>OV725082.1:59804248-60201748 GCA_928085145.1 Nezara viridula
CTCTACCTCAATGGCCTACCTATCCGTTTCCACACTTCCGTTAGAAAACGTTCGGTAATGTTTGAAAATCCATTGCTACTCTCAAACAGTTCCTAAGATTCCGTGATTCCATGCCTCTTAAAATCCGTCAGTTCCTAGTTTCCTCACTCATTTTCCCTCTTTTCGATAATGGCTGTGTTTTATACAGTAGACTGTCTGGTGGGCTTGAGATCAGATCAAAGAGACTAATTAATTGTCTCATTAGATTTATTGTTGAAGTCCCCAGGCGCTCCCACGTCACTAGTTGGTATTCCGAGTTGAAGTGGTTCTATCCAGTCTCCCAAAGAAATACTTCCTAGGTGTATTCCTTTTTTAACCTTTTCAACTAAAAACCCTCTTACCTTCTCGATTTGTTTACTTCTTGTTCCTCTGTCCATCCGTTCAACACGAGATCCCAGCCCTCAAACCTGTTTATTCTTTCTCATAGAACTGTTTCCTTTAAACCATCCTTTTTGTGCATACGTGCCACCTTGTTTTGGAATTTCCTATCAATCTTCATACGCAAAACCTCATCCTTGACCTCATTTAAATATAATTTATCTATATCTCTCCTTAGCAATGAATCTTCCGATTCGTTGAATCGAGTATATAAAGTACCACTTTCGGTTTGCCGATTTTGACAAAACAATTTCTGTAACATCCAAGGATTATAAAAACCTCAAATACGCAATTCCAGTTTCGTGCGGCTTTTCCTATTTTAGTTAGGCTGTTCACATACAAAGAAATCCACAAACAATTTTGCGGTACTTGGTTATTTTGACTCAAGATACTTCAAAATGTTTATTTCCGTTGAAAACTCAGATTAAAAAAAAATTCACGATCGTAATACTTACTCTTACCATACATGTAATATATAGGTATGTAAAAGTAAAAAAATGAAATAAATGTTTTTCATTATATTCCTATTAGTTGGTATTCGTTTCAAGCTACGAAATTAAACTCCTTCCCAGATATCCTGGGTTGTTGGGTATGTTTTAATACAGTGCCGAAGCGGGGCATGCATTCTCTTCTATCTATAGATGATATTAAATTGTTTCCCTTCTGCCCACAGATTCTTGGCATTACTGTAGCCTGCCCGCCAACTTTCCTGGCGGTTGTGGAAATTCATAGGCTTTACGTAAGTACACATTTCCGTTTTACCTTCTTATTTAGCTCTCGTAAATGTGCATACATAAATTAAGCTTTCATAAATAATTCGGTTTAATAATTATAAATAGAGGTTTATTTAGTCATATTTTCTCTCTGAATTATAAACTTTTGCAATGTATCAAATGACATTAGAATGAGGTCTGCATCTTGTATCCTCTTTACATACTTTTGACAACCTTAATATTCGAAAACGAGTAGAAGTGTATCGAAAAACGTTTGAAAGTATCCAAAAACCTTAAAAACCATTTTAAAAAATGGTAAGGGTAAAATAAAACACTTTAGACGTCTAAAACGAGCTGTTCTGACATCATCTGAGTTTGCATATCAAATTTCTACTTTCTAAATTATTTAGATGGACCAATGTCAAACCAATTATAGATACCTCAATTTCCAGACATAAAAAGGATACGGACGGCACTTCCAGGTGAAGTTCAAAAATTATTTTTAAAAACTTTGAAAAATATAAGGAGTGTCACATCTTGTATACGGATGACTCAAGGATTGATAAGGAAGTAGGGTGTTCCGTTATAAATTTTAATACTCAAAAACTTTTCAAAATTCCGGAGGCTTGTTCAGTGTTTACTGGTGAAATGCTAGCAATTAGAGAAGCTCTTAAACACATAGAGACAAGTGAAACTACCAATTGGGCAGTGGTGACAGACTCTATGAGTTCATTACTAGCTATTGAACATAACAGGCCCAAAACCTCTCTCGCAAAAGATGTAAGAAACTTTTGGTGGCTACTAAGGGAGAAGGGCAAAGAAGTAGTGTTCATTTGGGTAGTGTTCATGATGATCCCTTCGTATTGCGGGATACAACATCCTTTGAATCAATTAATGAAATCCCTCTAGAGGATTACGTTATAAAAATTAAGGAGAATGTGTTGAACATGTGGCAAAACAAGTGGGAACAAGGAGAATCGAAATTAAACCCGTTAAATGGGAAACCTTTTACCGTTTTTGGGGAACCTAAATGGGAAAAGTTTAAAATGGGAAACCTCTCACCGATCGTCTCGAAAAGAGGAGACAGCCCTTTGCAGACTGCGAATTGGACATTGTGAGTTCTCGCACTCCTACCTACTAAGAGGACTTGATCCTCCGACCTGCGAGAACTGCAATGTCCAAAGGACAGTAAAGCACATTATTCAAGAATGCCCTACATTTGATCCTACAAGGAAAAAGTTAGACATGGCACAGAGTCTAAAAGAAAACCTACAAGACCATAAAAAAAAAATCAAATAAATAAATAAATTTAGATGAACTGTAAAAAAACGCGTAAAAACCTCTTGAACATGAAAATAAGGAAATTAGAATCATAAATAATAGGGTAAGATATTATTATTTTTTGTTAAAAAAGAAATGTTTTTTGGTTGAGTTGCGGTTTCTCTCTCCCCTCCTTTTCTTAGTTGTTTACTACTTTACATTATATCGTAGTCCATTTAGTATACATTTTATTTAATTCATACTAAACAAAATTAGTTGAATTTTAATATACAATTTGAGTTTTTGGCTGAGGAGCGTTTTTTTCTGCTTTTTCTGCTTTAGCTGTTTTTTCTCTAATCTCCAATATTCCTTGGGTGGGTTTAAAGGTTTTGCGCACCTATGAGCTCCTTAAAATCTAGCTAGTGAATTGAAAATTTGTATATAAATTGATTATATATTAGAAAAGTCTCTTATTTTAGTTCTCTCACTCATTTTTCGCTATGTTTTTACCGATTTTAAAAGTTTTTTGCACTTCTACACTCCATACAAATATAGCTAAAAGGTTCCAAATCGGTATGTAAATTAAGTTGGTGTCAGAAAAATGGCTTTTGGAGGTTTAAACGGTTTCCAGTCACCCCCGCAATTTTTCACGCCGCTTGTTTAAAAGGTTTCACGCACTTCTACAACCCCTCTAATTTAATATTGGGGGTTAAAAATTAGTACCCGAATAATGCTGGGGTTGGAAACGTTTCATCCGGAGCCACAACTTGTTCTCCGTAACTCTCTACTTTGATAAATAAAATTCTGAATCAAATTATAAAATTTTCACTACTATATAAAATAAAACATTAGAAGATCAATGAAAGAAACATTAATGAAACAAAATGAGGAACAATACGGTTATCCTAATGGTGATCCTTTGCTCAATTTTTTTATTAGTGTGTAGTTAATTAATTATGTTATTAATTAACTACACGTAAAATCTGCGACTTGCATCCCTCAATTTTCAAACCTATTTAATTATGTTTAGTTAATTACTTAATTACTTTCTGTTAAAATAATATTTAAGTATTTAAAATAGTATAGCGACTAAAGAGATTAAACTAAAGGTACTAAAGTTATTAAGCCAAATGAGTTGCTTATTTCCGAAGTTAACCCTTATTTTTTTATCGAATATTTATCGAAATTGACAGTATCAATTCTTATATGAATACACCCAATGAATACGACGGTGCAGCTTTTTTTTTTTACGAAATATGATGAAACTTGCATTTCCTTATTACTTGAAAAAAAAAAATCCTCCAAACCTTTTTTAACATTTTATTCAAATAAAAATTAAAAATAATTTAATATTATTGTACCATTATAGTTTTAAAAAAGTTGATTTTTTATATGATGTGAGGTGATGTCACTGCACAGATTAAGAGATACATGACATCCTGGCCCATCTCAAGCTCTACACCGCTTCTTATTCGTCATCTTCTACTAGTCATTCTGCTCTCTCGCCAGATAGTTCACACAGTAAAACAGATCCCTTATGATGACCCACATGCTTGGGTCGAAACGTTGGTACCAATAAAAAAATATTCACAATGACTGCGTCCTGACTGTTTATCATCCATGATATATGGAATAGTCGACTAACTTCCTTGAATAAATTGAGTGTTAACAAATAACCTATTTATTACAAGTATTATATTATCATATAAAATGCTAGAAAAAGATGGAATTATATGAGACTCATCGAGCAATACTCAACAGGCCGTAGGATAGATTCGCGTTATGCGTGTTTTTTTATTTTCTTTAGGATTGCCGAAAAAGCTGTGTTATTAACTCAGGGAATTTCTATTTTTATTTTAGGGCAATCTTGGGGGTCATTACCGGTACACTTCTTATTTCAGAAGTGGGATGGTGATGTAACGATTCAAACCACGTAGAAAATTGCTTTCATGGTTCTAAAATTGAGAAGGTCACCCATCTTCCCGCATTGTTTTCGTTTTATTTTCGACGTAATAGCGGTTGTTACGCTTCGCAAGAGTTGTAATAACTAGTGTTTTGTTCCCTCTATAGCATCTGCGAATCTTCCTCTACCAATCTCGTCGTCAAAATAGTAATGTAAATATAGTGATATCCTATACTTTTTTGTAATAATATTTTTGGAAAAGAAAAACCTGGTAATATTATAAGGTGTTATTTCATTATGATCCATTAAATTTGGTAGTCAAATGATTATTTTTTGACAATGCTTTTGCGAAAAAAAATTTTAGAAAAAAGTATTTAAAATTCACCGAATCAAGCCAATGGTATTGTTTAAAATACTATTTCATTGTACTTATGTGAAAGAAGAAGTGAAATATAATTATAAATATTTCATGGATATTTTTATAACCTTAAATACATTTAGTGTAGTTTTATAACTTTAGATATGATATTATATTTACATAATTAGATATCTATTGGTCGTTAATTCCAAAAAAAATAGTCAAGTAAACTTTAAGAAAATTAAATTAGTGAATAATTTGATTAATTTTCCGTTTGTGAAATCTCAACATTATCTGCTTACAATGAGTGTGACAACTTTTGGCCTATCCATGGCAGGCAATGAAAATCTCGTAATATAATTTTAGTAAACTTTACAATGGAAAATAACAGTTTAATAACTAATAGTCGTACGATCCATAATAAACTGCTCTTAGAATCCACAATCAACCGGTGATATAGTAAATAGGGTTTTTGTTATTTTAATGGTCTTTATGATTGGTTGGCTGTACGCTTCAAGCTTTGCCTAGTTTAAAAATGCAATTTAAAAAATTTATAATAGTCCAACATGGCCAGAAAATAATTTCTATTCAAAGTTGAGCTGTAAGTGAAAGTTGTGTGTTGCGCGCTCCAGTCTTTTTTTTTATTTATTTTTTTTATTTTATTGTTAATATGTGGCTTGGTGTATATCTGCGTTATCTGTGGTTTTGTCTCTTTATATCTTGATAATTCTTGACATTGACTTTGGCAGTATTTTGCTAGCGTTTTAGTTTTATGAATAACATTGGGCTTGCGTCTCAACAAAAATGAAAATCCTTGAACCTCATACTACAACTGTTGCACTCACTTCTTTCAGAGCTTTCAAAATTGAACCTTAAATATAACATGAAAGTTACATTTACCTACATAAACTCAGTCGAACCTACACTTCACAGTCGTAAAAAGACTTCACATATGCAAATTACTACTCTTTATGCCAGAAGCTTTTAGTACCAAAAATAGAGGTTACGTCACATACATTAATTTACTAAAAGATCTTCCGATAGTTAAGGTCCAACTACTGAAGATGTCGTAGTAACTTACACGGACATACTAACACACTGATTCAAATTATGGCCACTTGATAACACATTCAAAAGAAGCTAGGTGAGAAATCCCCTCGCTTAAAAATATATACTAAAATCATGATAGGAGTGGATGCTGCTGGGCATTCCTCTCCTACATCAATGCTACTACCATTATTCCCGACAGCAGATTCACTGTTTCTGACAATTATTAATTGTTAAAAAGTTGTCTAAAAACGGCGATTGTTTTCTTTTTCGAATTCCTTATTTCTAAAATTAATAAAGCAAATAAAGGGGAAAACAAAAATTAGATACAGACTTTACTGATAATAATCCAAGTTGTATCAGAAGTTCAAACCGACGATAAATTCAGGAAATAATGGTGTGGTTAAAAGATCAAAAAGAAAACTCCTCGGCATAGGGACCTCCGACTGTGTTCTCTCTTAAAGAATGGCCATTAAAAGTTCGACTCACAAGCGGAGCCATTAGGAGTTCGGGAGGCAGTGGCTTTGTCCGGGAACGGAAAACGAAATAAAATCCACCTTCGGGAATATTGTTCCAGGGTAAGAAGAAAAATTGGAAGAAGAAAACACGGAGGCGTTGCGCCTCATTAAAACTTGGATAAAATAAGAAAGAAAGACAAAGGAACGCCTAATATCCGATGGCTTGGTGGATGAACTCCCATCAGATAGATCCGTCAGAGGAACAGGCTTCCTTCCTAGTCTCCTGTAATAGTCTGCCATAGTCCCCGCTGTTACCGGCGGCTGGAAAACTTCCTCTCCTTCCTCTGGAGTTTGCCGAGTCCTCAGTTATAACTATAATACAGTTTATAGGGGTTCCGGACCCCATAGAAGAAAAGGGGCAATATTGTTATAGTTTACGGCAAGGGATAGTTCTACCTTGGCTATAGGGATTATAATTTAAACGTTCAAACTAGGTCCTGTGCAGCATTTAGCTGAAGACTCCCTATTTTGTTCTTCGAGTAAATGGATTTAGTTAAGAAGGCTGAAGTCCTCCTTCATATTAAATTTTAAAAACTAAGGTGTATGCTTTAGACCACACGATAAAAGTGAAAATATCAACAAGGCGAGATTAATAATATGAATTATAAATTATAAATAATAGCTCATTATAAACAATGCTTAATATTTCCCTCGGTTACAGTATGTAGATCCGATTTTTAGTTTCTGAGATATTTTAATCCATATCTTCAATACAATTCGTTATCATTTGGTTTTCGACACCATTTTTCTTTTTCTCTTCTCTAACACGGCGTCGCGTTTTGATAAAATTTTGAATAATAGCTCTGTTGGGGCCGGGGGTATTTCAAAATTAAAACACAATTCCACACAATAAACACAGTTCCTCAATGGTGAGAAAATTCGGGAAAAATTAAATTTTGGGAAAGAAGGAAAAAATAAAAAGAGTAAAAATGAGACCTGTTAAACATAAAAAATGTGCATGCACAAGAAAATATTTAAAATAGAAATATTTCAATAAGTAAAAAAAATGTAAAATAAAATTCCCCTTTTGAATGGATACAATTTATTGAGATAAAAGATATATACAATAGTTAACCAAATAAAGAGTGGTATGAAGTTCACTGAAATGAACAAAAAACACGAAATATAATACTCAGTGAACATAAAACCAAATTAACAATTACTAATAAAACAAAAAGAAATCAATTTCTAAAATTAAAAATAAAACAAGAGAGAAAAATGTCTGTGGTAACGGTGAGAGCAGTGAACGAAAATATCCCAAGTTGGAGGCTATATTTCCAAAGAGGTTAATTGCCTGATGTTCAGCTGTCAAAATCAATGGTGGGGGGATCGATATGCATATCGATGTGCTGATCGATGAATCGCGATGATACAGCTGGGATCTTTAAATGGCGCAGGTGAGGTGAAGTGAGTCTGGAATGGTGGGGGTAATCGTCCTCTACTATCTCGACAAAGGCTACTTCCAGACTGGCTTCGGTCGTATTTTGATGTCTTAATCCCTAAGACAGGGTATTACTGCCGGGATGGTGTGTATATACCACGCGATAATACATCGCAAAATAAGCCCAAAAATATAAACACCATAAACCTATATACATTTTAGGGACACTATTCCTCAGCCTATTATAAAAAAACAAACATATATTCATTCCCTTATTAACATTCAAAAAGGGTTAATGGTGAGAAAAAAATAATAATGAAAAAATTAATGATATATGTCTATGCGGCGTTAACATGCTCATTACAAAGTTAATGAAATTATGAACATTTCTCTCGCTTACAATGTGCAGGTCCGATATTTAGTTCTTGATATATTTTAAGCCATATGAAAAAAACATTTCAATTAGTCGACTCCAGCCAACTCTATCTGAGCGTTACACTATCGGAGATCTGACGGCTCAATCTAATTCAATCTATGCAAAAAAAAGTGCAAACTGAGCCTATAGAAGTTTTCACTTCAATAAAAAAAAAGGTTCGTTACATATTGAAATAAAATTTAAAATCTCTGGCTGGTCGTATTCAATGCTCCAGTTCAAATTGTTTTGCAGAGATTAATCTCGTCTGCTGTAGGTAATAATATTGCTGGGCTTCCCAATTGCCGGTGACAAAGTTGTTCAAAAGGAGTTGAGTTGTCTTAGGAATTGTGTGTGCTTGTCACGAGTTGTGAGAGTTTGTGAAGTTATTGCAGTGACAAGTAGAAAGAGCAAACTGTAGGCTTGAGGAACCCTTATTGGTCCAGATATTACCTTCCACAGAAAAGGGAGGAATCTTCTTGGTAAGGAAGTCCTCTTACGTTATTGATCGAAATATTTATTTAAAAATTTATTAAACCAAAACTTTCTTAAAATAAGTACCAAATAAGACCGCTGTTATAATGTTTATTTTTTTATGCGTGTTGTTCTGTAACTGAACAGATTTAGTAACTTTAACTCCTGACCAAGCAAAACTTGACATGTAGTTATTTTTTATTATTTTTTACATTATTATTAATTTATGTACAAACAAAAATGGACATCAGCTAGATTGAGTGTCGGAAACGCTAAAATTCAGATTACTGGAAAGACGACAAACATACTAGTCCAGTCAATAAATGATTATAGAAGAAAATGGTGGGGACACAAGATTTGACTTTGGGACATTGTTTGGACTAGTAAGGTAGAGTTCAGAGTGTACATTTATACCGTATATACAAAAATATAAATAAATAAAGTAATAACAAAAGAATAAGAAAAAAGAACAAAAGAGAAAAGGAATATATATATATATATATATATATATATATATATATATATGTACATGTACATAAGTAAGTAAAAATAGAAATAAAAGTAAAACAAACATCTTAGATAAAACATACCTATATACATTATTTACAATTAGCCAAGTAATCTCCGAACCAATCCTGTCCCCTCCACATGTGAGGGAGGCTTAGGAGATCCCTACGCTTCTCCCTCAGCCACTTCACCGGTATTTAAAACCAGCGGAGGATGAGTAAGAGCGCTACAGCCACAGACACTCATGACTTGAGTGGAGAATCTGGCCATTGCTAGAACTCCAAAATATCCATATTTACAAAAGGTCTCGTGGCCACTGCCGCTTTAACCTACGAAGGGGATTGTAGGGATGGGTGTTGCTTGATAGGGATTGTACAACGGGATTTGGGTGATGAGAAAGGTTCTGGTGGAATTTGGAAAATTTGGCTGGGATAAGATCAAGAATAAATGGGATATTAAGGTTATTATGCAGGGTTTTATTCGTTACATAGAAGGGAGCATCGACTATTGTACGGAGGACTTTAGACTGAGAGAATTGAATGCGTTTGATGTTAAAAAATTTGCTGTTCCCCATAGTTCTAGTCCGTAAAGTAAGGAGGTAAAGATAGTAAAAGTCCTCATTACTACTTAGTGAGCCAGGTGTGGTGGGAGGTGCACCTAGGTCACTTTTTTCGAGTTTTCGCTCATAACACGAAATCTATCCGACGCATAGACTTAGACGTTCTATACAAAATTAAAGCTGATAAAATTTGAAATATGATTAATTAAATACCTTTTTTTGCTACACACTTTACTTTCCGAGATATCCGGCCTTAACTCTAAGGTTAATTTTTAGCCAAATATTGATAATTTAAAAAAAAAAAAAGTGTTTGCCTAATCTTTATTGCTTTTTTATCGGGTTTTCGCTTATATCAGGAAAACTATACATCGCATAGAAGAAGTGATTCTATACAAAATTAAAGCTGATAAAATTTTTAATATGATTGATTTTTTTTTTTTTTCACTACCTCGCTTAGCTTCCGAGCTATTTATCCTCGACTATATCTAGCGTCGATATCTTAGAATCTCACTCTGTCCTTCACGCGTGAAGGAAAGAGCTGGACTAGGAGCTCCCTTATCTGATTGTAATTAAGTATGAATGTTTTTCATTTTTTATCTATCTATTTGTTTTACTTATAATTTATTTAATTTTCTTCGAATTTCTGTATTTTTAAAAATTTGATTTCAAGTTACATTTCTTTACTTTTATATTTTTGGCCTTTGTTATATAGATATATTTTTTTTTATTGTATTATATATATGGTATGAATGTGCCTCACTCAGCTATAGTACTCAGTGATCATAAGTGTGGCAAAATGTATTATTTCTCAATAAAAAGATCTAAAAACATTAATGTATTGCGATGATCCCTTCGAGCTATAAACTCATATCAGAACAGCCAGCCATTGCATTTTCTGAAAAAATCTGGAGCTTTAAAACTAGTGTTGCCCAAATGCGAGACCGAGACAAGTCTTGGTCTTGCAAACTCAGTTTTGGTCATGGTCTTGGTCTTGCGCAAGAGTCTCACAACAGTCTTGCAGTTACTTATTAGCTTATTACTACAGAGATATTACTATATTTTTTTAGATAGGAGAAACCTAACTAAGCCCGAATGAAAAATTAGAAGAGTTAATCGCCAAAGTGTATAGGTTATATCTATTACTAACATATAGTAACTAAGATTTTCAAGTATTAGTAACTATTTTGCCTTAATGTTTATTTAAAAAATAGATTTTTTTTACCAGTCCTAGTCTTGGTCTTGCAACAGTTAGACGGCCTTGGTCTTGGTCTTGCATTTTGCAAGACCGAGACCGATTTTAGGCAACACTGTTTAAAACTACTAATAAATAAATCAAGGAGTGATCAATTGCATTCGAATTCATCATTTTTTTTTCTTCTCTGAAAATATCCGACTGCTTTAAAATACTGATGTTTCTTATATATTTTTTTCTTACATTGACGAAACGTTTTGTTCCACATAAATACTCGAAATTTCTTAACATAACACAAAAATAGGTCCCGTGATAATGAAAGCCGAATCGTTTGCACAGTCACAAACCACTAGACAAATGAATTTCAACCCCACCCAAGGACAAACCCTGCATATTTTATGACGTCGTTTCTTTCTAATGCAAGAGAATTTCTTTATGAATAGTGGTCAGGGCAAGGACGAATGAATAATGGAAGGAGGTTGGCAATCGTTGCGAAAGGTTCTTCTTCAAAGTTAAACAGTAACTGTATAATATCTTGTTGGTATGTCAAGTTATTTAATGATAATTGGAAGTAATAATCGGTATTCGTTTTTAATTAGGCCTATGTTTAACGTTTACGATTATCAATTTGTGATTGGTTTAATAACGCATAATTTAATTAATACTTGGAAATGTCTGTGTTATCGGAATATAAATTCAAAAAATTATAAAATAATTTAAAAATAAAAAATTAGAATATTTACATATACATTTTTGTGATTCCTTTATTTTTTACTAGACTGTTAAAATACTTTATTTATTAGGTAACTTTAGACTGGTTTTATGTTGTTATGAGTTCAGGATTTTTTCGCCATTGACAGTATCTTTTTTTTGTTTTAAAATTTTATTTGTAGAGAAGCTTTCGGTGTCCATGCACCATATTCATCTCTATAATTATAATACTCCAATGGTATAAATTGACAGTTAATTAATAACATTACTCAGTAAGATGAAAATAATAAGATTTTTATTATCCTAGGACTGTTGTCCCTTTAGGACATATTAGAGATACAGAGGGAATGCCTGTGTGGCCATAAAATTAAATTAAATATTTACAATTTTCATTAAAATTAAAATATTGGAAGAAAAATTAAACAATAACACAAACACTAAATACATACAGATATACATAATACAAACACGTGAAAATAAAATAACATATGTAAACAAAATCATTTCTGGGGGAACTTAAAAAGTTCGCTTATCTACTTTTCATGATCAATCGGGTTTGGAAAACAAGTAGGTGCTGAAAGAAGAGAGATGTAAATGAGGAAACTGATTGTGCATGTCGGACAGATATCGGGAGGGATGGTATTCCAGATGGAGGCGGCTTGAATTAAAAAGGATTTGTCAAACGCAGCAGTTCGGTAAGGAGGTGGATAGAGGTAAGAAGTACGGGATCTAGTGGGACGGCTTTGAATGGAATATTTAAATTAATTAATTGTAATATTTAATTTTATGTAGGCTGTGAAAAATATAGGATGGTGTTCGACAAAGAGGAGTCCTATACTCGGTGAAAGCTGACATGAGACGAAGAACAAGAACAATGTTCTTATCCTTTATGTTTTAAAATAGACAAAACTAATAAAAGGTATGGCATGATCTGGTAATAACTGCATGCCATTTTAAAGAATTATGTAATACATATATTGTTAATGTATCAATTAACTGTTAATTTACATTAATTGGAGTATTATAATTATAGAGATGAATATGGTGCATGGACACCGAAAGCTTCTCTACAAATAAAGTTTTAAAACAAAAAAAAGAGACTTTCAATGGTAAAAAAAAATCTGAACTCATAATATTTTAATTTTACTAATCAATAACGTTGAATGAAAGCTTATTTAGTATTCAACCTGAATTTTATATATATATATATATATATATATATATATATATATATATATATATATATAAATGACCAATTTTACAGAAAATTTACTTACGATTAAGCTTGTTTGAACCTAATTATCTGATTTAAACCAGGGTTACCCAACCTTTCTTCAATACTTAAGTGAAAATTTATAGATTGATAATCAATGGTAGGGGTAGGATTCAAGATCCTAAAATTTGTATTAACAGTATAATAATGAAAAAAAATTACCATATAAAAAAAGTGTTATATATATTTGTTTAGATAAAATAAATAATTATTTAATAATACATTAAATATGTTTCCTAATTATAAAATTTCGTTAAAGAAGTATAAATAATTAAAATAATATGATATTTGCGCTGTATTTCATTAGTCATGCTACATAATTCGTAGAAAAGTATTATAATATAATGATCCGAAACAATAAGAGACGGACATACGAGCTTCTAACCAGTGATTAGATACGTTTTATGTAAAATTATCAATTTGTAATTTAGTTTACGCCAAAAAAAAAAAAAAAAAAAAAAAATATCAAGAAAATTGACTTGAATGCCTTCTTAAAAAGTTATATTAATAATGAATACTTTTAAAGTAACACAATTATTTTTCCAATTGACATCTTATTAGATATTTTATTTTTAAAGTTAGGAAATGCTGGCACAATTTTGTGTGTGTGCTTAAATTAGGAACCCCTTTGGTTTGGTTTGAATATTCCAATGTATATTTTTTAAGAAAAAAATCATACTAGATTATTTTTTTTTTCAAATAAAGCAGAATACAAAGGCTTACGTTTTATAAAAGTCAGAAATAAAGCCCTAAAGATTTATATAAGTAGTCGTAAACTACTTGGACTCAAAAAGTTCAGGATATAAGAGTGGACATTTTTCTAAATAATTTTTGAGATAGCTGAAGTTGTTTCTGATGAGAAACTTTCATTGCGTTTTTTGAGAGAGCATCTTGTTATAGTCCGTGGTACAGACCCCTTTTATCAAATTATTACATCCGGCTGAAACTTCTATAAATATCTTCATTCTAGATATTATCGTAACCTACAAATATTTTATTTACGAAAATTCTCGGAGTTGAGCCGTTTTCAACACGGTAGCCGACATAATTTGTCTATTTAATTAGGTACTAAAAACTCGTAAATGCCCATTTGCTTTCCACTTTAATCGTGAGATAACTTGATCAGATAGTCAAGAAAAAAAAAATGGCCTTCAAAAATATTGAGCCATTGGGCTTGTACAACCTCGTTATTTTCACAAATTGGGGTTGTAGGCCACGCCAAACGGCTTAATATTTTTGAAGCCCTTTTTTTTCTTCACTTTGTGCTCAAGTTATCTTACGATTAAAGTTGAAAGCATATGGATATTTACTAATTTTTGGTAACTAATTAAGTAGAAAAATTTTGTCGACCTCCATATTGAAAACGCCCCAATTCCGAGAATTTTCGTAAATAAAATGTTTGTATTTTACGATGAGGTGAAGCTATTCAGGAAATTTTATACGGATTTTAATAATTTGATAAAAAGGGGTCTGTACCGCGGACTATTAAAAAGATCCTTTTTGAGTTTGTTTATAATATTAAACTTTTTGTCCTTACCCATCTTTAAACTTGATAATGTTGTAGAAAAAGAACAAAGATACAACACACTAATTTATGGGGCGCTGCTGTCTCGAGGGCGTAAATAAGGAAAAACTTGTTGAATACACGTTAAAGAACAATAGCAGAGTGTAGTTTGGAGTTTGTCCATTGATATTCTTGGAACTTGGCGAATGAGAATATGAGGAACCAGTTGTTTATATGAAAGTGGAAGTCATTAAGAATGTATTAAAATAAAACATTAATGTACCACTGTCATTAAAATTGTAACCTTAAGTCATTTTCAACAAAATAAACTAAACAAAATATTATCCAAATTATTTCATATTATTCTTTTAAAGATTTATTTATTTATATATTAATTAAAATAACATTCCGTCACTTGGACATTGGTTACAGGGATAAGTTTTTAAATAAGTCAGTTCTTCATAAATTCCAAAACTTCAATTTTTTTTATGATAAGTTATTATTCAATGGATACTGGAATTAAATGTTTCCATAGTATAAGTAATTCGCTCCAACGACCGCCAAGGTCTCTCTGTAATCAAAATGTTCTTCAAACCCTGTGCTTGTTATGAATACAAAAATCTGCTGCGGTAACTTGCGGTTTTTATGATTATCTGGCGAATTCAGACAAGAAAGCTTCTTGAATAGTTATGTACTGATATAAATTTATATCTAGTACAATTTATTCCTTCCCAGCCTTCCCGCAGAAAAATGCGGACATGCCATATTGAAGTCATGCCTGTAAATGAATATATATATATATATATATATATATATATATATATATATATATATATACAGTAATTGAAAAATAAAATGGAAGATCAGAAAAAAAATAAAAATAAATAATGTAAAGGAACAGATTGTTTTTAGCTCACTTTCATATATTTTGTTTGATCTTCATTTACTTCTAGGCTGACCTTCTCTGATCCACTTATGACATTTTTTATCCGGTTTATCTATGTCCTCTTGATAATAATGTAGGTAACATGTATTTATAATCGATACAGTAAATAACTTTGTACCATGCGTTTTATTAATTCTAATTATTTTGCCTCTCTTTTAAAACTGTATGATATGCACTTATATTATTGTTTCACCGGATGAATGATATAATTACAAACATAGTAGTAATATTTATATTGATGAATTGAATACATAAGTAAGCTATGTAATAAGGCAGTAAATGATGATAAACCTTTTATTATTCAATGTTGGTATTAGTAACAGTCATTTTACATTAGTGAATGAACAGAATACAAAACGCAACTACAAAGAAAATTATCTTGTTCTGATGCTCTATATTTCTTTCACGTTGTTTATTGCACAATAAAACAACAATATAAAACGTTTACACCTCATTTCTTTCCGTAAAAGCTATTCTAAAAGAATTAATTTAAGCTAGCTGATCGTAACCCTAGACTCGTTTTCCATAGGAGTAATAAACAGGAAAATTAAGAGTACAGATACTGAAAGAAGAAAATAATAAAAAGGCTACAGATTAAACTTTAAGACATTCTTGAAGCTATTCAACTGAAATAAATTTTATTACCTTCCAATTCAGTATTGATTAGAATTAATCCACGGCACAGACAAATTATATTATATTATTAACACCCTTTTTTATTTAGGAAAATTATCGGAAATTAGTGTTGTCCAAAATAGGTCTTGGTCTTGCGAAGTGCTGGACCAAGACCAAGGCCGCCTAACTGCTGCAAGACCAAGACCAAGACCAATACTGGTAAAAAAAATCAATTTTTTAAAATGAAACTTAGAGTAAAATATTTAATAATGACAATCTTAGTTACTATATGTTAAAAATTGGTATAACCAATATATTTTTGCATTTAACTTCTCTAATTTTTCATTCTGGCTTCGTTAGATTTATTATATCTAAAAAAATACAGTAATATCTCTATAGTAATAAGCTAATAAGTAAATGTATGACTGTTGCGAGACTTGTGCAAGACCAAGACCGTGACAAAGACTAGTCTAGGTCTCGCATTTGGGCAACACTATCGGAAATAGGCATTTTAAATCTGGAGATCGGTAAAATTTTTCCATTTAATAAAGTACTAAAATCCATAAACACCCCATTTGCTTTCTAATTTTAATCGTTATATAAATCCACAGTAAAATCCTTAATGCTCTTTACTTTGTCAAAAATAAAATCATCCATAACGACCTTAACGTACAGTATGTTTCCAATTTAGCCCAATCCAGATACCTATCCTTCCATAACAAACATCAAAACCATCCAAATCCTCTTGTTTCTAACATTGCTTCCTCTTCGATAATCATCCAAGGCGTCTGAAAAGAAGATGGCTTAAAGTGCTATCAATGGGTAGTTTTTCAATAAAATTTTTTCATGTGATTGTATCATTCTTGTACACACATTTACTTGATTTATTTTTAATTTAATGCAGTTTTAAATATCACGAATAAATCAATAAAACAAACCGTGATATAATTCGTTCCCAAAATCAAGAAAAAGGTGTTCTATACAAGAATTTTTATCCGTTGGCATAACCGCCTCCTCAAACGTTTCAAAATAAATTGTTTTTATAGACCAAACGACCCAATAACTTCGTTAGTCCACGTTTTTTCTCAATTTTGTGATGAAATTATCATATGATTCAAGTGGAAAACGAATAGGTATTCATGAGTTTTTATTACCCCCGTTAGATTAATTAATGTAATTAAAAAGCTCCCCATTTCTGAGAATTTTCGTAGATAAAAAAGATGTAAGTTAAAATATGATGGAGCCACTCAGGAAGTTTTAGACGGATGTTAACAATCTGTTATGTAATGTTATGTTAACAAAAAAAAAAAAAAAAAAATTACTTAAGATCAAATCATTAATAAAATTAGCTAATTAAAAATAGAAATTAGCAGGTAAATGAAGAGTACACGTGCCGGAAAAAAAATTAAAAGATTAAACCTTGTGACGCTCTTGAAGCTAATCAAACGAAATAAATCTGATTACTGTCCAATCCGGCATTGATTAGAATTCTTATCGTTTTAGATAATTCAAGATTAAGAAGGAAAATTTACTTGAGATCAAATGAAAAAAAAAAATACTCACCTTAATGACGATAATGAGGGCATACGAATATTTGATTTTCCATTCAACCGTCCAATTCTACCTCAATCTCTTATTAAACCCTTTTTAATCGATTTTTTGAAAGGTCTTATTGTTTTTTTATTATCTATGTATTTTTTTCGATTTCGAAGAAAAATTATACCTTTTGATCAAAAAAGGCTCAATAAGACCAAAGGAATAATTAATTAGAAAAGTTATAGTTTTTGAAGGTTTAATTAGGTCTTGATATTGCAAAAAATACAATAAAAAAATTCTACAATTTGTAAAAGAAATCCTCAATACTCATTATCATATTATCTCCAGGTAATTAACTCCCTATTACAACTTTCTAAACCTGTAGACTACTATATTTAATTATTATTAATCATAGCGTATAAGATGCGGAGAAATGTAATTAAAATATAAATTACTTATGTAAGTAAATAATTTTGAAAAATCATTTTGTTGTGCTCTACGGAGATGGAAGATTCAGCATCTAAGCAATCTGATTGGTTTAATCTTTATTTGCTATGCTTGTTTTACGACGTATATATATTCGATAGTTTTTCTAGATATCACGAAAGAAGATTTCCAAGGGCTTTATAAAATAAGTTTTGATTATACTGCTACCGACGGATTGTTTCTCAGTATAATATACTGTTGATAATATCGTGTTCATAGCCAAACAATATAAAAAAAAAAATATCAATATATTTTATTCTCAGACATATTTTCAAGCGGGTAAATGATAATATTTAAAACCCCATTTAAAATATGCTTATTTAAAAAATGAAGCTGAAGAAATATCGTCGAGTTGGAATAAATAAATTATCGAAGAACATTTTAAAACTCGAATTTAGAAAATATATGAAAAATACTTCCAGTTGTTCAATGAATAAATTCGGCATTTTTATCTCATGACATGTAGGTTTAAACAAATTTAATATCAACTAGTAGTCCCGTGCGAAAAATTCTCACTGCATATTGTTATCAAAAGCCAAATTAATAAGAACATAAAATGATGCAAGGTATCAAAAGATAAAGAAATCAAATGTTACTTTATCGATAAATATAATCGACAAAGAAAACAAAAATTAATTTAAATGTTCATTTTTGTTTGGAACCAACATGTTCACAAATTTCAGTAAGCTGTATCTTTGTTAAAAATAGTCCAATTTCGATGATTTTTTTTCCTTTTGTAGGAGATTTAGTAATCTTTTATACGATCTTGGGCATAACCAAGAGAAAAGTGTGTAATTTTTTAGTTATTCACAAATAAAGTTTGTTTTCTTTCATAACTTGTTTTCCTGAATTTTCGGGGTGATTGGACTATTTTGCCCGCCTGAAGGAGAAGGAAACCTTCGAAATTGGTGGCTCGATCTTGAGATTTGGTGAAAAATTAACGATGATATGGCATGCCGATCAAAAACACCATCGATAAATAATATAAACTCCTCCTCTCTCGATCATAGAGACCTCAAGTCGATGAAATGAGACATTTATTCAATGACAGTACCACAATTAATGTAAGGCTGTGTGGATGCGAACCCTATGCCTTGCGTTATCTCGAAAATAGTACGTTTTTGGGCTTAAATACGCAAGTATTTATTCTTGCTGTACGCATCAAAATCTTCAAGATCCAATTTGTCCCGTATCGATCTACAGACCTGCCAACGTTCCAGTATTGAAGCCTAGCAAAATGTTTGTATCGACTTTATTTATTTTAGAAAGAAAAACAAAAGTGGATAATACGATTCGCTAACCCCCCGTTAAATTCTGAATCCAACGGTACCCCATTCATGGTATTTGAGCATGACAGGAACTTATATTTGGTACAAAACCGATTTCGAGCCTTACTGTAATAATATATGTGGGGATGGGGATGGTGATATCTGACTAGACTCTCCCTAGAGCAGTTTACAATATAATTTAAGGAATGAATTATGAAAATGTAAAAATAAAAAAATTGTGACAAATCTTATTAAAAAAACAAGATGATATTAGTATGGCGTACTGTCTGAAGATGGGATAAGAAAGTGGACCCCGAAACATCATAAATAAAGAAAAACTTGTTGAGAGAGTAAATGCTGTTAAAAAATCTTACTTATATATCTCAGATAAAAAGTATCTCCCTTAGGACTTATGAAGAAATTCAATATTGTTCATCAGAAAATGTATATGAAAAGGTATTAAAAAATGTATTATTTATAAATTGTTTAATATTGGAAGATAAAAAGTTCAAGTTTCGCTTTAAGTTGAAAAACAGCTCTTTGTTTTTACTGTTGTTTGGATTACTGAATATTTTGATGGAAAAACAATGAAACATGTATACTCGTTATTTTCTATTATATTTCAAGTGTTGTGAGTAAATATTTCCCTGCATTCTTACTTTGAGCCCTCCCACGAACACTTGGAAATAAACGGTAACTGAGTGGGTTGGATTAAATTGAAAGAAAGAAAATGTCAATGCCAACAGTTACGCCTGTAGCTCGGTAATCAATACTGAATAACACGTTTCCCTAAACAAATATACTTTTTCCCCGTTGATATTTGGAGCTGTTACGTATGAACTAGACCACAGGGCTTGTGCATAGGCAATAGGAAGGATAGTCTGGTGATAGCAAGAAGGGTCCTTTCGTAACTAAAAAGACGCTGTAACAAGGAAGCTCCCTGGCCTACATATCCAGCAAAATGTGAATAATTTCAGGTTACGAGTGATATCACATAGAGCTTAAAAATCATTCATCACCAATTTTTATTGCGATTCAATTTTTCTTTTAGTCAGAGTGATGAGCGATATCAGAGGCCAATTATAAAAATATTTTTATTATCACTACCCTGATAAACCTCAATGAATTTTAATTTAAAAAGAAGTAATAGCAGTTTTAAGGGTGGAGAATACTGTTAATTATTTTTCGAATTATCATGACATCGAGTTATCAAGATGCTTTAATTATCTAGAGGAAAAAAACTGGTTTGAATTTTCGATAATTTATATTACATTTTTGAATATATACCCGAGGCTATAATGTATATAAAACCGTATTTTAAACAACGTAAATTCTCTAGTTCGAGTTATCATGCTATCGAAATAGAGCATTTTTTCGATTTTCCAAACATCTGAAGAGTTCTAATTGTGAAAAGTTCGAATTATCAAGAGTCAACTGTATTTAAATTATTTATTTATCGCTAAAAAGACCCACCTAAAAATACTTCACACCTTCCAATCAAAATTACCGCGAAATCAAAACTAAATCACCTTGGTACGTGACAAACAGAACTCTAAATACTGACTGATCTCCAATTTTTAACAGTTGATCGAAATATAACAACAGATTAATAATATACATAACTACAGCTTGACATACCTCTGAATATGAGGAGACTGATAAGGCGTTGGATGAGAGATCTCCTTCCTTAAACAAGCTAAGTAATTGAAACAAGTCAGAGAAGAGGTACTGCTCAGTACTGTCTTTACCCATAGCTGACATTATTTATTGTATTTTATTTTCAGAACATTTGCTGATTGTCAAGATAAAGTTGGCAAAAGTAGATAAACGTTTAAAGACAAAAACTATTTATGAATTTTTATTTTACTTAAAAAATATAATATACACCATTACTTCATCAGTATCCATGATTAATCTACAGTAGTCCATAAAAGAAAATAAATACCTCCAATATTAATTTACCTCGTACAACAGATAAAAATTAAAATATAAATCCTAAATTAAATAATTAGTTCTATATTCCTCATATATTCCATCTACAATAATGTGTTTATTTTTGACCTATGTCATTTCTTACATTCCTCAATTTGTATACATCCTATCTTAATCTCCGTGTTTTTTTTTCTGTTTTTTTTATAGTTTACAATATCATTGCGTATTGTATAACATATATAAATAATTTATTTTCTTTAAATCAGTCCCTTTTTTTTTGTCGCAATAATTTTCTCATAAAATTAATTTAATGCTCCTTCCTAATTGTATTTATCTATTTATTCTTATTTTATATCTTTTATGCCGGGATAATGCAATATAGTGATCCCGTTGCTCATCTTCTGTCATTAGTATATCTTTAATGTATGTATATATTTTGTATGCTTAGGTGTTTGGGCTCTAATATAACTCATTTTTTTTATTTACGTAATTTCGATATTTTTTTTCTTTTCTGGAGGTTTCGCTTTTTCTTTCTATACATGTAATTCTTTTTTTTTTTTTTCCTTTTGTCATTTTCCCAGTAAAATTATAAGTATAGTTGAAAAGATTTTATTTTATTTTTTATTAATTTACATACTATTATTTAAGTTGCTGTATATATTGTTTATTAAGTTAGGTTTTGGCCAGATATTTGATTTTTTTTTTCTTTTGTAACTGTTCATTATTGTTATTCTAAGAGGACATCGTCCTTTTATTTATTTATTTTTTTCTATTTCTGTATGAGGAATCTATTTAACAAAAAGGGATACCTCCATGAAAAGCTTATGACATGAATGCGCTAAATGTTTAGGATAATGCCAATTATAAAAAAAAATACAAAGCTAACAAGAAGGCAGATAGATTCTACTAATGAAAAATCTTTTTGAATGGATTGTGGTAATTTTTTCACAAAATCTTGAAGTTTATTCTCATTAGTCATTGTTAGTAAACTCTTCGTATGATAAAGATAAATTTATTATAACAGGTATCTGCATTAATAGAGAAGGTTCCTTCATTTGTTGTTTGATTTAAATATCAAATAGGTGTGAATTACCACTGAATTAGGAAAATTAGCTATGGGCTAGATGCTGTAGTGGTAACATCTGTTAATTAGTCAATTGTTAATCTAGTTAGCTCCAGGCCTTGATTGCTTATTGGGCCGGTTGCTATGTCGAAGCAGCCCGTGCATTACTTAAAATTATTTCTGAGTTTTGAGTGGTAAATAAATAATATATTATAAATATATATAAATTATAATAATAGTAAATAAATAAGTAAATTCTTAAAGTGGAAACTTCTTTAGGAGCGTTTGCCACTTTTTTGTGAAGAGTGAATTAGATAGAGCCGTCAGATTTCCGATATGTAATGCTCGGGTAAAGTCGGCTGGAGTCGATTACTTGGAGTGTTTTTACATATGGATGAAAATGTCTTAAATATTAAAGATCGGACTTGCAAGTTCTTAGCATGGGAAATGTTTATCGTTTCATCCTATTTGTAATGAGCTATTATTCAAAATTGTATCTTAACGCGACGCCGTGTTAGAGAAGCGAAAATAGAAATAATCGTGTCTAAAATCAAATGATGACGAATTTCATTGAAGATTTGGATTAAAATATTCAGCATTCCATTCCCTTTATAATGAGCTATTATTTAGAATTCTTCTAAAATATAATATAAAATTTATGTTAATCTGGCCTTTTTGATTTTTTTTTCTTTTATCGTGTGGTCTAAAGCATGCTATCTTAGTTTTTCTTCTTTAGCTTCTTTTCATTTTTAATAAATGTTTTAGCTTTAGTCATTTGTAATTTCCCCGCTTATTTATACTACATTTTATGCTACTATTACCATGTGAACATCGAAAGTATGAAAGAAAAGTAAGTGTTATTCTGGAACATATAGTTTCCAAACAATAACAATACTATGATGTAACAACAACATAATGATGTATTTACATATTATTTATTATTTAAATCCTTTAACATTTTATGTTTTCAGACTTTCCTTTAGTATCGCAAACATAGAACTTAACTCAAAAATAATTTTTCACTACTTTACATAGTTTTAAGTGTCTAGTCATAGTGCTAAATCTTTTGTATATATGGGTTTATTTGTTTTGTATATAGCTTGTTTAACTATTTTTTTCTTTTTTGTTATTGTTTTATTTAGGCTGGTTGTAGTCTTTTAGTTTTGTACTATTCTTTTATTCTAAAGGAACTTTGTCCCAGAGTAAAGTTATTTTCTATTTCTAACAAAGAAGTGACATTTGTCTGGCATAAAAAGAGAGTTAATAAATAATTAAACTACATAGTTATGTGTACAACATACTAAGATAAAAAAAGTTAATTCTGACATATTTTCGGAAGATTTAATACTGAGGACATGAAAAAATAATTGGTATTTAAATGAAGTTTTAAAGATGAGTTTTTGCTTTTGGGCGCGGGAATTCCAAAACAAGGTAGTACGCACGACAGATTTTTTTAAAGGTAACAGTTTTGTGAGAAGGAATAAATAAGTATGAGGTCTGATGTTTAAATAATGGATAAAGGATCAAGGAATAAACAAATCAAGAAGATTTTTGGATGTAAACGTTTTGATAAAGAATAAATCTTGGAAATATTACCGTCAGAAAACTGGATCGAACCTCTTCAACTCGCCATACCGCGTGTAAACGTGGTAGCGCCTGGGGACTCCAAAGATAAACCTAATGAAACAATTCATGAGTATAATCAACATGATCTCATACCCTAAGACAGTCCACCGTATAGAAGACAGGCATAATCAAAGCTTGCGGGTTTTAATTTGCATAGGGTTACACAACCACACAAACTATTTTGAGAGTAACAATAAATTTTAGGATAATTTGGAAAATATTCCACTATGGGTATTTATCGAAAATTGCCCTAGTGGCTTGTAACGGAAGTGTGGAAGCGAATAGGTAATCCATTAAGATTTATCAGAGGATAATAAGGAATGGAATGAAAAATATGCTTTGAATCAATGGAAATATAATATGGCTAAATATGCATAGCTTCTTCAGATTTTACGTCCTTCATACATCTCCGAGCTCCTCCAATTTAAATCATGTTTTGATTCCTGTAAAACTCGTTCTCAGTCTTCAGATTTAAATACAAGGGTCCACCAAACCGCCGTTTTTATCATATCTTTCATTATCCGGTCATCATCTCTACGGAATTCTATCCCTCCTACAGCCTTCGTTCCTATACCCTCCCCACGTTAAAATCCCGCCTGTCCAATCACTTCTTATCTATACAGTTTCCATAAAATCACAAACAGTTATTAATTGGTTTTAATTATTTTTATTTCACTTTTTTTTCGTACTTTTTTAAACTTAAAAGATAATCTATATATATTTAATTGATTATGTATATTTCCTTTTTGTTTTTTTGTGGTTATTTTCTGAGACTCAAAAACCCGCATTTATATATTATTCTACTCTGTATATTATTATAAGCAGATTTTTCCCAGAATAAATATAGCATTATTATTATAAAGGAAATATTTTTTCAGGAAGTTCCATCTCGTGCTAATATTTTTTTATCAAATAAAATTAACTTACTCCTAATAAGTAACGGATTCATGTACTAATTGAAATTCGATATTTTCCATTTTTATTGTAATACCTTTTAAAAATTAAATGAAATTCAGGATAAAGTCTCTATAAATAATATTTCTTTATTATTAATCCAAAGACCTCAATGATCTCAATTATTTTCGAATAGGCCACTTTGATATTGAACAATTTTATTCAGGAATAATAAGGAGGCCTCGTTATTTACCTCAAAAGATATCTTTGAAGGGCCTGAGTGAAGGGATTTCATTTTTCGGAGGATCAAAAAAAAAAATGTTTTTTAAATGATCATTTCTGAGAAAGGTTTTACGATGGAGGTGCTTAAAAGCCTCTCGACAAAGGGAGAAAGGACTCGCTCATTAAGACTCTGGACTATAAAGCTGCCTTAGGAGTTTGCACATCACATAAATTATAATTATAAGTACGTATAATTATAATTAGTAATATGTACAATTTAAGGATATTATATCATTTAATTAAAAATAATTAACAATTAATGCGATAGCTAGCCCAGGACTAAATGGTTTCGATTATTAAGGACATTTAATATGTTAGTTAATGCAATAAGAATCGATTGTCATATTTGACTCCTTATTTTATAAAAAAGATAAAAAAAACTGATGTATTATTACTTTATTTTATAAAAATTCGAATAAGAAGTATTTTTTAAATTATGTTTATTATAAAACATCTATAAACTCATGGAAAAAAGAAATATACGCTTTGCAAGAATTTATGGTTGAATATTTGTTTGATTCAGGTACTCGGGGGTGGGGGAGGGGAGGAACGACAGATATCAAATCTTATCATTTTCTTACACAGCTATCTATGAATGTCGATTTATTCTGCAAAGAACCCAAACATTATAGAATTACTGCTTATATACAAGGAAGTTTTTCTAGAAGTGGGGTATATTTAGTCCAATTAGAGAGTGATGAAAAAAAATTGAGAATAATCTATAATTCTATGAAAAACATAAGTTAGCCAACTTTAGGCACTAAAAAGTCTCCTTTAAATGGCGTTAGCACAGAATGAATCTACTTACATTTGAACTACATTTTGGGTAGATTGCTATAAAATAATTATTATTTTATTATTATTATTTAATTATTGTTTATTTCAATTTTTTTTATTTATCCCTTCCTATTCAACAAAAAAAGTGACATACTTTATCAAATATATGACACTGTTTCTTCTGAACATTGGACCATATTTTTTGTATCTATTAATGTTAACTATCACTTGTATAAATTATATTCCTTTACTTTCGGGTATTTATGTGGCTTCAGTAAAACTTCGTGTAATTATCAATTGTAAATCTTACATAATACTTAATAGTCCATGGTACAGACTCCTTTTTATTAAATTATTAACTTACGCCCGAAACTTCGTAAATAGCTTCATCTCATCGTAATCTACAAATATTTTATTTATGAAAATTCTCTGTTGTGGGTGGTTGATTTTCACTTGGATAGTAGGATAATATGATCACAAAATAAAAAAAAAAAAAAGATGGCCTACTAAAATATTGGGTCGTTAGTCCTAGATAACCTCGTTATTTTGACAATTTGGATTTTTAAGTCACGTCAAACGGCTCAATATTTTTGGAAAGCCACATTTATTCTCGACTTTGTACTCAAGTTATTTCACGATATATTATATCAAGTGGAAACCAAATAGGTATTTACGAGTTTTTAGTACCTAATTAAATAGACAGTTTTCCGACCTCCAGATTGAAGACGCCCCAATTCCGAGAATTTTGGTAAATAAAATATTTGCAGGTTTCGATGATATGAAGCCATTTACGAAGTCTCAGGCGGATGTTAATAATTTAATTAAAAGGGGTCTGTGCCACGGACTATAACCGATTCATTTCAACACCGCTGGCCAAGGTAAAAAAAAAAAAATTAAATTTTCTAATGTTCTCTTTGTTTAGAAAAGATAAGTAGTATCAAAAGTAGTGCATTTATGTGTGTAGTTTTTTAAGGGATGGATTGATAATAAAGTAATAAAAATGTCTCTGGAAATACTTTCACTGAAAATAAATCAAATGATTTTCCTTATCACCATCATCACTATCCTTATCAGCACTACTACACTCAGAATGACTTCATAGATTTTTATTTATAAAATTACTTATATTTCTTATTTAAATAAATAAAAAAATCTTTATGATGTAGTTACACGTTTTGCTGGCCTATTTTTTGGTAAATTTCTTTTGTAGAATTGATTTATATATTGATTTATATATTGCTTTATTAGCTATTCTACCTATGTTTTCCATAGGAATCCGTTCAGTCTTTATTCATTTATCGTTAATATCCAATCCAGAAAGGACGTTCTACTTACTGCGAACCGACAAAGGACTACAGCGTTCGATTGTAGGAAGAGATATCCGGATCTAAGAGCCTACAGTGCCACCGTTCACATACATAATGTAGGGTCGGTGAATAGATTCCATGCTCCTTTCGCATTTCCTAACAGCCTTTACAATACGTCCCTTCCTAACGCAATTAGCTTCCGGCAAAAAAAATAAATGTAAAGGTTGGGCCAACTGGGATGGATTTCTTCGAGTACGAGTATGTGCTGGAAATCCTGATTTACGAATATCTAAAAGAAATGATCTGGTATATTTCCTTCAAGTACTCTTATCTTAATTGAAAATGCCATAAAAAAAAAAAAAAAATCCTTTCATTACCATAATTTACGTTAAAAGTAACCGATATTTTTATAAAACCGTTAAGAAACAAGAGGCCAGCAAATTTTTTTTTTTCTGCATTGCAGATCTTGTAGATCTTTTGGCGCGTTCTCTATGTTTGCCTATTTTGGGTTGTTGCTTTTTTTCTCAAAACATTTGTATTGATCAAATCTATCTATCTTCTTCCAAGTGGTCTCTTGACTACTGTAACCTAGTTGAAATAGATCATAGAATAGGTCTTCCTCTGTATTTTAACTAATGTGGGATTGACTCTACTTCATCGATCAAAGAAAATTCCCCGATCCTTTAGCACTTAAACGTATTTGCGGATTTTAACTTATTTTTGAAACCAATATTAGTATTAGCAGAAATACTGTAAACTTGCTAATCTATTTAAAGCCTGGTGATAAATTTATTTGATATCTTATTTAAACTTTAAAAAATTACAACTGTGAATTGATTTCAGAATTAAGAGTTAACTATTAAGACTACTATTCACTTCAAATGAGCAACTTTTTCTTTTATTCGAATTTTAAGATTAAAGAGAATACCTAGGACTCCATCTGGACAAACGTCTAACTTGGAATCCTCATACTAGACTGAAACGAGAAGAAACCACTCGACGTTTCTTACTACTTCAATAATTACTAAATAAATTCTCTAACCTTTCAATTGATTACAAAAGACTCATATACATGACCATAATAAGACCTATTTGGACTTGCGGAGTTGAGCTTTGGGGCTCCACTAAACCATCGAATTCCTCTCGTATCCAATATTTACAATCCAAAATCCTTCGTAAAATCCTTAATGTTCCTTACTTTGTAACAAATAAAATAATCCATAATGACCTGAATGTTCCATTTTTTTCTGATTTGCCCCAATGCAGATACCTATTCTTCTATAATAAACTTCAGAATCATCCTAATCCTCTCGTTTCTAACCTTGCTTCCGCCTCGATTCCTGTTTAACGCTCCTATGTGTCTAAAAAGAAGATGGCCTCGTGATCTCCTATTGTAAATACTTTTTTTTTAGAGTGCTACCAATGGGTAGATTCTCTACAAGCCTTATCATGTCATGTATCTGTATCTCATTTGCTGAATGTATATTATGTACAATTGTAAATTTCATAAATAATAATAAAAAAAAGATTTTTTTTTAGAATGTGAGAAAGAAATGGAACAAGAAGAATTTAGATTAAGAAAGTGAAAGATCTTGGCGGATATTAGATTGTAGGAATACAGAACACACCGGAGAGGTCACGAAAGGGACGTTCAAAGGTTTTTGGTATGTGGAAAGGAGTATAGAGGTGTGAAAAATAAATAACATATTTTCAGAGATATTAAGGCAAAACACTAAAACATAAAAAGATTTATGAAATCTGAAATTAAAATTATTATTCTCTTTACTTTCTAGTCTTGAGTTCTTTCGGCCATGCGACGTCTAGCAGCACAGTAAATTTCACCTTCCTGGCTTTGTTTCTAATGTCTTGCAGTCCGGAACAAGTCAGTAGATGCAGAGCAGTCATGAATCCCTGTCGACACAGTGGACATATTGCTGAATCCACAACTCCAATACGGTATAGATGGCGTTGGAGACAGTCATGTCCGATTTCCATTCTGAACTGTGCGACGGCCTCACTTCTAGGGAGATCCACTGGCACTCTTCCATTTTCTTCTAGTAAAGAAGCACATTGTTTCTCTTTCATGTCCAAGTGCCGTTTCCGTTCCATTTCTTCAATGATTTCTGTTTTGCTTAGCTTTAATTTCTAGTAGACCTGGGCAGAATTTATTTGAAAAATATTCCCGGAATAAATCCCTAAATAAACTTCGATAGTTATTTCCGAAATAATTTATTTCATGAAATAACCTGACCATTATTTCCGAAATGATTATTTCGGGAATAAATTATTTCAGGAATAACGATATCTGAAATGATTATTTCAGGAATAATGTGAAATCTGAAATAATCATTCCGATCGACTTTTAGATATAATCAATATCCGGGTCGACTATTATGTTTTCGAGGGGCGCTTTTTATGAAAATACTGTCGAATTTGATATTGCACCACCCCCCTCCCACGCCCATCGACTTTTTGTAACTTTTCAGACATAATCGATATCAGGGTCGACTTTTATGTTTTAGGGGGCGCTTTTTGTGAAAATACTATCGAATTTGATATTGCACCATCCCCTCCCCACTCCCCATCGACTTTTTGTAACTTTTCAGATATAATCGATATCAGGGTCGACTATTATGTTTTCGGGGGCGCTAGTTATAAAAATAATGTCAAATTTGGGATTGCGCCTCCCCCCCCCCACTTCCAGCATCATATTTTTGTAACTTTTCGGATTTAATCCATATTAGGGTTGACTTTTATGATTTGGGAGCGCTTTTTATGGAAATACTGTCAAATTTGATATTGCGCCCTTCCACCCTCCCGCATTAGCTTTTTGTAACATTTCAGATTTAATCGATACCAGGATCGACTAATATGTTTTCGGGGTAGCTAATTAAGAAATTTTTAAGAATTTGAAAAAGATATCCCAAAAACATAAAAGACCACCCTGATATCGATTAAATCGGAAAAGTCACTAAAAGTCGATTGGGGAGGGAGAGGGAGAGGCGCAATCTCAAATTCGACCATATTTTCATGATAAGCTACCACGAAAACATAAAAGTCGACCCTGATATAGATTAAATCCAATAGGTTGCTAAAAGTTGATTAGGGGGGGGAGGGGCGCAATCTCAAATTAGACCATATTTTCATAATAAGCTACCCCGAAAACATAATATTCGACCCTGATATCGATTAAATCCGAAAGATTACTAAAAGTCAATTAAGGGGGGGAGGTGGTGTGGTGCAATCTCAAATTCGACCGAATTTTCGTAATAAGCTACTCCGAAAACATAATAGTCGACCCTGATATCGATTTAATCCGAAAGGTTACTAAAAGTCAATTAAGGGGAGAGGTGGTGGGGCGCAATCTCAAATTCGACCGAATTTTCGTAATAAGCTACCACGAAAACATAATAGGCGACCCTGATATCGATTAAATCCGAAAGGTTACTAAAAGTCAATTAAGGGGGGGAGGTGGTGGGGCGCAATCTCAAATTCGACCGAATTTTCGTAATAAGCTACCCTGAAAACATAATAGGCGACCCTGATATCAATTAAATCCGAAAGGTTACTACAAGTCGATTGGGGGGAGGAGGGCAGGAGAGGGCGCAATGTCAAATTAGACCATATTTTCATAATAAGCTACCCCGAAAACATAATAGTCGACCCTGATATTGATTAAATCCGAAAGGTTACTAAAAGTCAATTAGGGGGGGGAGAGGTGAGGCGCAATCTTAAATTCAACCAAATTTTCATAATAAGCTACCCCGAAAACATAAAAGGCTACCTTGATATCGATTAAATCCGAAAAGTTACTAAAAGTCGATTGGGGAGGGGGCAGGAGGGGGCGCAATCTCAAGTTCGACCGTATTTTCATAATAAGCTACCCCGAAAACATAATAGTCGACCCTGATATCAATTATTTCAGAAAAGTTACAATAAGTTGATGTGAGAAGGTGGGGGGAGGGGCGCAATCTCATATTTGACATTATTTTTATAATTAGCGTCTCCGAAAACATAATGATCGACCCTAAGATCGATTATATTTGAAAAGTTACAAAAAGTCGATGCGGGTTGGGGAGGGGAGGGCGCAATAACAAATTCGACCGTATTTTCATAAAAAGCGCCCCCGAAAACATAATAGTAGACCCTGATATCGATTATGTCTGAAAAGTTACAAAAAGTCGATGGGGGTGGGGAGGGGGTGGTGCAATATCAAATTCGACAGTATTTTCATAAAAAGCGCCCCCCGAAAACATGGTGCATATTGGTAATTTTTTTATGTTATTTCAGAACAATGTTATTTCTGAAATATTTATTTCTTGATTTTATGCAATAATTTATTTATGAAATAAATAATTCTGAAATAATTCATTTCGAAATAATTTACATTATTCCAAAGAATGTTAAAATGGTGAAATAATTATTTCAGAAATAAATTCAGAGTTATTCCATTGAGATTATTTCGTTGACTGTTTGAAATATTATTTCAGAAATAACCGTTATTCCCGAAATAAATTATTTCAAGAGTGCCCAGGTCTAATTTCTAGTAGTAATAGGGCTATCAATGAAATTAATGAATGATATGGAAAAGGTAGAATAAAATGAAATTTATTCAGGAATTAAATGACAATTCTTTCCTGCCATGGTGACATCTATCGTTCGTTGACTTAGAAAAATGCATAAGAATTTTGAAAATTAAGTATGCCAATTTTAAACCGTATTAAAAGTATTCTTTTTGAATGCCTGTTCAATATCGACCACACAGAATAAAGAAAATAAGACGGAATCGGTCCTTTTTCTTTATAAGATTATTATCCTCCAGTTGAGGAAAACCCATCAAAATTTGTAAAAAAGGAAATCCCGGAATCTTTTCCACAGAAGAGGTCCTTCACTGAAGCGGCGACCAATCAGGACACCTTTTGCATCGATAAACGAGTTAGCTAGACCGCCAACCCGCCTCAACCCTCTCCCCTCCTCATCCTCCGATAACACGATTAGCACCTACTGTTAATTGTGTTACCTTTGCTGTTTACTCTCCTCTATCTTTACTTTCCCTCTAATACCTTCATGGGGTAGTCTATCCATAATCCGAAGTGGGATTTTTATCTCTCTCAAACGTTTTTATCTTTCTACTAAATTAATTAACTTCTTTGATTAAATGGAGAAATGTAATAATTATCTTTCCTCGTCCCTATCAACTATTATACAAGCAGTTGACAAAAGTTATGTTTTGTCTGATTATGAAAAGTTCAAAACATTCAGCATAGACGGTTGAGTGTTATTGATTATGGTAGAATACATTTTTTTTTCTCCCCTACCTCGCTTTTTGGGCTATATGCGGTTATCCTGGACCGAGGGAGATGGCGGGGGATTAATGCCAGAATTTCAAAAGCCCCCCGCACTTGTACCCGAACTTCTATTCTCAGGTCATCAGGCATCCAGGCAACGCGTGTATTGAAAACGCGTTTGAACGCTCATCTCGCCTCCATTGTCAGTAAAATAATGTACCATGAATCGGTATAATATTTAAGAATTTTTAGAAACATTATTATTTTATTATTGTCCTAATAGCCTTGCACTATCTATTACTTTTGTATTGAGATTTTCATAATAAAATTTTATGTTTATTATTTACTTTTTAATAATAATACAGTCTGCTATATCTAAGGACAATACATATTATTGCTAATCTAAAGTATAAAGTTAACCAAAATTAATTTAAAAGTTATTTTTTAGACTTGTCCAAATAGTGTTTATTTTTAGGGTATGCGTGTGTTTTTTGCTTAGTTGCAATTTTCTTATTTTTAGGTTATTATATTTTATTTATTGTACATACTTTTTGATTATTATTTATTGTTATTTTGCTTCTATTTACTTTATATTTTTTGTACATATTGTGTGAATGTCATCCTACTTCACTATAACTAATGTCCAAGTGACGAATTGTTGTAATACACAATATTTTTTTTTTTTTTTGTCTATCAAAAATATATTTGCGCCTGTCAACTTATTGTTGACAATCAACAAATGTGATGGCGATCCATGAGATAATGACATGACAGGCATGGGGAAGGAAAGTACTCAGCAGTACCTCTTCCCTAACTTGTTCCAATTACTTAGGTTGTCTAAGGAAAGATATCCCTCATCCAACGCCTTTTTAGTCTCCTGCTCATGTTCTGAGGTATGTCAGTTGTGGCCATGTCTCTTATAAGTCTGTTATTATGTCCATTTAAATTTGTGTAAAATCGTTGATAAAGGGACGTTATATGTAGGTCAACTGTTGGAATGTGGAGGTCAGTATGTAGAGTTTTGTTAGTCACATACTAAGTTGCTTTTGTTATGAGTCGCAATAATTTGGATTGGGACGTTTGAAGTTTTTGTAGGTGGGTCTTTGTAACGAATACCGTATATTTGTAATGAATACGTCCATATGGGTTTAAGTAAGTATATATATGTATTCAGTTTCTGTTTTAGTTTTAGTTTTGAAGATTTAGAAAAAAGAGAGTAAAGTAGTTAGAGTCGTTTGTTAAGTGTCTTACGTTTCATTTTAACATGCGGACCCCATGTCTTCCTTCTGTCGAAGGTGAGTCCAAGGTAAAGTACCGTGTCCGTTTGAGGAATTTGATTGTTGTCAATATAAACTGGAGGGCAGGTGGTTTTTCGAAGAGTAAATGTATGTTTGGATTTGTCATGATTAAGTCGAATTTTCCATAGTGTGAACCAATCTTGTAATTTAAGTAAGTGATGTTGTAGATTCAGTGAGGCCTGTGTTGGATCTTGATGTTTTGTGAGAATTGTTGTATCGTCTGCATAGGTAGCTGTCAAGATTTCATCGTTAATAGGTATATCGTAAGTGTATATAACGTAAAGTAGAGGGGCTAGTATTGAACCTTGGGGAACTCCAGCTCCTACTCAATAAATAAATTTAAAAAATAGTGATATTTACTAGTTTATGGTGTATCCAACGACTGTATAATATTTATATGGAAATCTTCAGTTTTCCATTATGCCTAAAAATTTCTGCTCTTATTATCAATTATATTATGTCTCTTCTTATTTTTTATATAGTGTTAATAATGTTGTAAAAACGAGTATTTTTTTTTCGGAAACCATGTGTTTTCGAAATCTTTAAGCTAAGAGATTTTAAAATTTCTGAGCTCTGTCATATTAAGTTCCTTGTCCGCTTGTCGCTTATTTCAGCATTGTCATTTATATGTAAAAATTCCAGAAACCTGTGCCGGCACACATTCTCCTTTAATTCAGAATATAATTTCAATATTCTTAATCGCTAAAATCCGCTAGAGAAGAAGAAAAATTAGGAAAATCCTCATCAGTTCATTCGAGGACGTAAGAATTTCCCCATCCCTGCCTACCAACTTAAAAAGTGATGGAGTCGGGACCCAGCTTATCCTCCTACCCTTTCAGGATCTTATAAAAAATTAAACCTACTTCTTTTCCTCCATCATCCCATTGACCGCTAATATCTGTATTATCTCTTCTATCTGAATTTGAAACCTTAGCGCAATCTCGAATTTTATACTCGAATCACAACCCCTATATCCAACGTTATAAGTATTTTTGTATGGGCATCATTTATTATCAAATAGCTGTTTTCTGTTCCTGTTTGTTGTTACCATAGAGAGCTCTGTTGATATTGATGGATATATAAGTTCTTTACAGCCCTAATTACTTTTTTCATTAGCCAGCTTCAAGTTTTTTACTTTCAGTTAGAGTTGCCTAAATTCCGTCTTGGCAATTCGCAAGACCAAGACTAAAAATGGAGAAAAAAAAACAAACAAAATTTTATTTACTATAAGTAAAGAATTGGTAGAAACAATATACTTTTCGTTCTGGTTTTAATTAGATTTCCCCATTCTGAAAAATAAATGAATGAACACAGTCATTATAAATTATTTATTGGTGCCGACATTCAACCCAAACATGTGGGTCATCATCAGGGCTTCTTGCGAGCACTTAAGGTATTCAAGTACTCAATTGGGTACTTGAATACCTTCAATGCTCAAAACCTAGTGATGACACACATTATTGGGTTGAAACGTCGGCACCAATAAAAACTTTATAATGACTGCATCCTGAATATTTAGCACCCACGAATTATAAAACAGTTGGCTAACTTCCTTCAATAATATGTTTATAATATGTAGTCTCTTTAATATGTTTTAAAAGGTTATTAATTATCATCTGATAAAAAAAAAAAAAAATGTCTAAATCGGATTACTTATAGCAACGTTACAGTGTATTTAATTTTATACACTGATTTTGCTCGTTTACATTGCTTTAGTTCATCAAAGAAATTGTACTATAATGATTTCTGTTATCAGATCGGTTATCGATTATCAGGTACATTAGTCGTATTCAGTTGTGCTAATGAACATATTTAAAAATGAAAAAAAAAATTAAAATCGGTAGGTAGTTTTGTGAGTGGACTTACCAGATTTTTTATTTAAATAATTGTTGGTATTATCAAATATAGATTGTCTTTACTCAACAACTCTTTCATTCCTAGATAACAGCCTATCACCATTACAATGCCGTTAATGTATTATCAGATTAATTTTATTGGACTTTACTATGTTTATGTCAATAAAACGTTGCGTTTTTCTAAGATCTAAATTAACATGTTTAACAAATAGCAATAAGCTAATAGGTACTGGAAGACCAAGACCAAGACTCATTTTGGTCTTGCATTTGGGCAACACTACTTTCTCTTCACTTTTCCTTTAATGTAATTAGGCGTATGTCACCAGTTGAGGGTCAATAATACCTCAGTAATCTTTGTTGAACAGATCCGTTACCCAAGACTCCATCTGGGCAAATATCTAACTTTGAAAGACCACTAAGCTCTCTCGTATCCAATCCTTACAATCCAAAATTCATCTCAAAATCCTTAATGCTTCGTACTTTGCTATAAATAAAATGAACCATAATGATCTGAATGTTGCATTTGTTGTCAATTTGGCCCTAGCTTCATATCATTTCTCAATAAACTTAAGAGCCATCTGAATCATTTTTTTTCTAGCCTTGCTTCCACTTCGATCCCTCATAACTCTCCAAGACATTTGAAAATAAGATAGCGCCGTGACCTTTTAAGGTAGACCTTTAATTAAAATGATACCAATCGATAATTTCCCTACAAGTCTTTTCATGTAACTTTGTGGATAAAAGAAGAAATAAAAAGTATACAAACAAATACAATTGAATCGGTGCACATATAATATTTTAGAATGAAATATTTCTTTCTTTTTTTTAATTAATTATCTCATTTTCTGGGAATCTATCTCGATAGTATATTTCAAAACACCTCATTGGAATTAATATTCTTTCTCCGAAACTGTACGATTCTATTTCACTAACACGATTTTACTCTCACAAAAAGTATCAACTCCTAGTTGGAATTATGGTCCATTTTATCTCTAATTTTTCTCGGAAATATTTTTTAAAATGTTATTGTTTAGTTTTAGACTGTGTTGTAATTCCGCCCCCCTTCCCCCGGTTCCAGTATTTCTTTGTTTATAAAAACGTGTGACCCCTGTCATTTATTAGAGTTTCTTCGAATGACAAATTTTATTTTAACCGTCTTCCCCCCTCCACTCCTACGCTTCCGAATATGTAAATGCCTTGAAATATTTTTAATTGGCAATTGTTTTATAAACTATTCTATATAAGGAGGATTAATATAGTTCCTTTTTATGTTGTGAATGTTTTCTTTTTCCTGCTATTGTATTTATTTTAAATTTTGTTTATTTTGGTAACGTACGTGACATTCCGGGGCTCTACCCCATCATCGTCGATTCATTACAGTATATCTATTATTATTATTACATACAAATTATACAATTTAAAATAATTTATTTTAACATATAATTTAAAATTAATGATGTTTTTATTACTTTTTAGTGCCACCAATATTTCCATATAATCTATAATATTTATACAGAGGTAAACTTTTCTTTACTGTTGAAATCGCTTGGTAGTAAAATGGTCAGAACGTTTATTCAGTTTGCCGACGTTTCGTCCCAATCACAGCCACTGTCGATAGGACCCTAATAAGGGCTAAATATACATCAGAAATATGATAAATATAAAAGCATGTAAAAAAAAAAAAAAAAAAAAAAAAAGTAACGTAAATTTGAGATATCATAATTTACACATAACAATAATGAAAAAATGTTATCGTATTGTTATGTTTATTTATAACTATTATGTTTATGTTATATTATCGTTGTTCCATTTTTACGTTTAATCTTATTTTCTTAATGCATTTTATTAGGTATCTATCGCCCGTTTATTCCGGAAAACCATCATGTAAACTTTTATAAAATTAAATTAGTGAATAATTTGATGAATTTACTGTGACAACTTTTGACCTATCTATGGTCGGCAATACAAATTTCTTAATTTCATTGCAGTAAACTTTACAATGGAAAATAATAGTTTAATAACTAATATTCGGATAATCCATAATCAACGGATCGTACAATCCATAATCAACCGTTGATATAATAAATAGGATTTTTGTTATTTTTATAGTATTAATGATTTGTTAGCTGTAAGCTTTAGCCTTAGCTCGGTTAAAAATGCACTTAAACATTTTTATAATATCCCAACATTGCCAGGAAATAATTTCTATTCAAAGTTGAGCTGTAAGTTAAATTTGTGTGTTGCGCTCACCAGATTTTTTAAAATAAATTAATTAATAATGCACCAATGTCTATGGATATGGTTGACCAGAATTGGTTATTCACATTTGAACGCCCGCTGCCACCACTACTAGTATTGCTATGTTACACTTTACTGCTTAGTTATTTATTTTATATATATATATATATATATATTTATATTTATATATATACAAAATAAATAGTGCGCACCATGCGCTGGATTTAGTGTCGTTTCATAGAGTTTCAAAGTTCTAAAATAACTTCTTTACATTAGCCATATCCGCGAATCAAAGGCTCCTAATAAAGAGGTGGTTCTTTGAATTGTGTCTCACGTGTAATTAAAAAAATAAAAAATAAACTGAAGAGCTATTTAAACTACACACTATCTAGATAAAAATACTGAAAGGGGTTGGAAGAAAGACAACCTTTTCAAATTACAGCGACATGTGTAAAAGGTGCTTGTTCAAGGAAAATCTACCCTCTGCTCTTAAGTTTGCATAGAAGAGTTTCCACTGACTGTCAAGATCAGAAGGACATGCTATTTAAGATCTTCTATACAAAGTGTTTTTATCTCTTACTGCAGATGTAAGCCATTGAATAACTATCTCTAACTATCTCTTAACAATTTCCTTACTTTTATTACTTATTGCCCACGTGCGAAATGTTGCTCTCGTTTTATAAATCTGCACTTATATAAAATCTCTTTTCCTGCTTTCAGATGGTTTCAAAATCAGACGAATCGGACACTGGATAAATTGTTATTCCGTGGTACAGTCACGTTTTTATCAAATTATTAACACCCGCCTAAAACTTTGTAATTAGCATAACCTCATCGTAACCTACAAACATTTTATTTACGAAAATTCTCGGAATTAGTGCGATTTCAATCTGGAGATCGGCTAAGTTTTTTTCTATTTAATATTAGACACTAAAAACTCATGGATACACATCTGCTTTCCTCTTGAATCGTATGATAGTAGACCACAAGCTGGAAAAAAAAGTGGCCTACAAAAATGCTGGGCCGTTTGCCCTATATACAGAAAATGGAGGTCACACCGAAGGGACCAATATTTTTGTAGACCATCTTTTTTTTCGACTTCGTGATCATATTATTACAGACAACTGTTTCTTATTTAATATTTATTTATAATTCATTCATTTTATTTCCACCATGTACCTTTAATGTTTTGTATATTTTGTAGCCCTGATGAAGACCTGCAAGGTGGGTCGAAACGTCGGCGTAACATTTAAAAATACTATTTTTTTAAAAATTTGTATTTATTTGACCGCCCTCTCCTCGACCAACTCCTTCTCATCTGACAATATTTATATTTATGATTGTCTTTGAGGAACTAAAAGTCAACTGAAAAGATAAATGGAGAAAAATAATTTTATCATCCCTTCGATTCTTCTTCTAATACAAAAACTTTTTAATATTTTACATTAAAATATTCAGGTTATGGCCTAAATACTGCCAAAATCAGTAATAGACTTCTTTACTCCAAGGAAGTAAATAACTACAGATCCAGTCTCGTCTTCACCAATAGTGGATTAGTATGGGTTGAGGTATAGCTGTGTACCATTGCCTATTCAACTTGAGGAATACTTTCCAATGGCTCAAGTTAATCTCCTATTAAGTTCATTGTTACTTTGACAGCCGTAGTAAAGTATAAAGTTTTACCCTATGTGTGTGTGTGTGTGTGTGTGTGTGTGTGTGTGTGTTGAATAAACTATTTTGATGATATTATATATTATTAACGATTATACATGTTTTGCTGATGTATTTGAGTACGATAGGGATAAGAATAAATATTTAATATGAGAATTCTCATTGGGATGTATTAGTTAATATTAATAATTCAATCAGGTTCTTTTTTGTGTCTGTTAGAAATTTCAGTTTTTTTTTTCGTTATTGCTGAGATACGGTTGGAAGTACCAAATAGCGCAGACTAATTTAATGACTCTGATTGTGACAAATGTATTAATCTAGAACGTGATAATTTTCAAGTCAATTGGATGTCAATTACTAAGACAATCTGTCTTGTCGGAAATTGCTGATAGTATAAATTAAAATTAATTGACTGATCCTAATGACTCACCCAAAAAGCTGGACACTATGGAAATCTTAACGCGATGTTAATTAAAATTAATTTAAAAATCTCAGAATGAATTTAAGAAACGACAGATATCCTTAACTAGAGATGTAGCTTTTCAGCGTACATGTGGATGCGTAATTTGACGTTAATATGTTGGAGAAACCTCCATAACATTGATACATTTCTAGAATTTGTTTTAGGTGAAAATGGATCTTTTTAAAAAGTGAAAATTATATATGATTTCTTAATTTGTACGACCTTTAAATAAGTTGAAATTAAAAACCAAAAAAACATGGTTTGAGCAATCCAAAGCAACATTATCACAGTCGGCTTTTTTTTCTGTTTTATGTATTGGTGATTAGACAGTCTATCTGTTTAATCTCCTTAATTTTATTAAAATATCGATAGATAGAAAATAACTTTATTCCGAGATAAAGTCCCTTTACAATAAAAAAACAGTACAAAATTAAAATATTTATTACATCTGGCATATATAAAAACACGACCAAAAACGAAAAAGAAAAAAAGTAAAATAACAAAAAATCTATTTATTATTTCAACAGCTCATAACGGATCATACGACTATTAGTTATTATACTATTATTTTCCATTGCAAAATTTACTAAAATGGAATTACAATATTTGTATTGTATGTCATAAATAGCTCCAAAGTGTCCGCACTAATTGTAACTGGATACTGTTGTGATATCACAAAGGTATAATTCATCAAATTATTCACTAATTAAATTTTCTAAAAGTTTACATGCTGATTTTTCTGAATAAACAGATGATAGATACATAAGTATTTAAATTTAATATTAGATCTAGAGTTATTAAACTACAATAAATATATTTAAGGTTATAAAAGTATCCATGAAATATTTTTTTTATTTCACTTCTTCCTTCACACAAGTTCAATAAAATATTATCTTAAACAATGTCATTGCCTTGATTTCGTGGATTTTAAATACTTTTTGTCATACATACAAAAAAAATTAAAAGTTCACATTTAGTAAGAAACTGTCATCTAATTTCCTTGAAAACATGTGATTCACGTTAAATAATGTTAGTTATTATGAAATTATTATTTATATTTTTTCGCCACTCTCCGTTCCCTTCTACAACTTTATTTATTAGATATTGTTTTTTCTAAAATTCTTCGTTTTCCAACCATATATTATAAGTATACCTTCTGACTATTATTTCTGGTGATTAATTTTCGACCTGGATAAGCATTTTTCTTTTTTTCTCCAGTTTCCAAAGAAGACCTAAATGATATTAAAGACCACTTAATTATACAATGATGCACCAGTTTAATCAAAATCGTTAGAGCCGTTTTTTTATAAAATTGTAAAAATGTGTTTCACCATTGATATAAAGTGGCACTTCCGGTTAGTCAATTTTAACGAAAAAGTTGCAGTCACATCCAACGTATATACTTATAATAAATATCAGTTTCGTACAACTTTTCGTTTTTTAACTAGACTGTGCACAGACATTTTTTTGAAACTTGGTTATTTGGACTCAGGGAACCTTAAAACGTGTATTTCCGTTGAAAACTTATGTTAGAAAATTTTCACGTTCGCAATACTGTATATTAAATATATTGGTAAGTGAAAGTAAAAGGGCGTTTATTTATAATATCCGTCCAGTTTATAATTACCGAAATATTTTTTTTATTATTACATAATGAAGTAGATAAAATAACTCATGTAGTATATTCAAAATTGAAAAAAAAAATTAAAGTAGTAGCCGTGGGATGTTTGCTGACATTCGTTCCCCAGGGAGCAGCAGCTATATTTATAAACATCCATTTCTCTGAATTTACACAGTTTACACTTTCTAATAGTTTCCATTTTTAAAGCCATGTTTTTTCAAACAGTGAGCTAAGCAACTTTGTTTTGCTTCCCTTGCACGCATATATTTGGGTTTTTTGTAGTTTGGTAAATATAATTATTATTTTACCGACAAAAAATACTTTATTTATTTTAAATTTTTTTAAAATACTTTAAATTACTTTGTTTATTTATGGTGGTATTCCTCTAGCCCAAGCCCTACATAGAAATTAGGTAGATTTATAAATCATAGTATTATGTCTTTATTTATCAAACTCATTGTGATAAGCAACGTGTAAAGTCACTACTTTTAAAATAATTGATTAAAATAATAAATTGTTATCGATAACAAATCTATGAAAATATACGAACAAATGTTTTAAAATTGAGGCCCAATCTCGAAACATAGACAAACAGATGGTATTGTGCTAACAATAAAATACTTATTAGAAAGAAAATCAATTCTTCAGTACCTGCTGCTATGTATGTCAATATCAAATATAAATACAATTATAACTTATAAATACAAATATAAACACTCCTGTCGATTATTATTAAGAAATAATAATAATAATCCATTGAGAGGGAAACTGTTATACTTTCAATATGAAAGTTGGAACTGGTAACAAACTGTTGTAAGAGTGTAGGAGTTATTGTTTTTTGACGAATAGAGATTCAATCATTTTAAACTTCACTATGTTAATAAATATAGAATTAAAATTTAGAGCTTAATTAAACAGACCCCACAAAATATCTTTGGAGGGGAGCCTACGTCTAAGAAATATCTCACTGAAGTAAAGAGTTATTATAACTATATTAATTAAGTTAGTACATTAATTAAATTTGAATAATATATATACTTTATAGCATCTTTATTTTACTTAATATAAATTTATTTAACCCTGATAAACAGGAGATAGAACAGAAAAGAGACAGAGCATACCTCTGCTAATATAATTCAAACTACAGGTAATAACGTCTTTCTTGCCGAGTTGATCAAATGGCTGTATCAAACGAATTCATAATTGTATATAGAATAATTCTCTGTTTTCGTAAACTCGGTTAACACTATATATTCTATTAAAACGCATTTGGAACAATTTTTAAGCCACAATAGAGTAAAATTTTCTTCGAAAACGAATTTTTTTTTTACTAAAAAACTCAAATGAAAAAATTATTACATTTCGTGAAAAATAACCGTGTTGGCTAAGAATTTTAAGAACTTAATAAAAATTAAAAAAGAAAGTTATTAGTAGCGTAATATTGAAAATGAAAATATGTACCATAAAGAATTTATGTTGCAAAATCAACCATCATTAAAAACAAGGCAAAGATATTCCGAAGCAATAGTTATTTCATTTAACGCTACATTAATATATTTATTAAATAAAATTAACAACACCAAAAAAAAAAAATAAATACATTTAGTAAATGTGATACAAATATAACAAAAAAATTAAAATAGTTCTATTAATTTAAATTTGTTTATATTATTATTTTAAATATCATATTTAGTGAAATCTGAATCCGCTACTTAACAATAATCAATTTCGGCTGTTTAATTATTTATTCTATTACATCAGCTGTAGATCGACCATTGGACCAGGAGACCCTCTTAGGTCACACTCAGTCTCTATTACGTTGCCACTCGTAATTAAATAATTAATTAATGGGGAAAACCTGGCGGTTGAGCGTGATCATCTTGCACCACTTTGTTCTTGAAACAGTACTTCCTTACTTAGTTGAGATTCTTAAGAACCCTCTTCAATAAAGATTTTATTTCTTCATTTTAGCACTTAAGATTTTCTCATTGATACCGTCTAAATATATATTTATAAAAAAAAAAACTATTACTTGATAAAACGTACGAAAACTGGATAAAACGAACTTTTATTTTAATTAATTTTTTTTACCACGAATTAGAGAACTTGTTACCCTACAGGATTCCTATCAAAGTCTAATTTAGTAATGATCAAATTACCAAAAACTAGATAAAAACATTTTTAGAAAATAATATTTATCAAAGATTCGTTTGATTGGTCAATCAATATGCCATGATATATAGGTACGGAGGTTAAGATGGGTGGGGCATGTAGTTCGTAGCTATCTATCTGGAAGTCTCTACGTAGCAATGAATGACTCCATAGAAGGCAAAAGACCATGTGGAAGGCCAAAATGCTGATAGGTAGATATAATCAAGGTGCGGGTAGATATAATCAACAACTATGCAATAGAGCTGCGTGCAGATAACTGGAAAGAAATAGCCCAAAGACAGGCAGAGATGGAGCAGTCTTGTTAAGGCGGCAAAAAATGTACATGGTCTGTGATGCCAACAGGAAAAAAAAAAAATCATAAGGAGAAAATTCATTTATTTCAACTTCTTCATAAATATCCTTCATCAGAAAAGTTAAAATAGTTTATGGAAATAATTATGTTTTTGTCTTGTAAAGTTATTATAAAACACAACTGTCAGTAACTAGCTAAACTTTTAATGTTTACTTTAGAAATCCAATGTCATTCCTTTATCCACTGATCTGCCAAACTCCTTAGAATGTTTCGTATATTTTTATTATATATATATATATATATATATGTATATATATTTTTTTTTTTTAAACAGGTCTCTTATTAGATTTAAAAAACTGAATATATATTTCTGTGCCCTATGACCGTCTTTTAATTTTCAACAAGAGGATTGACCTGTAACAAAAATAAGTTCTCGGATATTTGAGCCCCCTGTTTCCATCTGGCAATAAAGGCCCGAAGCCCTAACTTTTTTGTCAAGTTTTTTAGACTTCAACGACGACAGATTTCGTGGCGGGGCCAGTGACCTCTGTTAAAAGGCTGCTTTATAAATACAGATTCCAGTTCTGGCAGGTGGTTTGCCTCACTCCAGGACAGCAGCCTATCTGTCCCCTGGAGTATAGAAAATATTTTTGCTGGGAAGAGGTGGCCTAGACAAACAACATTGGCCTTGGCTGTTTTGTTTTCGTTCCGCAGGCCAGATTAGTCTAGGAATAATAATGATGCATAGATAAGATGGAAGAATATTTTCTTTATAAAAAAAGCTCTATTTTATATTAGTTTTATTTTTTTAACGATGAGTTGAAAAGATTATCTTTGCTGTTATGAAAATGGATACTCATTTGTAAAATTTGTAACCATGATTAAGGAAGCATTGAAAAAAAAAAATAGATCTCTTCTCTCTTTTGTTTCCTGTGACTAATTATTAATTCCTATTTTAACATGTGCATGTTCTCTTATATCTTGCCTATCGTTTCTTAATGTTGATATGTGGCATGCCATACTATTATATAGAGAATAAGTATTTTTTTTTTTGTTATGTTTATTACCTTAAATATCTTCATATTCAGCATTAATTGTATATAGAAATTATGTTTAAATTCTCTCTTTTTTCTTTAATTTTATTTCTTTTGATTGTACATAGCATTAATTCTGTAAATATTTCTTTCTGTTAATAGATCTCTTAACCTTTTTTTGCTGCTTTATAAAAATATCCAACCTAACCCCCTTCTCACCTGAATGCATGGTAGAATAAATATTTAATGATGGAAATTTAATGGGTAAGTACCTTATATTTTCTAGATTTATCTCTTTAGAGATGAAAGGCTGGTAAAGCCAGGAGCCCAACAAGTAAAAAATTCCTATAAAAAATTATATTTACTAAAATTTATTTTACTATATTTTTATTTATCCGTGTTTTGGTCATAAATTTAAAATAGTGGATTAACAATTGACTGTAGTATACATTTTAGATACATTGAATAGAAGTTAGTTGGTTCAGTCCAACAAAGAACAAAGTAAAAATAACTATATTTTTTTTACTGAACAATCCAACCAATCAACTTCTCTTCAGTAAAAATTGAAACAATTTCTAGATCGAAAGGTAGATATATATATCCTTAACGCACAATATTAAAACCGAGAATTAAACCTGAAAACGTAATGTACATGTTTTTTGAAACTTAACAGCTGTCAACTAAAAATACAACAAGTAAATGTGAATAGGTATAATAATAATTATATGTACAAACTTGCTGAAAAACTACCCAATAGTAGCATTACAATAATACTTCCGGAAGGTTCCGAGGCCTTCTTCTTTTCAGGCGCCAAGGGTGATATTCAGGAATGGATGAAATTGTAAGATCAGTAAGCGTAGATTAGGATGTGCCTGAAGTTCTGTATGGTAGAATAGGTATCTGGATTTGGCTAAATCGGTAACGTATAGAACATAAGGAGACCGGGACGGACGGGCTGGCTAACGGGTGTGCAAAACTATAGAAATAGAAAAGTCAATATGGATAATTTTATTTATAGAAAAGTAGGAAAGATTAAGTATTTTATGTTTTATGAAGGATTTTAGATTGTAAGGATTGAATGGTTTAGTGGATCCCCAAAGCTCAACTCCATAAATCTATATATGCTTTATTATAGTCTCTTACTATTAATCAGATGTTTAAAGCTTGTTTGTGAGTGTTGTAGCAGCCGGAATGTCTAGCAGTTTCTTGTACTATGTTGCGTAAGAATTCCATTTAAGTCTTTTTTTTTATGGAGTTCTATGTAGATAGATATGCTCAGTAGAAATAATTGGAATATTATTAAAGGATTCTATATGACAGGAAGGGTTACGACGAAGAGTATAAGTAATTTAATAGGATCTTTGGGAATTTATTTTAATCCTCCGATTTCGACACCACTCTTCAAGGTTTCTGATATATGGCTGAATTTTCGGGAACCAATAGATAAGTCATTATTGACTGATAACACACGTGTTATCGTTGAATGTGTTAATGATGGTATTGTGATGAGTTAAAATTTCAGCTATATAAACTGTTATGAAGATGAGAATTAGATTAATTCCTTGAGGAACACCAGTGGAAAAAAAAGAGCGATGAATAGGCACCGTTGTAGAAACACCATCTTCTCTTAATGTGCTTAAAAGTTTGTCTCGGCGCTTTATTTATGGTACGAGCATGTCATACTTAAACAGGAAGTTGTACCAGCGTAATTTCCTGCGGTTTTTCAGATTGACGTTTATAATTAGTGATCAGCTACTATCATTCTGAATGTATCTCAGAGATGCCAAGCTGCAAAACTTTCTTGATATCTATAATATTTTTGCTTGATGGTATTGTTTTTTGCTATGGCTAGAGTTATTCATTCAGCAATGGTGTTGGCAAGGTATAAGATATTATTTTTAAATTGTTCGAATTTGTTTTCTGAATGTAATTTTTTCTTATAGTAGATATAAATGTCACTAAATTTGATATATTTTTTAATATAGTGTATTTTTTTCATAAACAAATCAGTTCTTAGCTGTATGCCAAGCATAGAGTGGAGGATGATTAAGGACCAGTTGTTGTATCATTACGATCCACCTGCCCCGGATTCAGTGCTAAGACGATCTGCTAGGACCAACCCAGGTGGGATTGGAACTAAAGAGGATTACCAAGACTTAATTGGAATATTGTCGATAGTCTGCCGCAAGGATTAGCGCGTTCCGTTCTCCGTCGAGTTTCCTCTGGATTATATTGAGATGCGAGGGACAGCGGGGGTCTCTCAACGTTTCCGTGCACTACATCCTACAACTTCCAGCAATGATTGCATCATTTCACGTCATACTTTCTGCATTATGCACTAAGTTTTATTAAAAAAATAATTAATTTTTATTTTATATAAAACCAATCAATGAGCAATATTCAATATATATTGCTAAGTTTAGATTCATCGCTAGTTATATAAATAATATATGTGATTTCATATTCTGCTACCCAGATGTCTTTACTAGTAATAACTACAATAAATTGTTCTATGACCTAGGTTCTATAATATATTATTTATATAAATATGTACATTTTTGTTGTTTTTTTTTCAAAAATTACCATTTATCGGGATGACGAGCAGTTAAACACTATCAAACCTTTATAGATGAAAGTATAATGGATATTTCTAAATGAAACTATAAAGTTCAAATGTTTTGAGTTTTTACTTTTGTTTTTTATAACTCCTGTTCACTTTTTTTACTTCCGGCATTAGTCTTCTCGTGGCATTTGGGCCGTTCTAGGCAATACGCTGGGATCGTTTGGTTCTCTTCTTTTATAGATGATATCATGGGAGCACGTGGTTTAAAATAAACGGACGCGATCAAAATCATTGCCTCTTCATAAGGATGGTTGGAAATATTTAGCATACGTCTCTATCATGTTGTTATTTTTTACGAGATAGAGTTATTAGCTCGGTGTCCAACCCCTAATCTGGAGGACCATAGTAGATATGTTATGAGACACAACTCAGAGTGCTCTGTAAATCTCAGAGTGGAAACGTTACCGTCCCCTTGCGGGAATCGAACCCGCGCCGTAGGAATCGAGTAGGGACTGCACTTATTTATTTATTTTTAATTATTTATATTTTTTATCTTTTTTTCTGTTATTAAAATCCCGCAAACGGGATTTATAAACTCTTAGCATAAAATGTTTACAGGCGCTTTAACTCATTTGACCACCGCGGCCCCTTAAAAAAAAAAAAAACTAATTACTTCTAAGACATAATATTACTGTCAAGACAGCTTATACCATTTTTTCATACATGTTGTTAAAACAGCAAATTAAAATGAATTAATGATTTTTTTTTTGATAATGTGAAATACATGATTTCACTAAAACATTATTGGTATGTATGTGACAATTATTATTGCTTATAATTAATGTAAAATGCGCAACAGTCTATCAACATCATGAGGGTTTCTCAATTTTTATGTATTTTAAATTTACTAGTAATTTTATATAATTCGAATTTATTTGAACTTTTTTGCTTTCTGGAGAATATATAGTTTATGCACGATTTTTTTTTTCTATTCCATTCTATCCTAAAACCATTTGTAAAATAGGTTAATAAAATAAACCCTCAATTAAATAAAACTCGATGAAAGCAGATACTTTATAACAGAAATATTTTAATTGAAAATTTCACTTTCAAAAGTTCATCTTTTGGGTGTGCAAAGTCTAATTGAACAAAAGCATCAGCTTTGAAGAATAGGGCTAAATTGGTTCAATGGGCACTTGAGAAAGAGACTCCGTCATTGGATTTTTTTTTTCTCGAAAAAATTAAATTTGAAATGCAAATAGTTAGGCAGTATGTCATTAGGGACAGCCGAGGTCATGAGAACAAAGAACTCAGTTCTTTCATGACTGAACTTTAATCCCTTCTTGGAGTTTTAAATTATTTTTCTCGCCTTTTATCTTTTGTTTTTGTCTCTTCTATTCTTTATAACATGGTTGGAATTAACATTGCGTTTTTATGATGTTATAACTTATTAAAAGTTACCTGCTTACTCTCCAAAATAAAAGGATCTATTATTTTTTTTTTCTTCTTAAACATTAGTTTTTCAAGAAATAAAGATACCTATGGTTAAGTTCATAGATTTTGAAAGCTAAGTTATAGATGATCAGACATGATGATGACCCATATGTTTGGGTTGAAACGTCGGCACCAATAAAAAAATTGTATAATGACTGCGTCCTGGATATTTATCACCCATAACATACACTACCTTCCTAAAAACTATACTTAGTGAAACCTCGGATACAGAGAATGAAAATTTGTAAAAATTATTTTCCTGAATTTGGAAAGAAATACAAGAAACGAGAGAGTTACGGGAGTATAATTGTGTTGTGTAAAGGCCGTTTTACACGGTCAAGATTCGAATCAACACAACGAAGTTTCGTCTTAGAAATTGTTGTTGGTTACTTTGGTTTTTAACCACTGGTGGGGTTTAGCACAGACTTGTCAGATTCTTTTCTACGGTTAAGTTTCTCGGTTGTAATTCACATATTTTTCCACTTGATATATCAGGAAAATAACGTTACCTTGCTTAAAATGCATATTTATTTCTTACCACCTCTAATACACATTCCTCCTCTATCCCTAAAACTCTCCATTCTAATCTTCCTTTTTTTTAAAAACTGTCAGCTCTTTCAAGAAGCGTTTCACAGCTGCATTGGACTCAAATATTGTTCTTTTTAATTAATATTTTACCTTAGCAAATGGATAAAGCAACTGATTCGCCAAAAAGCAGTTTGGCTAGCCCTGGAATACTGTACTTTGTTTCAAACCTCTTGGCAGAAAATACGGAATGGGCCGCCGTATTATCTTGGTGAACAACCCAAGACTTGTCCTTCCAATATTCCGGTCGTTTTTTCTGTATATTTTCACGGAGTTCAGCAAGAACGGTTATGTTGTAATAAGTTTGCCTTTTAGGAGCCCATTGAAGGTGCACAAGAAAAACAATCATCATCACTTTGATTTGCCTACTTTTTGGGGGTTTTAGTGAATTTGGTATTTACCATTTCACGCCTTCATTCAATTAATTAGTTTTCAGTACAGTATTTTCAAGTATGAAGTGAAATTTCGCAACTATCGGTTTCTCTATAGATGCTCTCAAGGTTTCTTTACTTGTTGTATTTGTTACGTAATACAGTCAAATTAAAAAAGATGCTAAACAAAAAAAAACATAGTCCGTGGCAAAGACCTCTTTTTATCGAATTATTAACACCCGCCTAAAACTTCGTAAATAGTTTTATCTCATCGTGACCTACAACTATTTTATTTACTAAAACTCTTTTTATTGGGGCGTTTTCAATCTGGTGGTAAGCAAACTTTGTCTATTTAATGAGGTAATAAAAACTCGTAAACACGCATTTGCTTTCTACTTGGATTGTAATATAAATTGATCAACAAATCGTTAGATATGGTGGCCTACAAAAATATTGGGCCGTTTCTCCTATATAACCTCGTTATGTTGAAGATTTGGGTGTGTTGGTCACGCCAAACGGCTCAATATTTTTGAAGGTCACCTTTTTTCTCGACTTTGTAATCAAATTATTTTACGATCCTAGTAGGAAGCCAAAGGGTATTTACGAGTTTTTATAACCTAATTAAATAGGCAAAGTTTTCCCTCCTCCAGATTGATTACGCCCCAATTCCAAGAGTTTTCGTAAATAAAATATTTGTAGATTACGATGAGATGAAACTGTTTACGAACTTTCAGGCGGATGTTAATAATTCGACAAAAAGAGGTTTGTACCACAGACTAACAACTCGAATGCGAACGAAGGCCTATAGCTATAGTTGTTTTTTCCTTTATATTTATAAGGGAGAGGTGCTGCATTTAAAAGAAATGGCTTTGCGCTAAACAACTTTAGGCAGGTAGTTTGTTGCATTGTCTCACCTAGAACATTATACTTATATATCTTATCAAATCTGCTCAAGCTACTTTACCTCGCTTGGTTGATTTACTTACGTTTCATCAGTATTAGTTCAAAACCTTAACAGAATAATAAAAAAAAATAATGAAACAAGAGAAAAATAAAAACAAAGAAGTTTAAAAAATAAATCAAGAACGTTGCCATGTATAGAATAAAGGATCTGGGAAAGAAAAAAAAAATTTACCATTAACTTATCTCAAAGTAATAACTCTATATTTGTTATACATATATTTTTTTTTTACCTTTTTCTCTGAAACCATTTAATCTGCCGTACGTAGGAGTAATTTGTATACATGCCAAGCTAATGGACTTGCATTAAAACTCGGACAGAGATTAAAGACGAAATCCGAGGGGTGGGTCTCAGGTGTGGACCCGCCGCCATTTACATAGCTTGTACATATTTACATTTACATAGGCTACATATTTAGGAGGCACAGTGACCGAATACTCTCGGGGGCCGTAGCAGCCGGATTACACTCCCCTTTCCCCTCCCCCCCCCCTTCTACTAATTGTGGGATAAGCCTCTTACTAATCCAGCATTAGCTCCGCTCTGTGTGTGTTTGTCTCGCGGATCCTTCTGTCGAGGGCCTCAGGAGAGTCAAGCAGGAAGAGGATGGTATTGCGCAAGAACACGTATCTCATCAGTTACTTCATAAATAAGAAATAAAATTCAGTTTATGTGTAAGTTGAGGCATTATCACGTGTGTACTTTCTTTTTGTATTTTTTTTTTCAGTACCTACTATATGTATACAGTGTTTTCTATGATTTTTTCAAATATTCTTCATTTAAGATTATTTGAAAATTGTTCTTTTCTCGGATCTCTACAACAGGAATTGATCCAGATTTATAAGTGACCTACTTTGAATATTCACTTTTAAAATAAATCTACTGTCAGCTTAATTATTTTTATGAAAAGATAAATATTAGGATAAGGGGCATTTAGCAGGTCAGTTATATATACTAAAAGACTAACTTGGAACCCTCATACTAGACTTAAAAGGCAAGAACTTAACCGACGATTTGGCCAGCTATACAGACTACTTAACAGAAAATCCAATCTATCAATAGAAAACAAACTATTAATATACAATACCATACTCAAACCCATTTGGACCTACGGACTTGAACTGTGGAGAACAACTAAATTTTCGAACATCAAACGCATCCAATCCTTTTAGTCTAAAGTCCTCCGTATGATAGTCAATGCTCCTTATTACGTTACAAACAAAACCCTACATCATGACCTTTAAATCCCTTATATCCTTGACGTTATTCCATCCCGATTCTCAAATTTTCACATGAACCTTATCCTCCATCCTATGCCGGCGACGCGGTTGAGAGAGAAGCGCTGGGATCTCTTAGAGTCTCGCTTTGTCCTTCACACTTGGGGAAAAGGGCTGGACTCGGAGATCTCTTGCCTGATTGTAAATATTGTATTTAAGTATGAATGTTTTTCTATTTATTTCTATTACTTATAATTTATTTAATTTTGCTACGAATTTCTGTATTTCATTTAATTTTAACTACATTTACATTTCATTGGTTTATTATAGCTTTTTCCTTTGTTATATAGATCTATATATTTTTTTCCATTTTATTTTATTTATTTATTTATTTTTTATTGTATTGTATATATGGTATGAATGTGCCTCACTCAGCCTTAGTACTCAGCGTTACAAAATGTATTATTCCTCAATAAACAGATTAAAAAAAAAAGTTATATATACTGATCAATTTCTACAATATATAAGATACCTATTAAACCAAAAAGGTGGCCTACTTTAAAAAATACAAGTCTTAAATTGCCTCTTTTTTTTTTTTTTTTTGGAACATCGGTTAGATGTTCACATAAACTTTTTTTTATCTCTCGAGGTCTGCTACAATCCCTTTAAATATTTCATATATATATATCTTTATGATTAAATGTCACTTACACACTTTTTGCATTGAACCGACGGTATATTGATGTATTGTATGTTACTAACAAAATTGAATAGATAGTCCAGTCAATGAATGATTATAGAAGGAAATCATTGGTACATTGTTTCGACTAATAAGGAGGTAACATATTAAAAGTCCCCACTCCAAGGTGGTAAGCCGGATGTGGGGGTGCCTAGAAGGTAAGTTTTTTCGGGTTTTCTTTTGTAGCAGGAAAACTATCAATCGCATCGACAAAAACATTGATTACAAAATTAAAGCTGATAAAATTTGCAATATGATTGATTCTTACCTTTTTTTCGCTAACTTGTTTAGATTCTCAACAATGGTTAATTTCGAAAAAAAAAAAAAAATTCCTCATGTTATTGCTGTTTTTCGAGTTTTTGCTTATTTCAAGAAAACTATCAATCGAATCGACAAAAACATTGTTTACGAAATTAAAGCTGATAAAATTTGCAATATGATTGTTTGTATAACTTTTTTCGCTATCTCGCTTAGTTTCCAAGATATGTGTCCTAAACTATCGCTAATGTTAAAAAAAAAATTGTTTTTTTACTGTATTTGACTAGCTAATTCTTGATTCCTTCAGTTTAAGATTAAGTCATTAGGAAGAGAATTTTTAATAATTAAGTTTTCAACAAGAATGTATATTATTTTACTGGCGTAGCTTAACAGTTCAAAAGTTAAATCAATTATAATTTTACTTGTCAATTCCGAGATTTCGCAGAAATTTTTTTTTTTTATAAAATTCGTTATTATATTGCTCCAACTCTCTATACATCTCTCTCTCTCTCTCTCTCTCTCTCTCTCTCTCTCTCTCTCTCTCTCTCTCTCTCTCTCTCTCTCTCTCTCTCTCTCTCTCTCTCTCTTTGCTATTACAATATACATTTTTTTTTTTTTTTTTTGGTTGGTTCTGCCGGTACCGTACAGCAGAACTGGCTTAATCACGGCCTTGTACACCCTTATTTTGTGGAGATTTTTCTGGATTTCACTACCTTTGAAAGAGAGAAGAAAGATCTGTTCGCTCTTGTTATTTGCTGGTCTATCTCTGTTAGTTGATCATTTATTGAGGTTATTGTGGAGCCGAGGTATTTAAATCTGTTTACTTTCGGGAATGACTTAGAGTCCACGCAGATCATGTTTTTAGGGTATATGGTTCAGCTAACTATCATGTATTTTGTTTTATATACATTGACCTGTAGTCCGATTTGCTCTTTTGACTTTTTGACAGAATAAATAAGTAAAATAAACGAAACTTAGCATTGAGTCTTAGCTAAACTTGACTCCTGGCCTTGGTCCAAGAGCAGCAGCGCGCTTCTTGCAACACCTCAACACGTGACCTTGACCAGGTTCCTCCTCACGGAATAGTCATCAATGCTAAATCTCGAGGACGTAATTCTAGTGAGGAATTAATGAATCGCTTCTGGTATTATAAAAAAAAAATATATATTCAAGGTTTTTTAAGTATTTTATTTTAGATATTCTCAACAAATTGGAACCCTTTTTTAGGACTTCATAGTCACTTAGGAGACACGTGTGAACCACATTTGGCCTAATAAACACCTTAAAAATACACAGGATGAAATAACAACAATATAATTTGGTTTTAAAAATATCATTGATTGTTTGAAACACTCTCTTACTATTCGATAAACTTTTTTTTAAATTGTGTTATTTATTTATTTATTGAGTATTACAACAATCTGTCACATGGACACTAGTTATAGTGAGGTAGGATAACATTCACACTATATGTACTAAATAAAATAAAATAACCTAAAAATAAGGAAATTAAAACTAAGCAAAAAACACATGCATACCTACATACACTATTTAAAAGCAGGCAAGGGAACTCCAAGAGAACCCTCTTGAGATTGATCGAGATCACTTTAGCCACATACACTCATGTCTTGAGAGTCAAATCTGGTCATTGTCAGAACTCCAATGTATACTATCTACAAAAGGTCGCGAGGCCACTGCCGTTTCAACCTTCTTGGAGGATTATAGCGATGGTGGTGCTTGATAAGGATTGTGGAAGAGGATTTGGATGATACGTAAGGTTCTGGTGAAATTTGGAGAATTTTTCTGGGATAAGGTCTAGGACAAATGGGATGTTAAGGTCATGATGTAGGGTTTTGTTGGTTACTTTTTTTGGTCCTTCCCTTCCTCGCCGTTAAGGCTATACGGGATTTTCCCGGGCCAGGGGGTGTGAGCGAGGATTTAAAAGACTCCCCCGGCACCGGGTCGCGAACTCGTGGCTATTTTTATATCTTTGATTCATATATCTGGTTGCCGGGCAACGGCGGTGCAGTGCACACGCTTTAGCCCATTCGGCCACCCCGCCCACGTTTTGTTGGTTACATAGAAAGGAGCCCCGGCTATTGTTCGAAGGACCTTTGACTGGAAGGATTGGATGCACTTGATGTTAGAAAAATTTGCTGTTCCCCACAGTTCTAGTCCGTAAGTCTAAATAGCTTTCAGTATTGTCTGTTAGATAAACTAGATAAATTAAAAACTCTGAAATATTATATTCTTCAGGATAGTTGAGTATGCGAGAAAGGGACTTATAATCTGTATTTTATTCATAATTAATATTTTATTTATAATTATTATTTTGTTTGAGTAAATACTTTTTACATGACTGAAATAAAAATATCTCCAAAAAAAAACTGCAATTAATATAGATTTAAAATAATACAAGTGTTTTATCACGTTCTCGTTTTCTGAACGGTTTAATTCCGCGCTTATGTTAGAAAAAAAGTTATGTGCATATTTTTATGTACGGATAATAAGTATATGTATTTTATAATTTAAACTAACCATGCTGGCATATTTAACATCATTAGTGTTAAAAAGAATTATCAAACTGTCCTCTGTCCCTACTTCGAATCTTTCGCACTTTCCTAATACTTTTTAAAAACAGGATTTCAGATAACAGATATATCTTGAATGAATAGCTTAATTCTCTTATTAAGAATATATTGTAGTTATGGCTTTTTATTTTTTTTTTATTGAAATAAATTGTTTTAACAAAACTTTTGAATAAATTGTTATTAAAATAAAAGTTATGACGACCAATGGATACCGCATCTTGTGTTCAGTATTTAGCAAGGATGTATTGTTTCTTGGTCAACGGTTGTGCAAGGTTATTTGACCAAGATCAAGCTCAACCGCCGGGTTTATCCACTTAAATTAACTATTTAATCAAGAGTACCCACTTATATTGTATTTTATATAGTATATATGTATATATATATTTTTTTATATATATATTATGTCTCTAATGAAATTTTAAAATTTTGATATTTTATTTATTAATTTCAACAATAGGATTGGTATGTATGTTCTTTCTGACGATTTTATATATATATATATATATATATATATATATATATACATTGAAGTAATGAAATAATTGTTGTCATTATTTTATTTGAGATTGCTAAATATAGATGGTGAAGGTCACCTATAAAGAATTAATCTTCGTTAGGATCTTGAAGTTTCCGATCTTTATCTCACTTAAATGCAGTCTAAGGAAGGTCGTTTCATAAACAGGTTTAAGTGTTACCATTATCTTTCACAGATGTCTGAATATTAGTAATACCTCCTTTTTTTATTATTTATAATAAATTCGTTTTATTGAAGAAAGTTAGTCGATTGTTCTACATATCATGGGTGATAAATATAGCATTTCCAAGTCAATTTCAACCTTTTCCAAGTCAAATTCAACCTTTTCCAAATCAAATTAAACTTTTTCCAAGTCAAATTCAACCTTTTCCATTTCAAATTAAACTTTTTCCATTTCAAATTCAACCTTTTTTTATTTATTTAATTATCTTAAATTTTTCGATGCGTGGGTCTGTTATCGTATGAGTAGTTTTTTAAAATAACCTCCTTTTTAAGATTACGTGACTGCGTTTCGAATTATTTAAGTTTTTTTGACTTATTCGATATAAGGGTATATTTTTATGTTTCCCGATCAGTAAATTTTTAAAATGACATCTATTTTATGTTTACGCCACTGTGTTTTGACTTATTTAAGTTTTTAGAATTTATCCAATATAAAGGTCTACTTTTTTGTTTCCGGAGCCGTAGATTTTGAAAACGACCTCCATTTTAAGATTAGGCCACCGTGTTTCGACTTATTTGAGTTTTTCGGATATTTTTCATATGAGGGTGTATTTTTATGTATCCGGAGCTGTAGATTTTGAAAATGACCTCCATTTTAAGATTAGGCCACCGGGTTTCGACTTATTTGAGTTTTTCGGATATTTTTCATATGAGGGTGTATTTTTATGTTTCCGGAGCTGTAGATTTTGAAAATGACCTCCATTTTAAGATTAGGCCACCGCGTTTCGACTTATTTGAGTTTTTCGGATATTTTTCATATGAGGGTGTATTTTTATGTTTCCGGAGCTGTAGATTTTGAAAATGACCTCAATTTTATGATTACGCCACTGCGTTTTGACTTATTTAAGTTTTTCGAATTTATCCAATATCAAGGTCTACTTTTATGTTTCTTGAGCCGTAGATTTTGAAAATGACCTCCATTTAATGATGACGCCATTGCATTTTGACTTATTTAAGTTTTTCGAATTTATCCAATTTAATGGTCTACTTTTATGTTTTCGGAACCGTAGATTCTGAAAATGACCTCTATTTTATGATTACGCAACTGCATTTCAACTTATTTAAATTTTTAGAATTTAACAAGTATAAAGGTCTAATTTTATGTTTCTGGAGCAGTAGATTTCCCCCATTTTGTAAATGACCCAATTTAAAGTTTATGCCACTGTTTTGGATTATAAAAGTTTTTTTTTTTTTTTACTTTTTCGGTATAAGGTTCTACTTATATGGTATCCGAGACGTATTGAAATTTTTCTAATCTTTAATATTTAAATTTATCTAATATTTAAGCTCCATTTTATGATTAAGCCGCTTCATCTTGATTAATTAGGCTTCATTTTGGATTTTTTCAATACAAAGTTTCATCAATATGTTTTCGAGTATGAATAAATAAATAAATATTATGAAGCTAAAGTAAAATTAACCACAGAATACAAACTAAAAAGCCGAAAAGCAACTGGTAATAAATTTAACCTTCCGTATTCAGATTTTTCAGCTAATTGTTCGAAATCTTATAATTTTGTGATAGGAGACCACAACATTAAAAAAGATAACTAAAATTAAATTAAAAATGAGACAATACATATTTTATTTATTTTGATTAGATATTTTTATTTATTTATTGAAAAATAAATTAATCCTTCGTATTATGTTTTTTATTCGAAGGAAAAATCAAAAACACTTAACAAAACCGAAACACAGTGGCCTAATCTTAAAATGTAAGTCGTTTTAAAAACTAAGGCTCCGGCATCATAAAAGTAGTCCTTTAAATTGGATAAATAAAAAAACTTGAATAAGCCGAAAAGCAGTGGCGTAATCTTAAAATGGAGGTCATTTTCAAAATCTACGACTCCAGAAACATAAGAATACACTCTTTTATGATAAAAATTCGAAACACTTAAAGAAATCGAAATGCGGTGGCCTAATCTTAAAATGGAGGTCGTTTTCAAAATCTACGGCTCCGGAAACATAAGAATACATCCTCATATGAAAAAAATCCGAAAAACTCAAAGAAATTGAAATGCGGTGGCCTAATCTTAAAATGGAGGTCGTTTTCAAAATATACGGCTCTGGAAACATAAGAATACATCCTCATATGAAAAAAATCTGAAAAACTCAAATAAGTCGAAACGCGGTGGCCTAATCTTAAAATGGAGGTCATTTTCAAAATCTACAGCTCCGGAAACATAAAAATACACCCTCATATGAAAAATTTCCTAAAAACACAAATAAGTCGAAACGCGGTGGGCTAATCTTAAAATGGAGGTCGTTTTCAAAATCTACGGCTCCGGAAACATAAGAATACATCCTCATATGAAAAAAATCCGAAAAACTCAAAGAAATTGAAATGCGGTGGCCTAATCTTAAAATGGAGGTCGTTTTCAAAATATACGGCTCTGGAAACATAAGAATACATCCTCATATGAAAAAAATCTGAAAAACTCAAATAAGTCGAAACGCGGTGGCCTAATCTTAAAATGGAGGTCATTTTCAAAATCTACAGCTCCGGAAACATAAAAATACACCCTCATATGAAAAATTTCCTAAAAACACAAATAAGTCGAAACGCGGTGGGCTAATCTTAAAATGGAGGTCATTTTCAAAATCTACAGCTCCGGAAACATAAAAATACACCCTCATATGAAAAATAACCGAAAAACACAAATAAGTCGAAACGCGGTGGCCTAATCTTAAAATGGAGGTCATTTTCAAAATTTACAGCTCCGGAAACATAAAAATACACCCTCATATGAAAAATATCCGAAAAACACAAATAAGTCGAAACGCGGTGGCCTAATCTTAAAATGAAGGTCGTTTTCAAAATCTACGGCTCCGGAAACATAAAAATACACCCTCATATGAAAAATATCCGAAAACTTAAATAAGTCAAAATGCAATGGCGTCACCATTAAATGGAGGTCATTTTCAAAATCTACGGCTCAAGAAACATAAAAGTAGACCTTGATATTGGATAAATTCGAAAAACTTAAATAAGTCGAAACCCGGTTGCCTAATCTTAAAATGGAGGTCATTTTCAAAATCTACAGCTCCGGAAACATAAAAATACACCCTCATATGAAAAATATCCGAAAAACACAAATAAGTCGAAACGCGGTGGCCTAATCTTAAAATGGAGGTCATTTTCAAAATCTACAGCTCCGGAAACATAAAAATACACCCTCATATGAAAAATATCCGAAAACACAAATAAGTCGAAACGCGGTGGCCTAATCTTAAAATGAAGGTCGTTTTCAAAATCTACGGCTCCGGAAACATAAAAGTAGACCTTTATATTGGATAAATTCTAAAAACTTAAATAAGTCAAAACACAGTGGCGTAAACATAAAATGGATGTCATTTTCAAAATTTACTGATCGGGAAACATAAAAATACACCCTCATATGAAAAATATCCGAAAAACACAAATAAGTCGAAACGCGGTGGCCTAATCTTAAAATGGAGGTCATTTTCAAAATCTACAGCTCCGGAAACATAAAAATACACCCTCATATGAAAAATATCCGAAAACACAAATAAGTCGAAACGCGGTGGCCTAATCTTAAAATGAAGGTCGTTTTCAAAATCTACGGCTCCGGAAACATAAAAGTAGACCTTTATATTGGATAAATTCTAAAAACTTAAATAAGTCAAAACACAGTGGCGTAAACATAAAATGGATGTCATTTTCAAAATTTACTGATCGGGAAACATAAAAATACACCCACTTATCGAATTTGTCAAAAAAACTTAAATGATTCGAAACGCAGTCACGTAATCTTAAAATGGAGGTTATTTTCAAAACTAGGTACAGGACAGCATAATACTAGTCCCTAATAAATCCGAATAGGTACAATAAATCGATATCCGTAAGTGAAAATTCTACTTAGGAGAGGATAATAATATACTTTCATATTGGAGGGGAGGAGGGGATGGCCATTATTTAAAAAAAAAATATAAAATTTACAAAAACTTAAAACATTAATTTGAAATGAAAACGGTTGAATTTGAATTGGAAAAGGTTTAATTTGAAATGAAAATGGTTGAATTGACTTGGAAAAAGTTTGATTTGATCTGGAAAAGGTTGAATTTGACTTGGAAAAGGTTGAATTTGACTTGGAAATAATTGAATATCACATAGAAATATCACACTGAAAAAATCTAAAATGTTAAAATAAATGGATATGCAACTGCGTAATCAAATTTTTTTTTTTATTTTTTAAAAGCTATGCCGTCGATAATATAGTAAGTGGCCTTCATTTCGAAAAAAATCGAAAATTGACAAAAATTCGAAAGTTGAATTTGAAATGGAAAAGGTTGAATTTGACTTGGAAAAGGTTGAATTTGAAATGGAAAAGGTTTAATTTGACTTGGAAAAGGTTGAATTTGATTTGGAAAAGGTTGAAATTGACTTGGAAATGCTATATTCAGGACGCAATCATTATAATGTTTTTATCAGTGCCGACGTTTCCAAACATGGTGGGATATCGTCAGGGCGTGCTTCGAGCACTGAAGATATTCAAGTACTGAGTACTTCACGGTTAAAACATCGACACTAATAAAACAACTTATAATGACTGCCTCCTGAATATTTATCACCTAAAATACATTTTGAAGAGAAGAATTGTTGGGGTGCTCAGTCAAAAAAGGAAGGCAAAAAATAAATTATAATATTTATTTTTTACATATGCCGACGTTTCGACCTGAAGTTCAGGCCTTCATCAGGGCTTTCTCCTTAAGTGTCAAGGGGAGAATGACGATGACCATTCTCCCTTTGACACTTAAGGAGAAAGCCATGATGAAGGCCTGAACTTCAGGTCGAAACGTCGGCATATGTAAAAAATAAATATTATAATTTATTTTTTGCCTTCCTTTTTTGACTGAGCACCCCAACTATTCTTCTCTTCATTATCCACGACAGTCAACCAATTACCAATTATAAAATTCATTTTATGATGTAACAATTTATTATTCGGGAATCTTGGAAATTTAACCGATTTTTAAAAATATTTTCTAAACATTGTATAAGAAAGTAAAATTAGTAATTAATAAATATAAATAATAGAATTTTATTATTATGTTTTCTTCGGTAGGCTGTTCAGACCTTGTTTATCTTTGGCTGCCTAAACTTACCTACCCCATACATATCTGTCTTGTTATACTGTGTTCCAATTTCCTGCACGCAGCTTAAACACTTTTTTTTTCCATTCCAACGATTATAAAAATATTGTGCACATATTTGAAAGTGTTTAAAGGTATTTCTTTTATTTATTGTAAATTTTAGGTGATAATTAAAAACAATTGTAGTAACGTAGCCGTATTTATTTTTAAAAAAAACAGAGAAATAATAAAAAAGCCGTCAACCTTTGGCCAATTCAGGCATCATGAGAACAGAACAGAAAAGCAAGTACAAGACACATCATTATCAGTCTTTCGATGATGTCAGTCTTAATGTTCGCTACATCGAAGTTGACCTTCTTTTTTTTTTCTAAATTTTCTTTCTTTTTTTTTAAATTTCTAGATCTGTGTGGTTGAAATTTTTCCTATTTTAACTGAATTTCTGTCTCTTGGTGAGTTTTTTTTTTTTTTATGAATTTATATTAATTTATTGTAAATCATCTATATTAATTTCCCTCTTTTTATTAATATATTGTACGAATGAACACCTGTTGCTCTTCAATAAGGGAGATTGTATTACTACTCATTAAACTAAATAAATTTTTTTTAAAAATACAAGATTTTCCATCTACGCTAATAGTTGTTATTGGAATGAATTAGTCGGTTTAACCAATTCTTTTTAATCTCCATTTTTGCTTATCTTATCAGAGTCTACTAATGTTGAAAATATGATAATATAAAACAAAAAAATATATATGCATAACAGCTTGTATAAGATGCATTGTAAGCATAAAAACGATTTGAAATCATTTTATTTTTTAACAATTAAAAATTAAAATGATCAAAAAGTTTATTTTGAGATTTATATATATATATAATCTCAGTCCTCCACCTTCCAACTGTTGACCAACATATAATGATCCTTTATCAACGATTTTAGACTAATTTAAACGGACATAATAACAGACTAATAACAGACATGGCCACAGCTGACATACCTCAGAACATGAGGAGGAGACTAAAAAGGCATTGGATGAGAGATCTCCTTCCTTAAATAACCTAAGTAATTGAAACATGTTAGGGAAGAAGTACTGCTGAGTACTTTCCTTCCTCATGGCTGTCATGTCATTATTTCCTGTATCGCCACCACATTTGCTGATTGTCAACAATAAGTTGACAGCCGCAAATACATTTTTATTGACACACATATATATATATATATATATATAAAATATTCTTTTTTAATTTTTATACCATATAAAATATATTTTTTATAAAAATAATGTATGATTGATTTATTGTTTTGTTTTCACCCTCCTTCGGGTATGGGAAAACTATTGTACACTCCGTGATATTAGCAATGATAATAATATTATCATTGATAAAATCACAGAGTTTATATTATAAAAACATTATGTTTATTTACTAAATAGAGAGATAGTGGTTGGAAAAAGAGAAAGATAGAGAGAGAGAAAAAAAAATAAACTTCACTGGGGAAACATTCTAGATATTAAAGTTTGTCTTTTTCTGAAGGGAGGTAGAATAAAAAAAAAGCTTTAGAAGGTCCCTAGTTAATGAGGATTCGCAGATAAAGAGAGGCCAGTTGTCAAGATATATTAAAACACCAAGAGATTATTTAAAATAAAAATGAAACTTTATTAAAATAGGAGCTAGTTATATTTGAGAGAAAGAGGCTGGGATTATATTTCACTAAATCTCTTAATTCATTTATCATCTGATGGCCGATCTGATATAAATTTATGTTTGCAGTATATGTGCATCTTATCCGAACTAATCTGAATCATGCGTAATAGGTAGGTGCATATGTAACATCGCAAGGTTTTAGAGAATGTATTGGTTTTCGAAAAATTATGCGTACATATTTTCACAAGGATTATAAAAGATAAAATTTACTAAAAATAAAAAAAAAATAACTTCACTGTCGCCTTATGAATTATTACTTATACATCCTAAAAACATGTTGTGCTCTTTAAAACTATTAATTATAAATTTAGGTTGCATGTAAATGGTTAAATATTTTATTTTATTCATTTAATGTTTATTTGTTTTCAGAGAAAAACGCATACAAATAGATCCTATCTTTGTATAACAAACATTTTTGCTCTTATGCCATTACAGATAGTCTTCCTTTTTCTCATTTTTTTTTTAATACACTACAAATATTTCAGCAATTTTACTATATGAATAACTCATAAATCATATTTGGTAAAAAGTCAGACAGTTAAAATAACCCCAATTATTAACAATTACGTAAATCTAAATATGTATGTATATATATATCACTTGCAAGACTCCAAGTGAAATAGACTTTTCTCTCGACCGCGTCATTGGTATTAAAAAAATGATGTTTTTTAGAAATAATATTTTCAACTTATAGTACACTATCCTCTGAACCGTCTCTGGTCATAACAAAAATAAAATTTCCTATAAATTGGACTGCTTTAACACGTAGTTGGTTTATTAGGCGAATCTTGGAGTTAGAGCATTATCTCTTATTTAGGCCTGAACGAGAATCATGGGAAATGATCCGTATACCTTGTTTTGGCTGAAAGGTGAGAGACTTATTTGAATCCTGCTGACAAACCTTAGATGAACTTTGATCCTAGTCCAAAGAGGGTTGAGCCTGGCATTGAAGTGAGCTTTTGTGGTTAGGAGTATTTGATGATGGCGCTGGAAGGCAGAGGGTCCCATCCAAACCTTACAGTTCCTTCCCATTGGGCCCTAATGGTCTGTTCCAACAGTAAAGGCTCTATATTCCATTTCGTTGAATATTTGTTTCGAACATATAAAATGCCAGATCGTAGTATGTGAAGCAGGTAAAGAAGAAACAAACTTTAAGATATTATTTTCAGTCAAGATCAAGAGTGTCCAACGTTTTTTTTACCTATAGGCACATTTATAGGTTATGTTACTGGGTGGGTATATATATGGGAGGTGGGTAGCTCAGTTTTAGGGTACTAAGCTTCCAATGCTAAAGGTACTAGGTTCGAATACCGACTTATGGCAGAAAAATTATTTATTCTGTTTCATTGGCCGTAAAGCGAGTATGGGATAGAGAGACCCTCCTTGGGCACACCCAGCCTCTATAAAGTGGGTACCCTTAATTAAATAATTGATTAAGGAGAAAATCTGGCGGTTGAGCGTGACCCTGGCTCGATCTTCTCTCTGTACAACCGCTGGCTTTGAAACAGTACTTTCCCTAAATATTACTGAACCCAAGACCCTTCATGGGTTGTAGTATATATATATATATATTGCTATGTACCTGGACTTCTACGTCGAGTAGGGGGTTCCAGGAACCCCCAGGAAAATATTTATATTTGTATTTATATCGGTTCCAGAAGAGAACCGATCAACAGAAAAATATATGAATTAGATATTTAAAGGTTAGATATCACAGACCCTATACTGTAGTATCCTAGATTGATTAATTTACTTCTTATTGAATTTCTTTTCGAAAGGTATCGTGTTTAAAAATTTACTATTTGTTTCTATAACTAATTGGTGGCATGGAAGGTAGATTGTATAATTACCAAGATGGTATAATAACGAATATATTTAGAAACTTAAATAAAACCAAAACATATATACACAATGAGTAATAAAGAATCATATTGGAGGAGAATGCTGTTTTGGATATGCCTGATTGAAGTTACTTATGATCTATTGATTTTATTAATGATTGCCAACACAATTTTACATATGTATAACTAAATGAATGTTTCTACTTAGCGGTTTCTTCATGGTCAGGGTTGTCGCCGGCATCTCTAGCTGTCTCTTCTCCTAGCTGTCTCTTCTCACCATCTTCCTCAAGTGTCCTCTTTCCAACCTTTCTGTCATCCCCCTCTCTTTTTTGTAGTTTTCTTTGATTGGCTGAATTTTCCTATTATAAGACTGTTTTCGGTCCTTTCGTGTTGTGTTCTTGCCACCCTCTATCCTTAAGTGTTTTATTGCCACTTACAAAAGGTTGCACTCAATAGTGGGTCGTTACTCTCCCTCAGGTAGCCGCACAGATGTTAGTGTTAGCAATTCTTATTTAGAATATATTTATTCATTGGAAATGATTAACTATATTCCACAGGTGAACCTTACAATACATAGCAATATATCAATAAAAAGAAATGTACGCCTATAGTGACATCTTTATTATTTCTAAAACTAATTTAAATATTTCTACTGAAAGAATAAAAACACCAAGCGTAATGTTATTGATTTCATGTAGTTTTCCAATATGAGATTAACACATTTTGAAATTATAATTAAAAATTAAGTAGAAATGATATGCTTCATATCCAGGTATAATGTAAATTCAATGCAGTGTTAGCAACATTCATTTATTATTTTCTCACGTTGTTTTAGCAGTGATAAATAAGGTCGAAATTTTAAAAAAACCTACTTGAATGTTAACCTTTATAACCTGACAATTTGCAATAAACCAATGATTTACACCTTCAAATTTTATATCCGTCTAATCTTATTAGATTTTCAAATATACATGTATTTAAGAACTTTTTTAAAAAACATTTGAAAAATAAACTGTTCTATAGGCAGCATGCGTCGTAAAATAATAATAAAGAAATCATTTGATATTTATTAAAATAACTATTCAACATTTTATTGAAAACTTATCGATTTATGGTAAAGCTTTTGCCAAGGTGATCAGCGATGAAGGTTATGTTGGACATAAGTGAGCATAAACTTCCATGGTGGTGCCCCAGAATTCTAGATTGGGGACCCCTGTTCAAGATAATCTTTATTGGCTTATACCACACTAAAAACATCTGAACGAATTTAAAGTCTTACTTGCATGTAATGCATAATTTGATATATTTTGTACTTGAATCATATTTTAAAATTTTTTTTTTGACATTTTTACCAATACATGGGACAAAATCTACTTGCCTGGAGCCGTAATTTGTAGTAAAAAAAAAAACGATTAAATATTCGCAGATTTCCATTTCCTATTTGTGTAGATGGGGTTTTCTTTTCATTCAATTTTTTTTTTAATTTTTTGTTGACTCTAAATGGTACTTTTCTTGTCATACCCCAACATTAAACAACCTAAGTTTTTTAAAAATATATATATAATCTAAATACGTTCCACTACCCAAAGAACTTTACTAGATTCGTATTTAGCAGAATTTATGTGGCGACAAAAAATTAGAGCGACGGATCCATTTATCTCAATTATAAAAGATATTCATTATTTAAACAATGATTGTCTTCTTGTTAATAAATAATTTTTTGCAACACATGTTTTTAATTCTTATTTTGCCATATTATAATTTTTAAAATGTGCTTGTAAGTTTTTTTACTGGGAGGGGGGAATAACAGAAAAGTACTGTCTAAGTAGTTTTCAATTGACAAATTTACCCTAAATATGGGTGATTACAAAATTTCAAGGAAATATGCTGAGCGGTGGTATAAACCAATTTACTAATACTTTTGTCGCCGTATAAGAGTCATGAAGGACTATAAGTCGGGGAAGTAAACATTTATAGGGGTAATAAAAACGGCAATAAATCGGTAAGTAAGAGATTGTAGCTGCGGGCGCACGGAGTTAATTACAGCAAGTTGGCAATGGACTTGTCCAGTCAGCTCTTCGCCTCTTCCAGCTATTTCCAATCAACACTTTAGAGCTCTCTTCTTGGAGGATGTCTAGCATTAGTGGTCAATTCCGTTCAGGGGTGCCCATCCACCCCCCATGGTCGATGGCGCAAGAACCTACCTGCCCCCCTCTTCCCAAGATATTTTATTGCTCACTTTTCTTGAAAACAGAAGAAGCTAAGGTAGAATAAAAAAAAAATCGTAGATCATGTGCAATTATTCTTGCTGCAGTCTGTTGTATGTTTTCCCCTTGTTTCATAGTCCGAAAATTCATAACTTCGTCGAAACTTGTCTCCTTCAAAAATTCGTCTAAAATATGCACTCCTCAAAAATTTGACGGCCGCACTTGCGCCATGAAACCACCTTCTTGGCACCCCTGATTCCGTTTGTCTGGAGTTCCTTTTGAGCTATACGCGATATCTTGAAAATTTTGTATTTTAACAACATTAAACATAACTCTGGATTTTAACATATGTTTTCCGACTTATTAATATATATGGCATTCCATAGCGATTCATTAATTAAAAAAAACTACTCACACAATACTTCTAAAAAAGGAAAAAAAGAAAAAAAAAAGGAAAAAAATCAATGTAAATAAGAAGAATTTGATTTTCGGTGAAATTCTCTCATTGTAATATTCTGGCCTAAAATGTTTCACATGTAAATCATATCGACCAGGCAGACATGAATTGAATTTCCTTAACCTATTTCTCACATCTCCCATAACCTTAGCTTATTCGAACTAATAACTTCTCCATACAAAAGCTGCTTTCTGTTAGCCCAGATTCATCCCAAAAAGTTTGTGAAAACAAAGCATGTCTTCAATAGCATATTTGAGCAAAAATAGTGAAAGTTTCGACAGTGTAGAAGAAGACGATAGCGACGATGAAGATCTCGCTACACTTGGCATAACGTTACCTCCATCAGAGATCTCTTTACCACGACCCATCTGCTCCAAAAAAGAAGAATGGATTTCAGAGAAGATCAAAAAGTGCATGGTAATTTGCGATTTCAAACAAGATTCCATAGATGATATTGAAGAAAAGACTGAGTCTCTGGACGACCTATTGGAATTTTTTATTCAAGATCCTGGCCCAATGTCACGGGATATTTATGGCCAACTGTTTGATATGTTTTCTGTTAACTTGTGTCGAAAAATACCACAGAGTGTCAAGAGGTGTTATGATCCTGAAGAAGACAGCCACACGATGGAAGAGGCCTGGCCTCACTTGAAGTTGGTTTACGAAATATTTGTTAGATTTTTGGAAATGTCCTGCCTACGGTTGGATTATTCCAAGGTGTATATGTCTGATAGGTTCCTTCACGAGATAATGGAACTCATGGATAGCGATGACCCGAGGGAGAAAGACCTGGCGAAGACTGTGGTTCATAGAATATATGCCAGGTTTTGTACCTCGAGGCCTTACTTGAGAAAGGAGTTATGTAATATATTACTTAAGTTCATATACGATACAGAATTTTTTAGCGGTATCAGTGAGATATTGGAAATTTTTTCTTGCATTATAAACGGACTAAGCGTACCTTTGTCCGAGGAATTCGTCGTTTTCCTTTCTAAAGTACTTGTCCCGCTGCACAAGGTGAAAAATCTTTCCACATTTCTACATCCGCTCACAATTTGTTTAGTTAACTTCCTTCACAAAGATACGAATACGTTCAAGATAATAATTGAAGGCTTGATTAAATACTGGCCCAAGACAAACAGCCAAAAAGAGGTACAGTTCCTCTCCGAGATCGAAGAGCTCTTCGAAGCTTTGGATTCTGAAGGATTCGGTCAAGTGTTGGGCCCGTTGGTTTCGCAGCTCTCTAAGTGTGTTCTTAGTCCACACTTCCAGGTCGTCGAGAGGTCGCTGTCATTATTCGACAATCCTTGGGCTTGGCATCTCGTCAAGGAACATTACACCAAGGTCCTACCATATTTGATGCCATCGCTGCTCCAGCGGAGGCGGGGGCACTGGAACCAGACTGTAGCCGTCTTGGTAAACAACATCCTCAAAAAGTTCAAAGAACTTGATCCGCCATTCTTCGAAAATGTAGTGAGAGAATGCATGAAACCGCCGGCCGAGCCAAAAAAGACCCGTAAATCCCGCAACAACGTCGATGAAGACAGCCTAGAGGAAGGGATTTGGGGCTCTGAGGAAGACAACTTCGAAGGCTATTTTCCGAATACCTTCAGCGGGAGAGGAGATGAGATAGAAAAGTAGACATTAATGAAATTCAAAGTCCAATTTCTTCATTTTAAATACATTATTGATAAATTTAATTTGTTTATTGTTATTTTATCTATGTGTGCTATCAAAGCATAATATATAAATATTTCATCAAATACTTTTTGCAAAAGGAAAATATAATAATGATTTTATTATTATTAAAAGTTAAATTTATAACTTTTCTATGAAACAATTAGACCCTCTCTCATTTATGTAGGTACCTATTTTTTCGTTTTTTTTACTGCATATTACATTACTGACAATCACAAAGTGTATAACAGTTACATAAGCTTCTATAAATTTCGATCCTAGGCAGCTTTTTAAATACACTTTTAACTTTAGCGGTTTTTACATACATGTGCGGTTGCGGTTTTTACATACGCAGTTGTATTGATATTTTTTTATGAACAGCTTCCTTATTGTTACTAAACACTTATTAGCAAACTGGTGAATGTATTGTTGACTGTAAAAAGAATTGTAAGGGGATTTGGTTTAATGGTATATTCATTGATGGTATATGTAAAAATAATATTTATTAACAAGCGGACTTAAAATTTTCATCTCTCTTTCAAAGTGAACTGATGTCACTAAAAATCTCCAAATGTACGTTATTCGGTGGTGATAAACGGCTTGAGAACTTTATTCTAACTAGCACGCTATAATAAATAAAATGCATATGTAAATTGAAGCAATCCCTCAGGAATCCAGCGATCCTTCAGCCTCTGCACAACAATGTATGTCGCAATGACTGACAATAGACTACGATATGGCAAAAAGTAGATGATAGATGGAATCGATAAATATGTTGCGAAGGTATATGCTGTAAACCGCAAAGCATTAGTCCAAGACAGACAGAGTTAGGGCTAGTTCTGACATCTGAGGTCTGCAAGGTCTGTAAATTCTACAGAGTCAACAAATCATTAATATATTGCTTACTAACTAAATAATGTATATTAATTAATTAAATTATTGTTATAAAAATAAATTTGTCATTGTCATAGAAGAACAGCTACTGCTAAAAGGCATAGTATGTAATAAATACTATCGAAGAGAGACCGGAATGCCTGAATGGGCTAAAACGTTTCCAATAGGTAATGAAACTTAAGCAACGTCAATCGTGGCAAGTACGTGGATGAGTGACCGCTGGAATGGGGTCACCATCCATTCTTCCCTCGCCTAGTGTAATTTAATCGAAAGTCACGATGTGGTTTTCCAGGATGTCAGTGACCGCCCAGAGGTTCGGACTAAAGAAGGAATGTTTCAGGAGACAAAATATAGATGCGTCTGTTGACTCTGAGCAGCCATAACCCATAGATCAAAACCGATTTGTCTGTCATAATCCTTGAACAAGAGCCGATCGGTGGAAAAATTGGTTCCAAGGGAAAAAACCTATGGCGTTTTGAGTAGTCTGCCGAAATGGAGACGGTAGATGAAACATGGAGATGGTCCGTAGTAGCATTGATTGGATGACCTCCATGTTACCTGTACTCCAGCAACCCGCTAGCAACATAAGTCTGAAAGAAGACCTCTTAGCGCGGCCAAACATCTACAACATCTATATCGCCAATCAAAAAATAGAACAGCTAAATTGATAGCTATTTATGGTATGGCTCTGTGGGATATAGTGCGATAGAATTATAATAAATTTTATCTTTTCGATATATAAATGCGACGATGCTTAGCCGATGCAGACCTTCCTCAAAGATATAGATGCCGTTGGACCGGTTGGAGCCCGGAAACCAGGCATCAGCTTTATCTCTTCACGGAGACAGATGGGGCCTTTAACCTCTTCTATCCAGTCTTTGGTCCAGTGTAACTGTCCCCGGAATATTTCGCTTTTAATGTTTATTGGTTTCATTAACCTATTATATTATCTCTTAATGGTATATTTTAAGAGTAATAAAAATTATTGTAATAATCGTCGATTTTGTAATACCTAATTAGGGTAATACCTAATTTGGGTAAAACAAAATAATTAAATTATTTTTAAAACAAAAAATCCAAAATTATAGAGATTTTTTTTTTCTGTTGTCATTATAGGTCATGTAGATATTTGTTCGCCTTAATAAGCCTGCTCTATCTGTGCCTCGTTTGGGCTATTTCTTTCCAGTTATCTGCACGCAGCTCTATTGCATGTTTGTTAATTCTATCTATCCTTCTGTTTCTTAGGCTTGAAAGTGGTCTTTTGTCTTCTATTGAGGCATTCATTGTTACATAGAGGTTTCCAGATGGATTGATACCAGCTGCATGTCATAATGCCTTAACCTCATCTTAACCTCCGTTCCTTCATATCATGGTTTTTTTTTTTTTTTTTTTTTTTTTTTTTTTTTTTTTTTTTTGTTTTTGGTCCTTCCCTTCCTCGCCGTTAAGGCTATACGGGATTTTCCCGGGCCAGGGAGTGTGGGCGGGGATTTAAAAGACTCCCTCGGCACCGGGATGCGAACTCGTGACTATTTTTATATCTTTAATTCATATGTCAGGTTGCCAGGCAACGGCGGTGCAGTGCACACGCTTTAGCCCATTCGGCTACCCCGCCCCCATATCATGGTATATTGATTTACCAGTTTCTTAAAGGTCTTTCTTTTCCACGTGTTACTATTGATAGTGCTATATCGTGTTATATTTTTAGTGATCCCTGATCGCTCCGGTTATCGTGCGGAGGATTTTTCTCTCAAATATTTCAATACTTTTTTTTAGGATGCTGGTTAGTGCCCAAATCTCACAGCCAAATATTAGAACTGATATTATCATAGCATTGTACACCCTTAATTTGAGATTTGGATACCTTCGAAAGGGAGAAGAAAGGTCTGTTTGCGCTTTTTATACGCTGTTATGTTTCTGACCGTTGTTCATTCATTTTCCTTCTACGCAGATCCTGTTATTGGGGTCAAATTTTCGGCTCATTATCATATATTTTGTTTTGTGTTCATTTACTTGTCCGATTTGCTCTGCCTCTCTTATCAGAGTCTTAGCGAATTACGAATATCTTCTTGACTATTTCTTAGGACCGATATATTATATAAAGCATAGATATAAAAATATTAATATAAAAAAATAAAAATTAATCAAGTAGAAAATGGTTAGAGGTGTGGAATCAAGAAGAAAACACATAGTAAGTTAAAGTAAATAATATTAAATTTATTATTTGCTTTGGCCATTTAATTTTTTTTATTTCTTAATGACATTTACAACTGTATTACATAAATACATCAAGTAAATTTGGACATAATAGATATAATGACATGAATACACTTGCTGAGTAACTACCCAATGGTAGCACTCTAATGATATGACTACATTAGAAGATCACGGGGGCCCATTTAATAAAGGCCTTCATTATTTCACCATATCCCCGTTTCCCCAATCTCTTCCAATTTATTTCCATACTCTTACACAGCTCGGTATTCAGTAACTCCTCGAAGTACAGCTTTTTTTCTGTTACTTTCTTCACCGACCCCTTACCTATCTTATCCTTGATTATATATATATATATATTGGAACATAAAGAATCAATGTCAAAAACTCTAATACATAGAAAGGAGCATCGACTATTGTTCGAAGGACTTTAGACTGGAAGGATTGGATGCGCTTGATGTTAGAAAATTTTGCTGATCCCCACAGTTCTAGTCCGTAAGTCCAAATAGGTTTCAGTATTGTCTTGTAGATCAGTAGCTTGTTTTCAATGGAAAGTTTAGATTTTCTGCTTAGTAGTCGGTATAGTTGGCCGTATCGTCGGTTGAGTTCTTGTCTTTTGAGTCTAGTATGCGGGTTCCAAGTTAGTCTTCGGTCTAAATGAAAGCCAAGATACCGGACTGTGTCTGAATAAGGAAGCTGGATGGAATTAAAGAGTACTGGTGGACAGGAATTGCGTCGGAGTGTAAAAGTAATATGTTGCGCCGACAAAACCCTACATCATGACCTTAACATCCCATTTGTCCTAGACCTTATCCCAGAAAAGTTCTCCAAATTTCACCAGAACCTTACTTACCACCCAAATCCTCTTGCACAATCCCTATCAAGCATCTCCCATCCCTATAATCCTCCAAGAAGGTTGAAACGGCAGTGGCCTCGCGACCTTTTGTAAATTATATAAATTGGAGTTCTGGCAATGGCCAGATTCTTCACTCAAGACATATGTGTATGTGGCTAAAGTGCTCTCGACCAATCTCCGCTGGCTTTAGTACCAGTGACGCGGTTGGAAGAGTAGCGCAGGGTTCTCCTGGAGTTCCCTCGCCTGATTGTATATAGTTATGCATGTTATTTATTTATTTTTTTTTCCTTAGTTTTAATTTTCTTATTTTTTAGGTTATTTTATTTTATTGTCTATTGTATATACTTTTGATTATTATTTTGTTCTATTTATTTTATTTTTTTGTACATATGGTGTGAATGTCATCCTACCTCACTATAACCAATGTCGAACAGACAGATTGTTATATTACTCAATAAAGAAATATAAAAAAAAAAAAGGAAAAAAAAAAAAAAAAAAAAAAAAAACTCTAAAGTCTCGAAGTACTCCAGAAAAGCATCTGGTTAGGGTATTAATTATTTATTACGACTATTTAAAAAAAATAAAATTATCTTATAACATTTTAAATGTTTTATTACATTTATATGCCTGAATTAAAAATTCACAAGCAATGTCAAAAACCGACAACTTTTCTATTCCTTGAATTTACATTCATTGAAATCTCAGTTTTCTTTTCTTTTCAAAACGCAGTCTCTTACCTTAATTTACCTCAGGCACTAGCGGGTACAGAATTTCATTTTGGGGAGCTTCAGCCCGAATATAATTACTTTGGAAGAAAAAGAAAAAAATAAATAACTATACGGAGTGGTGTTTGATTGATTCTTTATGTATTATTAAATGAAGTTAAACGAACAATAATACCTTTGGAGATAATTTTTTTCATAAGACTTGGTAATATTTTGCCATTTTTTTGAGGAGGGGAGGGAGTCTTCAGCCCGAAAGCAATTTTCTATTTTAAACGTACCAGTGAATTTATTTGTTCACTTGTGTTATCAACAGTTCTTTAAACATGTGACTGAAAAGCAAAGCAAGCCTAAAAAAAAAATGGGATGCAACGTTATAAACATGATCTAACATCAATTTTGTGTAACAATGCATATCTCTGTATTCTCATTGTTTCTTTCTTGTTACCTCCAAAAGCGGAGAAAGGATGCCTATTAACATCTGCCTAAATTTCCTAAATAGCTTTATCTCATCGTGACCTACAAATATTTGATTTACAAAATTCTCAGAATTAGGTCGTTTTCAATGTGTTAATTAGCAATTTTTTTTTCTTTAGTTAGGTAATAAAAAAACATGAATAATCATTTGTACTCGAATCTTCAGGTAATACGATTACAATGTCGGGGAAAAAAATAGCCTACAAAAACATTAGGCCTTTTGGCGTGACTTCCATCCTCTAAATGTCAAAATAACGAGGTTATACAGACCAAGCTGTTATGTATCTGCACTTCCCCCAGAAAATTTGTGAATCTGTCACTAATCGAGACCGAATCTTGCATTCATTATTTAGTTTTCAGTAGGTGCAAAGACATATATTTGTTAGACGAGAAATAAAGACATTAGTTAAGTGAATTTCTTTTTCAAAGTGATCTCTATTATTTTTTTTTTTTTTATTTATTGAATGTTATGATTTTTTTTTGTTCTTCACCTCCCTCTCTCAGTCACCATTTTTCACTCAGCCAGTTCTTTTTTTGGATAAAAGTTTGTTCTGATACTTAAATCGCGCCGGTTCGCTCACCTCTACTACTCACGTTTTAGAATTTAAAATTGGGAACTAATTGACTTAGCTTTAATTGTTATTTTTTAGTATATAACTTTAGTTTATCAATGTCTAATTATCTAGTGTTACTTAAAACTGACAATTGTTGTCATTGCTGTATACTCGATGACTGAATGGTGCATATTAAGTTTTGAAAGCCGAGACCCTTTGACCAACTGGAGCGCCTCTTCGACCAGAAAACGTCCCATGTACATCGTTTACCTTTGTCCAGAGAAAGTTCGTTGGAGTGAATGGAATTGGAATCATTCTTACTTCGCCATTGTGTCATTGGACTTTGTTTTTCTCTTCAAAAGATTTGATTTTTTTTAATGCTTAATATGAATACATAAATCAAATGAAAATAATACTTTATATTATTTCTAAAAGGTGTTTTCTTGTCGGTACGCCATAACTTCGTCAATTCTTCATCAAATCCAATGACAGGCCACTCATTTTGAAGATATTCTTCTCCTTCACATGCGAAAAATAGTCCCATCACCCCGAAATTTCTTGAAAAAAATAATGGAGGAAAAGAAACTTTATTTGCAAATAACTCAAAAAATATAATTTTTTTTCTGGATTGTACCCATGATAATTAGAATGATTACTAAATTACCTACAAAAAAAAATGTACTCTATCCATTTGTTTCCTTATACTTAATAATGTCTTCCTGTTTAAAGATATTGTATTTAGGAGTAGAATAGCTGCTACATTTTTTTTCCTGGCTTTTATATTAACTTTATTATTTCTTAAAAACACTTGATTTTTTTTTTTTTTTTTATTAATAATTTAGAATATCCTATGATCGGAGTACTATTTTGTCTTTATTACTTTTATTATCTTTCAACTTTCCAGTCAGCGTTTAAAAATAGGTCCTAGCAAAGCAACTTGGATAATTATTTTGGTCTATTATGTTTAATGGAATATTGTAATCGACCAAGGAAAAAATATTAATTCCTTCCTTGCATAATACATAGGAACTACTTATTTCTATATTGTTTTACTATTTCTTTCCTAAACAAAATTTTCTGCATATTTTTCGCACGGCCAACTAGTTTATTTAATTTCGAAGAGTATCGGTTTATGAATTTTTGATTATCACAAAAACAGTTCGTAGATTTGCCAAAAAAAAAAAAAATCATGTAATTGTAACAATCGATTGATTGCACCAGTTGACGTATTCTGGCGGCGATAATGATAATCTGTAGGAGTCCAGCGAACCCAAGGTCTTCCGGCAACCGTGCAATCGTTTCCGGGCCAGACCGGTTTCGAAGCTCACCTCTCGCGGGTTCAAGTTCACTCTAGGCAGTGAAACCGTTTCAGGTTTGTTATGCAGATCTGCTGGATTCTTCTTCGTAGCAACAAAAATATGTTAAAATACAAAGATCATCACCATTATGCTATAACGACTAATAGCGAACATTTTTTTTATTTTTTATTGTTTTATTCAGTATTAATACAGTCTACCACACTGAAGGGCATTGGTACTAGGACTATAGTATTCATTCAGACAATATGTACATAAGAAAGGAAAATAAATAAAAATAACCAAGTAAGAAGAGAAAGAAAAAAAATATATATAAATAAAAAGATAAAGTAATATACAAGATAAGTAAAATAGCAGATTAAAGCCGAATGATAACAAAATAAATAAAACACATTCATATCTATTATAACGAAAATAACGACAACACAGTTGGATGAAATTAATTGAACGCCAAACAACTGTTTCAATTTAATTTAAAAGTTATTTTTACATTTTCTCCTTTGAAACGAGACCAATTGTCTTGGCGTAAATAGAATTTTTAAAGCCAGTTACTGTCAAGTTTTGAGACAAATTCAGACTCTCATTTAAATGTATGATCATACTTTATTAATTGTATAATATAAACTATAAAATTATTTAAAACATTAAGCGTCTGCTAACTTCTATTCTGTGGAAATCAAATGTTTCAAGGCATGGTAAACAAATAACGCAAGTGAAAATTTATAAATGTGTAAAAAAATATTAAAATAAGTTATCAAAATGTATTTACAATTTTTTAAAAACTTTTCAGCTATCAATTAATTACCTAATCAGCCAATATTAGTAAATTACACTTACAATGAGTAGAAAGACAACTAAACCTACTTAAAATGTCGCATCATTATAAAAATATATCATTGGTACAATATAATTTTAAAAAAAAAAGAAGCTGATAAGAAAAAAAATGAGTATATATGTATATACTAAACTATTACACAAAACTCTCATTATGAAATTTTGAAGAAAAAAAAAATATCTCAATGTTCTACAAAAATGGAATAAAAACAAACATTAAAAAATATATCAATGCTTATGGGTAACATTATAAAAATAATACTCTTAATGCATATTATATTTTGTTTTATTGCGTAATATTACATTATGTCACAGTAAAGAACACATTATTAACAAAAAGTTCATTAACATCATATATAGAGAAAACGTTGATAAACTAATTAAAATAATAGTTAGATAATATTTTTAGAAAAATAATATACATAATGATATTTAAAGTAAAATACCATATTAAGAGTTAACAGAGGTTGGGCGAAAGATCATTATTCATATTATGAGAATTGATGGGGATAAGTGGTGAATTTGGCCATTATCAAATTCGTTATATTTATATATTTACAATAAGTTATGGTACCATTGTCATTTTTATTGTCATGACATTCGAAGAGTATTGATAGGTTGAATGGAGATAGTTAAGGATTGTGTTATAGCCCTAAATTACGAAAGTGTATGTTGTTCTGAGTAAAAAAAAAATGTTGTCTGCCGTTCCAGAGCCGCTGCTTTCAAAAATAGTGGCTGATTTAAAGAATAATAGGCCAATAATTTGAGGATCGAAACGGGAAATCCATTGCGAAAAATGTGAGAAAAGTTTTTATTTTTTTAACTTCTATATATGGGTTTAGACATGATTGCTAAAGCGGGCCACCAAGGGAAAACTTTTTACAGCCTAAAAAGTCAGATTTTTAAGATATTTTTTGGGTTTTTCACCTATAACTCCTAATCAATGCATCAAAGAGAAAAATGTATTCTTTAATAATTTCAAGAACGTTGAATTTTGCGTCAAACGAGTACATAAACTTTAAAATTTGGTTACGCGGTAAGGTGTAAAACCACGGTCAACCAACGCTGAGTTTTACCAAATTATTATAAATGGCCTTGTAACTTAGAAATGAGCTCCCTAAGAGGAAAAACCCATAGAATCAAAGTTATAGAGCATCAAATTTTGCGTATAATGAGTACTGAAATTTTTATTGTTGGCTAATTATATATCTCGAATCGGGATTTGTTATTGCTTTATAAAATTCGGTATCTTTCGGTACATCGTTTACCAAAATCTTTTGCTGTTGAGAGGTGGAAAAGAGGCTTATACAGCATGTAACAGACTTTAAACAAAACTAACTCAGTAGAATAGACACCCATACTGTTGAAATATTGAAAATCACGTTTACCTTCATTACCAATTTCTAACCATCGGGAGATTACCGATTTTGTTCGCAGCAAGTGACCTACATTAAATTAGTTTTACTGAGTATACGCGAAATTTGATTCTCTACAACTTTGATTCTATGGGTTTTTCCTCTTAGGGAACTCATTTCCATGTTACAGGGCCATTTATAGTAATTTGTCTCAATTTTGGGCAAATCTGGTAAAACTCAGCGGTGGTTGACCGTGGTTTTATACCTTACCGCGTAACCAAATTTTAAAGTTTATGTACTCGTTTGACGCAAAATTTAACGTTCTTTAATTTATTAAAGAATACATTTCTCGCTTTGATGCATCTTTGAGGAGTTATAGATGAAAAACCCAAAATCATTTTACTCAGAATAACTTTCGTAATTTACAATTAAACCTTCGCCTGCGATCAGGTCGATTTTTGGGCTCTGGGCTATTAGAAGTCTAGAGTTGAAGAAAAAATGATATTATTAAATATTAATTTCAAACAATGCCCTAATATAACTATAAATTACAAATTTGGTATTCACGATAACGTTCAAACAGAAACTTTGACAAAAATCCACGATTCCCATTTGAAACCCATCTTTTTTTTTATATATATACAAGGCTTTAGCTGGACGCAATTAGCCATAAAGATCCACTTTGAAGTCTACTACATATTCCTCAAGGATCAATGAAAATCACATTTAAATATGGAGCGAATGCATTAGATCTATTTATTGGAAATTTATTTATGACCTCTATCATTTAGATAATATGTTAGATATCTCAGTATCAAAATTTATGTGCGGCAATAAATTATTTAAATGTGTTTTTCATTGACCCTTGAAGAATATATAAGCCAATTTTTGTCTGACAACAGACTAATTTTGACCTCTAAATTAATGGCATCACGGCTTTCTGAGAATAATTCATGAGAAATATTTTGTCGATACCTTTCTAATAAACATACTCTATGTACGTCGATATAATTACTGTCCACATTATTTAAACAAATTTAAAGCATTTAATGTTAAACAAACAGTTATTAAAAAATCATAAAAACGTGTTTTTCTTTGAAGTATTATAGTAAAAATGAGAAACGTAGCTTGATGTGTTTGTCTCTAAAGAGAAGGTGCCTATCGCTCACTGCACTGTTGCGGGCTGGCAGATGCAGCTACGTGCAGTCTCATACGTGACTAAACTCTTCGACAGCCTCCTCCCCCACCCCCTCTTAACTGGGGCATTCGAATTTCTGTCAGCAGTTATACTGTGGATTTATATCTGCCTTTGGCTTATTTATTTTATATTGAAAAGTATATTTCTATCGATAAACTTCCTAACAACAATGTTTTTGAAAGATAATCCTTGATACACTATAATATTATTATTTTTCATTTATTTAAGGATTTTAAATAAAATTTTAGTAACAAAGTTTATTTAAGACAATTGCATATGATCGAACATGAAAATTAATTTAAATTGAAAATAAAATTTGAAAATCTGTATATCATAAACTATTTGATTAACTAAGATTTCACTCGACTTAATTTTTATTTATTAAGTTTTTTTGTTGAAAACGTGCTGCTTTATGGATGGAATGGGAGAAAACCGAAAATATAGCAGTTTTGAGGGTATTCCAAAGTGATCCGGAAGGAAGGATGGAGGCGTCAAAATATGATATGGATGTAAAAACGGCAAGTAGAATGTTGAAGTAACACCACAAAAAAAGAGTAAAGTTATACTTCGCTAATTGTTAAGACAGGAGTAAATTATTTTTCTTCCTACCTCAAATGGTTTAATTAAGTCTCGAGGTGAGTATGCAAAGTCAGAGGGGCCTGTTCCTGAAAATTAGAGAGGAGAGGGCGGGGCGTCAAATTTAAGTTGGCAAAGTGTTTTCAAAGGCGGCATTAGCACAAGGGTAACATGAATTCGCAGAAGTCGAGGAACAACTTTTCCAAAGCTGACGTACAAGGCAGGTCTCACAACGGTTCAACAACAGCCTTTAACAAGGAGATTACACCAACCGCTTCAAAGGATAATAGCAAATATTTAATACTGATATGTAAAGCACTAGCAAACAATACATAACTGCAAATCTCTTGAACAGATGGAATAATAATACATATATATGACAAAACAAACTATTACGAGACGAAAAAAATAGGTGAAAAGATAAATCAGCAGTAAAGGCAAAGAATCTTTTTTGCGGAAGTGATCTCTATTCTACAGTTAGAATTCTATCAGGGTAATAGAATAGTGTTGCCCAAAATCGGTCTTGGTCTTGTACTTTGCAATACCAAGACCAAGGTCGCCTAACTGTTGCAAGACCAAGACCAGGACTGGTAAAAAATATCGATTTTTTAAAATTAAGGCAAAATAGTTACTAATACTTGACAATCTTAGTTACTATACGTTAATAATTGGTATAAACATAGTACTTTTGCATTTAACTCCTATAATATTTCATTCGGGCTTAGTTGGGTTTCTCCTATCTAAAACATTACAGTAATATCTCTATAGTAATAAGCTAATAAGTAACTGCAATACTCTTGCGCAAGACCAAGACCATGACCAAGACTGAGTTTGCAAGAAAGACTAAGACTGTCTCGATATCGCATTTGGGCAACTCTATAATAGATATTATACCCGTAAGAGACTATATTCAACTCATGTTTATTGAAAACCCACAAATGATAGATATTTCTAAGGAACTTTTTGTATTATGCCGCCGTAATTATTATAGTTATAAACTTTTCCGTTGGACAGTTAGAATTTCTAGGGTCCTCTTTTCTTATTTAACACTTTAAAATTGAAGAAACATTCAGTTATGCAGTTATAATCTTCATTTTAAAAAACATATTTTTGCACTATTGTTGCACTAGGCCATCCCGAAATTCAAGTGTTCTATTAATGGGTCCGATGCCATTATTGGACATGACTGTAATGCAAGTCAAGTTTTCGACCGCGGCGTCCTCTCTCCCCGCGGATCACTTTTTAATTACCCAAAAATGCTATATTTTCGCACTGTTTTCGGTGTTTCCTCATTTGATTCATGAAGGAACATGTTTTGGACATTCTACATATTTTTAAACTTAGATTAAATAAACAGTGCAGTGAGCGATAGGTTCTTTTTAAAGACAAACACTGACAACTAGCTATGTTTCTCATTTTCACTACATCAAAGAAAACACGTTTCTAGGATTTCTTAATAACTGTTTGTTTAACATTAAATGCTTAGTATACTTATTGAAAACTAGAGTTATAAAGTCCTTAGAATGTGAGAGGTGAATTCTCGTCAACATTTGGGAAATGGTCTCTTCAAGTTAAATGTATCTCAAGAAAGTTTTGGTGCCATCAAACCATCATCAGATTAATAGACTTTATCTCTCGAATCTAACACCCACCGGAATATAATCCAACGTGTTGTAATTTCTTTCGAAATGGAACAAAGTTTCCGACAATAGTCGAGCCAATCAACTTTGACCTTAGCGACACAACTTGCTTATTTTCATCTGTCAGATGTTTCTCTATGATGCCCCATAATGCCTCAGTTCGACACCTGCATACTTTTGTGATTTGGAAATGAAGAAATGTCATCGGATCGGATCATTAATCTTCCAGGCTAACAAAAGCAACAATCTCATTCTGTCATCAGACCAGGCAGGCTTCTTAGTCGACGGTATTTCTCTTGAGCAAAATTTAGGCTCTTATGTCATTGTTTTTTCCAAATTAATTATATAATCAGCTATAAACAATTAATTAGGATATTATTGGTATTGTAGACAAACTTTTCTGAGTACCCCCAACGATTGTAATTAACAAGAAGTAGTCTGCTAATTCGTATCATTATCTAATTGTAAGCAACTACTCAATTTTTCTCACAAGGCAGAGGTAATCACATCCCTAACCTTCTTCCTAAAATCCTTATTATAAATGATTGAACTCATCTTTAAATATTTATTCCTTCCTGTTCCGGACATATATTTTACGATTAAATAATATATACCTGTATATTTTTATTAAATATATGAGCTTCTTAAAAGTATAGACAGCCTGCCCATTTTCTGGCCAAGTATTGGGTATATACTGATATACTGATACTGATAAGTATATACTGATTGTGTTGTGTCTCACCTAGCGTTCATTTTCATTCTTTATATTTTTTTTATTACCTTGAAATTCAACAGTCTCTTTTCAACTTTTAAATGGAATCGTTTCTTTGGACATATGGGTTGTATGCCAATGTTAGTCCGTGTAAGTTATATGGGATTTTCTTTTTGCTTAACTCACTTGTTCTTCTGTCACATTTCAAATCAATGTATTTACTGTGTTTATCTACGGAAGTGAAAAACTTCAGAGATTTATTGGAGAGAAAATTTTTGCCGAAGAGTGAAGGTACGAATGTTTTTGTTAAGATTCTTGTATAGTCTAGCTTTTAGAGTTTTGGAGCTATTTCGATAGTTTATATCTTATAGAGTAGTGGAACGCATAACCCACCTCATAGATACTTTTGTTAAGACTGGTCTAATAATAGAAAAATGCAAAGCCTTCGCAGAAAGGCAAAAATCTATTAAAGGGAAATCACTGAAGAAAAATTAATAAAATAATGAAGAGAAGAATAGTTGGGGTGCTCAGTCAAAAAAAGGAAGGCAAAAAATAAATTATAATATTTATTTTTTACATATGCCGACGTTTCGACCTGAAGTTCAGGCCATCATCAGGGCTTTCTCCTTAAGTGTCAAAGTGAGTAATTTATTTTTTGCCTTCCTTTTTTTGACTGAGCACCCCAACTATTCTTCTCTTCATTATCCACGACAGTCAACCAATTACCAATTATGAATTAATAAAATAATTCATATTAGAATACTCTCGGTTGTACACCTTTTTGAAATTAATTAAAACATTTCAGTTTTTACGTTGATGGTCCCTGCAAAATCACACTCAAACAAAAATCGCAATAGTCTCACTGAGGAAAACTTCTTTTTATGACCAATTATTGATTGGCAAATGATTGATTGTAAAAAAAACTGATCAACATCAAACATGTTGAAACATGTGTAGAATTTCGAAAATTAATTTCTTTACTGTCGAATATTTGTTCTTTGTGCTTGTTTCGCTTTCTGTCATATATATTCAAGAGTTATTTAGGTATTTAATTTTAGAGGGAATGGGGATCATATAATATTCGCTTGAAGTATTTTATAACATGAGTGTTTGTACCGAATCTTTTGTATGGTTCCTCTAAAAATGATTGGATGAATTTTTTATATTCTATCCTAAACGGGGTTGTTCTTTTATTCTATCTTATAACAGGACGGAAAGTATGATCTTGAAAAGTTATAAAGAAATGTCTTGGCACGTGCCTTTTTCACTTCTAAGAAAACTATACGAATAATATAAATACAATCCAATTATATTAAGCTTTGTCCCATGTAGATTAAACTGTATTTTTAAAACAATGAAACATTTGTCCTACCTAACTGTAGTTCACGGAGTTTTTCTTTTTTCTAATTTGAAATATTTCGTAAATTATTATTTATTCTTATTACGTGGATTGAGTTAAGGGCCAAGAGATCTCACCCATACGGCACACACATCCTCCTTAAGATAGGTCCTCTGATTTAATTACTAAATAAAAAAAAAACACTTTATTCAGAAATATTACAATTTGTCACAGTTTAAGGACACTTATAATAGAGTTCAGAAATTGCATTCATACCGTATATACAAAAATATAAATAAATAAAGTAATAACAAAAGAATAAGAAAAAAGAACAAAAGAGTAAAGAAAATATATATATATTTTTATATACATAAGTAAATAAAAATAGAAATAAAAGTAAAACAAACACCTTATATAAAACATACCTATATACATTATTTACAATTTGCCAGGTGATCTCCGAACCAATCCTGTCCCCTCCACATGTGGAGGGGAAAGGGAGGCTTAATTACTAAATAAGGAGAGAAAATCTGTGGTTCCTTTTTTTTTTTTAAATTGTTAGTACCGTTATATTAATTCATTCTATTTTGACTTCCCTACTTATACTAGGTAAGGAAAGTATTACAAATTTCCGGTATGCCTTCTATATCCGATATGCCAAAAAGCCTCCTGCGTCCTATTTTTTGTAAATTAATGAAATTCCCTACAAAACTATATAAAAATCGTTCATTTTGGACAACTATTAAGGAAGTTACAGCTATTCAATTTCTAATGTAAGATTACGAGTTCATATCCTGATGTCAGAAAGGGGTGAATGAGAGAAAAAAGATGACTAAGTGGAAGTAAGAAAAACTGTTGTCCGTATCACACAAGCTTCACTATTTCCTCTACTTTTAACAGAAATTATTGTTGACAATACTAAGCTATGGCAAAAAAATTCCGATCAGCAATATTAGAGTGTTGAAATTTTTGCACTGATCTACCTTAAGCCGGTTTACATTGCTTTAATTTATCAAATAAATCGTACTTAAATCTTTTCTTTGATCAATTTTCAGGAAAATAAATATAGTTCAATTTTTTTTTTGTTTCTTCATGAACATATGTAAAGATATAAAAACTTTTCTGAAATAGGTAGGAAAGTCGTGTCGACACCAGATATTCTTTTATTGATTCAAAATATTAAATACCATGGACAATTTTTTTTTTTTTTTTATATCAATCTAATTTAAATACATTTTTTTAGTGACTTGAGAGCGTTTATTTATTTTAGTTGTATAAATCCAATGTTTATATTTAATTGAATTAAGACCTAGTATATTGTGCCCTTTGTGACTATGCCCTTCGTCTAGTCAACCTGTGTAAGCCAAGCAGCTGGAGCTATGCAAACTTCGTAAGAGATTGATTGTCTGTTATCTTCTCGCCATAGAATCATCGATACTGCTGATTTCTACCCTCATCGACTGCCAAATAAATAAAAAGCTCCACTTTTTCCTACAACCATGCCTGGTTACTATATTTATTTATTATTATTATTATTTTTTTTGTTGAGCTCTATAATTTTATAATAGAATTCCGCCTTTAACGATTTAGTAACCAAAGTCCAGATCTCAGACAGAAAAAATCTTCCAATTTTTTAACATTCCGAAAAAATAAAACTTCTTTTTTGTTAATAATATTTATTGATAACAAATATCTTATTATCAGCATTTTAATTTTTTTTCTAAAATAATTAATGTTTATAGTGTTATTAGTATTAATTATTTTTCTAAAGGAAATGTTTCTGTTGTTACTTTATTTTGTATATATTGATATAGTTTCTGTCGTACGGGTTAATTGTATATTTCTATTCTGTAACCTCTCAATTCAAGATTTAAATCAATGTATACATATTTTTATCTCAATTTATAATTAATTTTATTTGTCTTCCTTCTCAATTTTTTTTTTATGATTGAAACCTGGAAAAAGGGGTTGAGTAGAAGTTTGTTTTATAGCATCGATCTCCTCAAGTAACTGATCACCCAAACTCAACTGTCTTGCAACAGTAACAATTCTATTTCTCCCATTTTTTTTTATTAATATTAGGATTTTTATGCAATAAGATTTATCATTCGATGAATAAATGAACCAAGTTTCAGCTTCGTAAGTTTGAAACACTTGAAAGTTTTTAGCCCTACAGAGAACCTTTATTAACTTCGAAATTAATTTTTTGCTCTATTTAACTTGTTATTACTTTTTTTTTGCTTTTTATTAGAAACTTTTTTGTTAACAGTTTTCTTATTTATCCTTCGTACTATTAATAAGAGAAATGGATGACCGAGTGGGGAGTGTGTTCCACTGTGTCCGGATCTGAACGTTGTGGACCCGATTCCCACCTGGGTCGGTTAATTTTCATTTCTCGACGACCAGTACTATTGATTATTTTTTTTTTAGAAAAATCATCTTTATTCTGGGACTAGGTCCCTTTAGAATAACAATATTGTACATATATATTAACTACAAATCTGGTCAAAAGACTTATTACAATGAATAATGACAAAATACATGTAATACATTAAGTATTAATTAACGAGGACAGTTTGGTAATAGGGATTCAGTACTACAATATTGGAGCTAAAATAATTGCATAATAATCACTGAATGAAATTATAAAGGAAAGTACAATCTATTTTATAGGTAAATCATTGTAGTGATGGAATATAAAAATTTAAAAAAATAATAATAACTGTTAATATGTAGGGAAAGAAATTGTAAAAACTAAACAAAAAAAAAATTTATAAAAAAACAAATAATGATATACATATGTTCCCTAAGATATTTAAATGATTATGCGTAAAGATTAGGAGAAGAGAAAATAAAATAAAGTATATATATACACATAGCGAGAAGTATGTTGAAGATAATTAGAAATAAAATACATTTCACTGAAATACATTCCATGAATAACAAATTAGAACTTAAGGAAAACAAATTTTATCTACTCACAATGCTTAGTGAGTGGTGATGAAAATTCACGTTCAACACAGAATAAAACAATAAAAAATAAGAGAAAAAAATAATGTCTAAAGAAAATTAAATCCTTATAACATAGTAATGTCACGGTATTTAACCAGCATCTGATTGGATTGTGAAGAGGAATTGGAATAAGAGGGTTTTAAAGGTGGCTAAGGATGATGCATGGCGGATTTTTAGTGGGATGGAATTCCAGAATGCGGTGGAACGGACAACGAAGGAATGTTTAAATGATGCAGATCTGTGGAAAGGAGTGTAAAGGTCAGAAGGACGAGATCTTGTGGAGAGGGTGTGGATAGATGATTTGAATTGTAGGAGATTGTATGCGTAGGACGGACGATGACTATTGATTATTTGGTAAAGGAATGTGCCTAGGAAATATTGTCTTCGGAAGGAAGGGAAGAGCCATCCTAATTCAGCATAGTGGTGCGAAACACGGGAATACCTCAGGGCCCCTGTGACAAATCTTACGAAGGCATTCATAATTCTTTTCAGTCTCTCCCCGAGTTCTGCCGAGAGGCCACCGTACACCACGCAGCCGTAATCAAGGTGGGGGAAAATGAGGGAAGTTACTAGGAGTCTACGTGTGGAGATGGGTAGGAGATGGCAGAAGCGATGGAATAGTTTCAAGGTACCAATTGACTGTCGGGTAATGTGAGCAATATGGTGTTTCCAGGATAGGGTTTGGTCTATGAAAATGCCTAGGTTTTTTACTGAGGAGGTGAAGGTAATGGGATGGTCATTTAGGTACAGTATAGGTATGTTGGTATTGGCTCTGAGAAGGGGTTTTTCAATTATTACTAAAAATAATTGTTAAAGATTGATTATTCTGTACGACTTTTTGCCTGCGTTTTATGTATTTATTCGTTTTTCGAACCCCTGTAACATGTTAGAAATTATAATGATGTAGAGATGGTTGACCGTGAAATAATATCAGAAGGAGTTGGTCGGGGGGTGCGGTCAAATAAATACTAAATTTTTAACAAAATAGTATTTTTAATTGTTACGCCGAAATTTCGACCCACCTTCATGTTCACGTTCAGGTCTTCATCAGGGCATGGCCTGTGGCACTGCAGGAAGCAGTTGATGATCAGGCTCTAAATTATGTTTTAATTATTCAAAACAAAATACCTGATAACAACTCTTATAAAAAAAATAATAAAAAAGAAAAGAAACTACCACAAGATCTTAAATATTTATTTACTTAGAAGGAACGTAAGTTCTGGAAAATCAAGATTAGCTGTTAATAAAAAAAAATATAGCTCATTCATAATTTATATTTAAAGCCTCCTTGACAAAATTATTAATTAATATTAAAATGTCTTATCAATTATAAAACTGCAAGATAATAAATCTTTTACACCTTTTACCGCTTATTAATTTTTAGCATCTGTTTAAGATTGTATTCAATTTAACTTGCTGAACATTTATAAAAATAAAAAAAATTCTTCTAATTATACATTTCCTTTCCCCTTTTCCTCATGCTTAAAAAACTCCTTTGATGTCTGAGCGTCTAATGTGAATGATTTATCTATGAGGAAAAGCAGTAAATTATCTTAAAAGAGGAAGAAAGGTATATTTTTTTTTACTCATTAACGTAATGAACTATGTTATTTATTTTGCTTTTTTGCTCATCTTCCAAGAAGAGGAGTAAATATTTGAAAAAATTGATGAAATGAAATCTCGTAACTGCAGTGTTGATCCCTTAGAATGATACATTCGGAAGTTACGAGAATGTGGAATTAGTTAAAATTGGGATTATGATAACACTGATATTATGCTAGTGACGAAGCTGCCTAATTATCTTTTGTTGATGGTGTTAATTAATTTCAAAATATTACCTCATGTTTTAATTGTTATTTTTTTTATTTTGTTATTATCAAGAACGAGAGTGTTAAATAAAACATTAAACATATTACGAATAGATTCAAATCATTTTAGACGCTATTATCTTTGGTCGTCCACAAGAAGATGGGTGGACTAAAGCGGCCTAAGTTCAATCTAACGATATCTTTTTTTTTTTTTTGCTTTTTTTACTGATTTTATTTTACAAAGTATCAAAAATATTTTCACATTTTGTTTTCAAAAATTAGTTAACTTTTTTGGTTGTTTTCTCATTGTCGCCATACTCGAGTGAAAGATATAAGATTAAACATATTGGCCCCGCTTGTATTTATGGATAAATGTACTTGTGACCTTTAAGGATTCATACATTTTTTTTCAACAAAGGTACTACAAGTGGAAGATAAGTACAATAACATTTGAATTTAAATACTAAAAATATCTTCTTTTTTTGGATGAATTTATAATAAATCGAGAAATGATTTTTATAACTCGGCAAACCGATTTCATTCTACGGATTTGTTATTTAAGTCGTAGAGGAAACGTGTTTGAGTTTTCCGGTGTGTCGATGGTATCCAAGCGTCCCTAGGCGGAACTCTTATTGTGAGTTAGTGAAGTGGTAAAAAATCCCAATCCTACGGCGAAGACCATTAGACTCGAACAAAGATGGCAGTTAAGGGCACCTTCCAAGGTTGTAAGTGCCCTTTTAGCAGCGACCTAAGGGTCTCAGACCTGATTGGCTACAGCGGTTATTGGGTCCTCCAATCAGCAGAGGTGTAATTTTCCGTGAACGAATTAACCGATTGTGCCTGGCCGCTCGGCCTGGCGAAAGGTTTTTTCTTCTCACGCCGGTTCCGATTGGTTTACAACCGCTGCCTTTAGGGACGTTTATATCCGCTCAATCGTGGAATTCGAGTCCCAATTTCGTTGAGTCAATGGCAGGTGCTTCATGTAAAAATTTGTATGCCATATCAACCATCAATGACTTGTCAGTATTCGTGTTAAAGTTTTTATTTCCTCAGTCTCAATTAATAATGCAGTAGGAAATCATATAAACATAATACACGTGTATATGTAATATATAAAGGGTGTATATAAAGTAAGTATAGCGAAATATATAAAAGGTTGATAGTAGACATTAAGATATACAAAAAAGTTTATGTAAACTATTGCCCAATTTCCAGCATAAAATTTGGAAATTTAAGATTTGTGTTTTTCTAAGTGAGTCACGTTTTTTGTTGAATAGGAAACGGTAACATAAAAAATATTGATTAAACATTGATCTATAGTAAACTAAACAAAATTTACTTAAATGGTTTTTTTCCGTTTTAAAAAAGTCATAAATTGTTTTTTATTTTTTTTCCTCACCCTTCAACATTTACGCTACTTTTATATTTTAGGATTCATTCTTCGAATTTTATCGCAATAGCAGGAATCGCAATAGATTTCTACAGAAGTTTTTGCTTCTTGTGTTAATATCATGTAATTAATTTTATTTTTTTTATTATTATTTAATAATTTAGTATTTATTTTTAATATTTTAACGTTTTAATTTTAGTATAATAGAATATACTATGGCACTTATTTGCTGTTTACATCTATTATTGGCAAAACATATTATTGCATACTGTTTATTTTCTATGACAATGGTTTTTATAAGTATCATAATGAATTTTTATTTTGGACTGAATGTATATGTATAAACATGGACTGTATACAAGAAAATATATGGATTAAAATAATTTTTCTTATTTTTTAACCATAGGAATATATTGTTTTGTCAATCATTATTTGTCTTGTATGTATTATGTATATATCTTATTGGTTTTTTTTCTAGGTATATTATGCAATAGGTCTATCGACAAAAAAAAATATATTTTTTTATCTTGTTCACTTTTGAAATTCTTACAGGTCTTTGTTGCAGTTTATATATATATTTCTATTATTGTAATAATAAATTTTAGTAAATAAATATAAAATGTGGAAATAGAAAATAAACTTCTTTTGATACATGCATCTACTTAAGTAACTATTTTATAGCAAATAAATGGTCTTTCTCTGTTCACAGTCCACTGTCTGTCCGTTGTCGAGAGGTTTATCTGTATAAAATTCGGAAACTTACAAGTTAGGCTGTGATCAAGTTCAACTCTTTGTATGAATTCTTAAAAATGTATTCTATTCTTTTCTATTCATTGCTACGGTATTTCAAGATTTTCAAATTATACTCCTCATAATGTAAATGGCTTTAATATCGGTGAAGATATCAATTATTATGATTAATCAAAAATTCCAGACAAGGGTAATAACTTCCCGGCGGACGCAAAGGAATGACTGTTAAAAAAAATTTAATATCAACCAAGGGAGAGCCATAAATCACGAAATAATATAGCTCCAGAATCTTATTCCAGCCATTGAGACCAATGGAGGCCATCCTCCAGCAATGCGCGGGATAAATCCTTTAGATGGGATGTATCAACGGCTGGATAATGGGATTTGTGTCGCTGTCCTACACGTTCTCCCTTTTAAGGGTCATCGTTAGTAGTAATGTCTTATTCCATCTGTGTGAATGTGTCGTTAGCATTGATAACGGATAGAATGGAATTAATTTTACGATTCTCAAGTGAAAGAGTCGTAAAGTTTTTGTTTCAATTGTAAGTCAATAAAGGGAAGGGATTTATAATTTTGTTTCGGGCGCAGGTGTTGATAACAAATTCGGTCGAATATTCATGTTACAACTAAAATATTTCGGAGCAAGAGAATTGGAGTAACTAACAGCCACTTTTCTGGATGTTTATTGCTGTTGAACTTCTTTTATTTTTTTTATCTCAATACAAATGTATATCTTTGTCAGCGATCTTATGTTTAAAATATGTACCCAATTGATTCTGAACCCCTATACGTTTGATTATTGACTGAAAACGATGTAAACTGAGATTCACACACAGTGAATCGCAGGGACACTCAATTTCTTAAAAAAAAAAAACAAAAAAAAAAACAACTAAAGTATGTGCTTTAGACCACACGATAGAAATAAAAAACATCAACAAGGTGAGATTAATAATATGAAATATAAATTATAAATAATAGCTCATTATAAATAGGATGGAATGCTGAACATTCCTCTCGCTTTCAGTATGCAGATACGATTTTTAATTTCTGAAATATTTTAATCCATATTTAGAAATATTGAAGTTGTCGACTCTAGTCGAATTTACCCGAGCGTTAACACTTCGGAAATCTGACGGGTCAATGTAATTCACTCTCCACAAAAAAGTGCATAACGCGCCTAAATAAGTTTCCACTTCAACAATATTTTTTTAACATGTCATTGTTGAATTTAAATGTTATACAAAATTATTTATTTGCAATGTTATTGCTACATAATTGGTTGGAATTTAATCAGTATCATTAGGCGTAAGCATTAGATTTCTTTTCTTATTATCAGTGACTAGTAAACCGGAAAAGAGATATTTATTTGTTTGAGTTCTTATTTTTAATTATTGTTCAATTACTTCACTTATTATACAATTATTGTATTTATGTTATGAATTACCTCTTATAACCATTCCTTATGTCCTTAGTTGTTTCAATAAAGATATGTTTTATGAAGAGAAGAATAGTTGGGGTGGTAAGTCAAAAAAGAAGGCAAAAATAAATGATAATATTTATTTTTACATATGCCGACGTTTCGACCTGAAGTTCAGGCCTTCATTCTCCCTCATTTTCTCATTCAGGCATTCTCCCTGCAACACTTAAGGAGACAGCCCTGATGAAGGCCTGAACTTCAGGTCGAAACGTCGGCATATGTAAAAATAAATATTATCATTTATTTTTGCCTTCTTTTTTGACTGACCACCCCAACTATTCTTCTCTTCATTATCAAGTCAACCATTTACCAATTAAGATATGTTTTAATTTCAGTAAAAGCAAATTACAAAAGTAATATAACAATTGAAATAAAAATGTATCATTGTAGATAATCATTATCTCGTATTTTTTTAATATTTATAATTCTTATTACAGTAGTGTTTCTTAGTTATTTATTTATACATTTATTTCTGTTGGATTTAATAATAACTTTTTTTAGAGGTATCATTATGATTACACCAAGTTTTAATATTCTACTGTTGTAAATTATCTACTGTACCAATAATATATTGTATAAACTTTCCGGCAGACGGATTTACGTGCAGTATAATGTAATGTATTTTTTATTGTTAAATCTTGTAAATGATGTTGCATTATTAGATTTTAATGTAGTTATGTAGGCACGCTTTTATTCATTATTAAACAGATATAGGATTGCTTAGTAGATAAATTTTATTTTTTATTTTTTTTGTTTTTTTAGGTTATTTGGTATTGATTATAATGTTCTCTAATCATATATATTCAATAAATGTGTATATTATCACACTTATTTATTTTTTACTGTAATAATTTTTTATCTTTAAAATCATCTTTCTTTTTTGTTTACACTTTTCTATATTCTTAATTTTTTCCAGAGTTAGATTAATATTTTTTTCTAATTTATACTTCTTCTTTGTCTTTTGGCATAGAATGAGTATATTAATTTAAAAATTAAGTTCCTTAATAAGCGTTACTTAAGAAGGCAAGGATTAGAAGTTCGAACTACTTACGTATAACAGGTATACTTAGTTACTATTAAGTACATTTCCTAGTTAAGGTAACTGCAAAAAGAGCTAGTCAAGCTAGACGTCTTTCTCAAATAACGAAAGTTTTCGTAAGTGACATAATCCTGTTTGGAAAAAGGATTATTAGTTGAGAGGTATTAGTTGCAAAGCATTATCTGCTTCTAAACCGTCAGGAGAATGTTACCATTAAAAGTTAGTATTGCGAACTGTCCAGCTCTTTCTCATAGCTTTAGTGGATGTCAAACTTTTTCATCTCTTCTCATATTATCTTCCTCTGTTGACATGCCCCTTCAGCAAGGGGAAAGTCTGAGGGTAGATATGTACTGTTACTTAGTCTGTTGTTATTTGTACTCTTCTTTCCTTCAGGTTGTAGCTATTATTGATGTTAGAACGTCTGCAAAGTTACATAAGTGAATCTTTCTTTACAACTTGGGTATATTACCACCTTTATTTCAAGGTCAATTACTTGTTTTTTTTACGAATATAAATCATTTATTTAAATAAAGTTATACAAGTTGTTTTATACCGGAAAGGGTGTATGGCCAATTATTACATGGGAATCTTTATGCTTTGATTTTAAATCTATCACTGCAACACTAATCTTGATAAAATATTGATTAAAACTATTAAAATAACTATCTTTGAAAGCAGAAAAATATGTCTGTCTAATTACAAAAAACAATTAAGGTTACTTTTCCAGTTCGTTATTAATCAAGAATTATTTATTGAAAAATATTACAATCTGTCTCAAGGACATTTATAATAGTGTTCAGAGATCACATTCATATATATAAAGAATAAAACAACCTAAAAATAAATAAATAAAAAGAACACATTCATACCTATATACAATATTTACAATCTGGCGAGAGAACTCCAAACCTGACTTGTCCCTTCAACTGTGGTGGGAAAAACATGACTCCAGGAGATCCCTGCACTTCTCTCTCAACCGCGTCACTGGAGCTAAACCCAGTGGAGATTGAGCAAGAGTGCTTTAGCCACATACACTCATGTCATGAGTGGAGAATCTGGCCATTGCCAGAACTATAAAACTGATTATAGGGATGAGTGGTGCTGGATAGAGATTGTGCAAAGGGATTTGGATGATGGGTAAGGTTCTGGTGAAATTTGAAGAATTTTGCTGGGAAAGGTCTAGGACAAATGGGATATTAAGGTCATGGTGTAGGGTTTTGTTGGTTACATAGAAAGGAGCATTGGCTATTGTTCGAAGGAATTTCTTTTAAAGTTTATGAATCAATAATGTCGTTTGAGAATAAAATTGGCGGTACGAGCCGGTTTAAGTTACAGTTTCAGGAAAAATACGTTTTAGTAAATAGGATTCAATAGTTGATAGTAGAGAAGGGCAGGTGAATCGAGAATCGAATCAAAGAGCCTTACGGTTCACTAAGAATCGTTTAATTTTCGATGACACCACTAGAACCTTCTTTCGTAGCTCCTTCAGTTCTTCTCCGATGCTTTCCAAGTCTGTTCTAAGAAATCTAGTCATTGCTGGGTTGTTTTGCTTACTTTCGGAATCTACTCTTCCATGATCCTTTCTCACTTTGGACATTTATTACCTATGCTTATTTATCTTACTATTTTTTTATTCTCTTGTATTTTTATCTACCCATTTTTTTATCTAAGACTAATGAAATAATTATTCGTTTGATTTCATTTACAATTCACATACACATACCAAAATCTAATCTGTGAAATTAAAAAAAAAACTTTTGCTTTCCAATTTAAACTTCTTTTCTTCTTATAAGATCCATAAATTTTAATTTGTATATATTAGAATCAGATATTTCAATTTCAATCAGTTAAAAAAAAATGTTTTAGCTTGAATAGCTTTTAGGTTTGGGAAATCTTCATTGTATTGAGTAGAAATAAAGCAGAAAAACCTATTAGTTTATTTATATCTCATCTGTACTGAAACAATAACCCGGTATTTTACCTTTGTCTAACCTATACTGCAAAACAAAACTGTTATTTCATCTATGTATTATCTTTAATGCAACAATAATGTATTGAATTCTGCCGTGGTGTGCGTATCACCTTTAGTAAAAATATTCTCATATACTGAGAAGTTAAAATAAAAATTATAGATGGTACAATATATATTAACCTTGAAATATCGGGCTCTATCGGTTTTGTACCGATATCCCAAACTATGAATAACCTTTAATTATCCTTTAGTTAATTATTAAATTCGTTCATAGTTTATATTTGATCATTTCGTATTATTAGTTCCAATGTGAATTGGTTATTTCTCTCTACTGTATAAAAAAAAATTTAGTAACCAATATTTTAATATACATTTAAGATGGAATGCCCGCATAGCACTACCGCACAGTGAGACGAGTAAGAGAAAATCGCGACATCAGCAAAATCTATTTTTTTATTTATTTTTTTTTTAGAACTCGGAAAACTAGATAAACTGTTTTATTGATAAGTTGTGGAGATCGTGGAGTTCCCGAGAATATTTTCAGTTTGCAGAATATACATTTTCCACTATTTCTATTGACTAGTTTCTATTGAAATAAAAATAGATTTAGGTGATGTCCCGAGTTTTCTCTTAGTCGTCCCACTGTATGCCGCCTTGCGGGTTTCCGGATTTTGCGCCTTATCCCTATCGTTCAGAAACGAATATTTTTTTAAAGACTATACGGATTTTTTCATGATCAGGAGATGTGGGGGGGATTTAAAAAGACTCCCCCGGTGCCGGGATGCGAACTCGTGACTATTTTAAATCCATTGTCTCACGTTAGCCAATTCGGCCACCCCGCCCACAAAATAATTTTTACTTCTTTAACAATTTCTATCTTTCATACACCTTTTTCATTTGTAAAATGAGGGTTGGTCCTTCGTTAGACGGACAGGGTATACCTCCCCTCCCTCCAAATTTTTAAAGAATTACAATTAAAGATACTATGGAATAATAAATTTTGAAAATTCAGCATTTAAGACTATTTATTGAATATAAGACCCTATAAATATAAGTCTTATATTAAAGACTTCTTGACCTACCATTTATGTGACTGGTTTGATCGATATCTTTTGTGTTATTTTTGAGAATTTTAAAAATTTTTATTATTATATATATTATGATATATAAAGTGCCACGTTCGGTCAGTCGATTTTAGTGAAAAAGTAGCTGTAATATCCCAGACATTTACATATAATAAATAGGTAATTCTTGTTCAAGAACATTAGATTTTGAGCTAGTCACACACTCGTTTGCGCACATAAAATATATTGAGAAACGTTTTGTTTTTCTAACTCATAGAATCTTTAAGTGTTTATCTTTCTGTTTATTTCAGATATAGATAAGTGAAAGTAAAAATTAAGATAAACCTATTATTTTTCAAAATTATTAAGGTATTGTGTTTTATATAATCGTTTTTTAGAAAAAAAGTTTTTTTGAATTAAAATGATCTTAACCTGAAAATTGATTTTTTTTTTGTAATTATGTCACTTTCAATCACAAGGAGAGGTATGTTACCGTTGTTTTTATTTTTCCTGTATTATCATGGCGTACCAACTGTTTCCACTACTGGCAACTATCTATGGGATAAGCTATCCTCCGTTATCAACTTTTTTTGGCAGCCATCCTATAGATTGCCGACAGATAGATACGGTCCACAAAGCCGCTCCTGCCCGCTGCTCCCCATCGTTCCGAAGCGGACTATTGGAGCAGTATAGAGATGACTGTGGTTCATCGAGATGAGCAATATGGAATTATCGACGAACAGAGCCGCTTTGGTAAATCCCGAATCGCCTCCGTTGCCGCAAGTCTATTTCCGCCCTCTCGCTTATCGCCACGCGACGTTTATTGGTCAGTCCGATTGTCTAGTCTCGTTTTTATTGGTTAAAATTTTTTTCATCTTATCTCTTCCTCCGTGAAGATTGATGTTGATTTCTGCGATACAATTTCTTTCCCAGTACTGTTTACAAATCCATTCGCATATCTGTCACACTGACATTAACAGTATTATTTTATTTTTTTTACATAGTTTCTTTATGGAGTAATATTATATTCCATCACATTGAAGAACACCCGTAATGGCGATTAAGTATCACATTCACACTCTATGTTTTATATTTTAAATGCCTCTTACCTGCTTCCTATTCGATTACTTCTCGCTCGCTCTTGAAACGAAATTAAAAACCAAACTAGTAATTTTTCTTTTGGTAGCAACAGAGTAGTAAAGAGAAAGGTGTGGAGATACTACTTGTTTTCACGATTTTCTTTTAAGGCAATATTAATATTTAGTAAGTATCCATTTTATTAAATCTGTGGCAACTGTGAGTAGTGTGTTAAGTTCAAAAATAATATTTCTGGAAAAAAATGCAATTGAATGTTTGGAATTTTTACATGTACAAGTTCAATTTTCGAGGTTCAAACTATGATTCACGACGGAATGTTCATCTCTGTAATAGCCACATAATTTATCCTATTGAACACAAAGAAAGAAAGAAAACATATTTCTCTGTTGATACCCATAAAAATTAACAAAATTGGTCTGAACACACTATTCACAGGTACATTTGGAATTCATTTGGTGAAAAAAATATTAATATGTAAAAATAAAAATTTAATTAAAAAAAAAAATTGTTATGTCAAAATTAAATCCGTCACAGACAGTAGAAGATAGAAGAGTTTTTAAAATGTAGCCGATTGCTGTTAATCAGATATAAAAGATATCTATCCATCAGCCTACTGGATGCAACTCACACCAACCAGTCGTAGCATTGATGACCCTATCCCGTACTTTAAATCGGAAATCGTAATGTGGCCTAGGAGACCACATCCCGTGGTCAAATATATATACATATATATATATATATTTAATAAAATTATTTTTTTATTTAATGTCATTATTCAATAACGATTGATCTAAAATATTTTATGGTGTAATACAGTTTTAAAAAAAAGATTGTTTAATCAATGTTCTCAATTGTATAAAACTTAATTGAGTGTTTTAATTATATATAGACAAATATACAATTTAAATCCTTTCCAGGTTTAAATGCCATTTTATCAGATTGGCTTCATTGTAAAATAATTGAGGAACCATTTGTGCGCTGGCTTCCAGAGCAAACCTACCCACTTGCTCCAGTTGTATTTAATAGAGGGTAGTAGATTCCTCTAAAATGTTTAAAACGTATGAAACTGAAAAAGGTTAAAATATGATTATTTATAACTAGCCCTACCGAATTGTTCCCATAGTGTATTGGTCTGTGAAAATATGACTACATAATATAGAAATATGTAAACATGTATTATGATAGAGAAGAATCAATTTTCTTTTTCTTGTTCGATTACAATGATTCATTTAAAATAAATAAGGAACCTGTCTACGCATTATAGTTGGTTATAACTTTGCTAAACAAACGTCCTATTTCGATGTTTTTTTATTTGTGGAGGGAATTCGGAAACAATTACAATTAATATGGCTATTATCAACTATTAACTATTTTATGAGAAGGAATTAGTCGAGGGTGCGGTCAAAAAATAAAAAAAATTAAAATATATAAATAATTTTAATTTTTGCCGACGTTTCGACCCACTTTGCAGGTCGTCTTCAGGGCTACAAAAGATACAAACATGTTGAAAAAATAAAAATAAAATAAAAAATAAATATAAGTATATATAAATTACGAAGAAGTTGTCAGATACAGAAATAAAAGATAAAGAAAATAAATACATGATAAGAAAATAGATAAAAGAAAATAAATACATGAATGTTAACGAATAAATTGATTGAAAATTGAATAACTATTGTTACAGTAAAGTTAAAATATGGATAAGATAACATAATAATAAGATATCAGTGGATAACAAGCAAGTGGAGGTTACCTTTAATTGTAAATAAACAGATAACGGGACCAAAGGTTAAGAAGTGAAGAAATTGAAAGATTAATAGGGTAACATTAGTGTAATATTGTTGGGATAGATTATTAAGTATAAATAACTCTATAAGAAAACAATAATTTTAAAAGAATACTTTAAAATGTAAGAATAAATGTAAAAACAAGGTTATGATGATAAAGAAACAAAAAACAGGTTGTACTATATATAGATGACAATTGACATTTAGTTTTTTGAAAGCGGTAATGGAATGGTAGGCTGTATGAAGATAATAATAAGGTGTATAGTTGAAGGATAGGTGTGTTAAGAAAGGAATCTCAATAAAAGTCAAAACATACCGTTGGATGTGGCACTGCGGGAGGCGGTTGAAACACTGGCAGTGTCAAAAACTCTAGTTAGCAGTGTCAAAAAAAAAGTTCTAGTAAAAATAAACGCATACATACATACACATATATACACATACAAACACACACACACACACACACACACACACACACACACACACACACACATATATATATATACATATATATATATATATATAAGGAGAAGTAAAAGAAAGTATAAATGGAAGTGAGAACATTAAATAGAGGTTTATGATCGAGACTTTTTTAAAATGTTGATGATTTGGGAGTAGGCGAGTGATAGATTTTGCTTGTCGGTTTTTAAGTTGAGTGGTTTGTAGTCTAATTGAATGAAAACACTTTCCGTAAGTAGTCTTTTGTCGTGGTTAGGTACTGTGGCAAGAATGGAGGTATTGTCAAAGTCAAATGTGTGGTTTGAGGTTAAGGCGTGTTCAGAGAGTTTAGAAGCAGTAGAGTTCTTAGAAGTAATTGAGTATTTGTGTTGTTTGATGCGGTCTTTAAGTTGGTTTTTGGTTTCTCCAATATAGGCGGAGTTACAATTGGTGGTAGAGCAAGGAATGCGGTATACGATATTAGAGCGGTGTTGCGGAGGGATGGGGTCTTTTAGGTTGGAGTAAATATTGGCAAGTTTGTTATAGTTTTTAAAAGCAACTCGCAGGTTGGGAATAGAGGAACGTAAAGATTTTTGAATTCTATCCGAAAGTAAAGGGATGTATGGTAGAGATCTATATAAAGGAATGGGGGGCTGATTTTGAGAACTAGAGAAAGAGATGGAGGATGAGGGGCGGGTTTTGTAGTCAGTAATAAGTTTTTTAATGGTGTTGGAGGGGAAGTTATTAGACAATAGTATCCGTTGTATGCGTCTAGTGTTTGTTTCATGTAGGTAAGGGTCAGATAGAGAAAAACATCGGTGAATGAGGTTTTTGGCAACGTTAAGTTTTTGGTGAAAGGGGTGTTGAGAATAGTAGTTGAGTAATCTGCCAGAGTATGTTGGTTTTGTGTACCAGTCTGTGGATAAAGTATTGTTGGGATGTCTTTTAATGAGAAGATCGAGGAAAGGGAGGGAATAGTTGTCTTCGTATTCAACTGTAAAAGAGAGGCGGGGATGATATGAGTTAAAGGCGGAAAGGATGTCAGGAATAGTATCAGGATTGACGATGAGAAGAAGGTCATCGACGTATTTTTTTATAAGAAATATGTCATTAGGAAACTGTGGAGCTATGGTGTTTAGGAGATCATTAAGAACAATGTTAGATAAGTCGGGTGCGAGAGGATTACCCATAGCTAATCCTGCAATTTGATTATAAAATTGTCTATGGAACTGGAGATAACCAGATTTGCAACAAAGTTGTAGGGATTCAATAAATGATGAACGGTTAAGGGAGGTATGAGACTCTAAGGATGACCAGTTATTTTCTACTATAAGAAGGGCTTTATCTATTGGGATGTTGGTGAAGAGGCTTTTAACGTCGAAAGAGACTAGAATGTAATTATCGGGAATGGTTAGGGATAATAACAAATTACGTAGATGAAAGGAGTTGTGGATATCATATGGATTGATCCATATGATCAATCCATATGATTGATTATTTCTTGTGATGATTGATATATGATTGATTATTATTCTCCATTCTTGCCACAGTACCTAACCACGACAAAAGACTACTTACGGAAAGTGTTTTCATTCAATTAGACTACAAACCACTCAACTTAAAAACCGACAAGCAAAATCTATCACTCGCCTACTCCCAAATCATCAACATTTTAAAAAAGTCTCGATCATAAACCTCTATTTAATGTTCTCACTTCCATTTATACTTTCTTTTACTTCTCCTTATATATATATATATATATGTATATATATATATGTGTGTGTGTGTGTGTGTGTGTGTGTGTGTGTGTGTGTGTGTGTGTGTGTGTGTGTGTGTGTGTGTGTGTGTGTTTGTATGTGTATGTATGTATGCGTTTATTTTTACTAGAACTTTTTTTTTGACACTGCTAACTAGAGTTTTTGACACTGCCAGTGTTTCAACCGCCTCCCGCAGTGCCACATCCAACGGTATGTTTTGACTTTTATTGAGATTCCTTTCTTAACACACCTATCCTTCAACTATACACCTTATTATTATCTTCATACAGCCTACCATTCCATTACCGCTTTCAAAAAACTAAATGTCAATTGTCATCTATATATAGTACAACCTGTTTTTTGTTTCTTTATCATCATAACCTTGTTTTTACATTTATTCTTACATTTTAAAGTATTCTTTTAAAATTATTGTTTTCTTATAGAGTTATTTATACTTAATAATCTATCCCAACAATATTACACTAATGTTACCCTATTAATCTTTCAATTTCTTCACTTCTTAACCTTTGGTCCCGTTATCTGTTTATTTACAATTAAAGGTAACCTCCACTTGCTTGTTATCCACTGATATCTTATTATTATGTTATCTTATCCATATTTTAACTTTACTGTAACAATAGTTATTCAATTTTCAATCAATTTATTCGTTAACATTCATGTATTTATTTTCTTTTATCTATTTTCTTATCATGTATTTATTTTCTTTATCTTTTATTTCTGTATCTGACAACTTCTTCGTAATTTATATATACTTATATTTATTTTTTATTTTATTTTTATTTTTTCAACATGTTTGTATCTTTTGTAGCCCTGAAGACGACCTGCAAAGTGGGTCGAAACGTCGGCAAAAATTAAAATTATTTATATATTTTAATTTTTTTTATTTTTTGACCGCACCCTCGACTAATTCCTTCTCATATCATATCAACGGTCAACCAACTCTACATCATTAACTATTTTAGTTATACCAAAGTTCTCCATTACGTCTTTAGTCCTTAGCGGATGTGGCTTCAGCTCTCAGTCTCCACTGGCTTTAAACAGTGATGCGGTTGGGGGAGAAGAGCTGGAATCTCTTCGAGCCCTTCCTTACCTTTCACGTGAGAGCGGCAAGGTATGGTTCAGAGTTCCCTAGGCTGAATTTAAATATACATAGGAATGAATGTGTGACAAGTATTTTTTTTTTCCTGCTTTGCTATTCTTTCAATGTACTTTTTTTCCTGTTTACAGTTTTTTTTTTTTTTTAATGTATAATGTATATATTTTCACTTAATTGTTGTCTTTTTTCTCAATTTATATTTTAAATTGTATATAAAATGTATGAATGTCAAACATAGAGCCATAATGCTCAGTGCCCTAGATTGTGGCAGATTGTAATATTTTTCTTCAATGAAAATATAACCAACTTCATTACTTCTTTTCTAACTTTGTTGGAGACTATGATTATTTTCCGCATCTGATTTGAAAAACATTCAAAACGATGGTTCAGTCATATGATGAAGAATTGAAGATGATATAGCGTACCTTAAAAAAAAAAATACCTTTGAGATATAAAATATCGCTGATTCGATGGAATAATGACAACTACAAACTATCCAATTTTATGGGAGAGGCAATATAATTATAATTACTACTATGATAAAAACTTGAATTTTCAAAATTTGATTGTACCAGTGTAAATTACTTCTATCCACTCAAAAAAGTTTAAAAAAGAATCAAAATGTCACAAAACAAATATTTCTGTAGTGCAGACCTCTTTTTATCAAATTATTAACATCCACCCGTAAATTCGTGAATGGATTCATCTTATAGTGATCATTTTTATTCACAAAAATTCTCAGAATTGGGACGTTTTAAATTTGGATATCGGCAAATTTCGTCTATTTAATTATATACTAATTTAATTTAAATTCATGGCAACCCATTTTCCTTTACACTGGAATAGTAAAATTATCTCATCAGAAAATACGGATATGCCAGGTAACGTCTGTAGGAGACTGAAGAGGAGCTGGATGAGGGACCTCCTCGCCTAATGTAGATATCAGGCCGAGTGAGGTGCCGCTGGGCACAACTTCTCCTCATGCCTTTCATGACATTATATTTTGCAATCGATCTCATATTTACTGGTTGTCATAACCATTATGACAGGTGTGAATAAAAAATAAATAAAAATTCCTAACATTTTTTATTTTGTATTTAATTTTGATTCGTTTATTTTTTATTCCCATCTTATCGAAATTATTATAACGTCGTCAGTAGCAAAAGAGCAAACAAGATGAATGGAGCTAAAGCCGTGATGTGTTATTATAGATAAGAGCCGGGAGGCTGATGGCTATCTCCGCTATTATAGTGCCTCTATTCGCGCTTTTTCCCAATGGTTCGCTCCCGACCTCAGGGGAAATTCTATGCATGCCCCTGAACCAATTATTAGGCGGTTTCCCATCCGCTGAGACTGGGGCCCCTTTTGTTTCTGTTTGAGCCTTTATCGTCACTAATTACATCCTAGTCTCATCCTTAGAGTTGCACAAAGAGATCTAATGCCATGTTATAGAGTTTAATTTCAGTTTTATCGGATTATTGATCACTATGTGTAAGCCTTCTACGCTGTCCTTCGACAGTTTATTTTACGTTTAGTGCAATTAAAAATCAAATGAAGAATCTTTTATTCTAAGGATGAAAAATATTGATGAAATTCAGACATTAATGGTATTCATTGTTAATAGTGTCATCATTAGCTAAAATTTAAAAAAAAAACGACAAAATTACATCTGAAAAATATAAATAATAATAATAATAATAAAAGACTTAGCGAACCCTAAGGTTCGATGCCGACACCACCCATCGTTTATTACACACCTCCCTCCGCCGTTCGCCGTCCAAACCCAGTTCCTTCAGATCGGCTTTGATGTAATCTTCCCACCTTCGCTTCGGTCTTTTTTTTTTTTTTTTATTATTTTTTTTTTTATTATTATTTTTTTTTTTTTTGTTCTTCCCTACCTCGCCTTTTAGGCTATACGGGATTTTCCCGGGTCGGGGGGTGAGGGCGGGGAATTTAAAATCCCCTCCGGCACCGGGACGCGAACTAGTACTTTTTATATCATCTCAAATCTCTGTTATCCGGTTGCCAGGCAACTAGCGGTGTTGTGCACACGCCTTAGCCTATTCGGCCACCCTGCCCCCTTCCTTCGCTTCGGTCTATCCCTCGGACGCTTACCATTCGCCACAGCAAATATTAACCTTTTAGGAATTCTGTTTAGGGAACACATCAAACTTGATATTTGAATTAAATCAAGTAAGTACAACAGAGCTGTTATGCTGCATATATATCTCAGTCATTGTTGTGACACCGCCATTGTTGAAGCGTAGACGCTCACGTAGCGTGAGAGAATGACAAGACTGGCCAGTTCAAATTTCGTGTTTGTGAGTTCCATTGTGATTTTCCAAAAAAACTTGTGATTCCACTGGTTTAATAAAAATGGAGTAAAAACCTACAGCGGCCGGCAAGGGGCCAAGAAAGGAAGAGAGGGAACCCACCTATATTTAACCTCCGTATAAAACAACATATAATAAAATATAGCAATCAATTTTACTCATTCACTTCTTTAATCCATTAACTCCTCTAATTTTACAGTCCACAGCAATAAATTTTCACCAGCTCTTAAAGCAGAATTATTATGACAATATCCCTGGCAGTCTTGGAAGGGATTGGCATAGTATAGTAAACAAATTCTCTCGTTACTAAGTCCAACAACTTTACAACCCGATTTGATTCGCCGCGAGGAAATTACCTCAATTATATTACCCGGATACAGCTCACGCAATTCGGCGTTGTGTAACCGTCTGAACCCTCCGGTTAACTCATCCTTCTTCGGTCCGAATATTCTACGCAATACTTTATTTTCAAAAACCTTAAGACGCTGCTCATCCCTTAATGTAAGCGGCCAAGTTTCGCATCCATAAAGAACTGTAGGCTAGATAATTGTTTTATAGATTCTAATTTTTAGATTTTTAGATTTTAATTCTAATTCTAAGTTCCGAGACAAGAGGCGCGAACTAAGTAGTTTTGTCAGAAAAATAACAAGCATTTCCCGCCTTCAGTCTAACCTTAATTTCTTCTTCATTTTCATTTTTTCTAGTTATATTATATAAAAGCATGTAAATAAGAAAAAAAAAGACAACGTATACATGAGTTTTATATTTAAAAATAAAAATAAATTAACTATATAATTAATGCAAATTAAACAATTAAAGAAATATTCATTGAAATATGAATATTTATTCTAAACCAAACTTTATTTATTTATTAGGTTATTATTGCCACACAGCCTTATCGTTACCTACAACTTTTGTATTCACGAAAATTCTCATAATTGCGACGTTTTCTATATGGAGATTGGCAAACTTTGTCTATTTAATTAGGCACTAAAAACTCATGAACACCCATTGGCTTTCCACTTGAATCGTAAGATAATTTGTTAAGAAAATCTAGGATAAAGGTGGCGTATACGATTGGATTTAATGGAGTGATGTTCGATTAGCTGTTCTTGTCTGTAAGGCTGCTTGGTTTAGAATTTTTCTAATAATAACCTACCATTTATGTTCTGCCTCTTGATTCTTTTGTTACTAATTGATAACAATTTATTTCTTTATTGAATTGTTTTATTTTAACTCATTATTTTGTTAATTTAATTTTCTTATATATATTTATTTTTGTATTTAAATAAAATAATAAGGCATATTTGGACTTACGGGATCGAGCTTTGGAGATCAACTAAACCATCAAATTCTCTCGTATCCAATCCTTACAATCCAAAATCCTTCGTAAAATCCTCAATGCTCTCTACTTTGGCACATATAAAATCATATATCAAGACCTTGATGGACCACATGTTTCCGATTTGGCTCAATCCAGATACCTATCCTTCCATAATAAACTTCTGAATCATCTGGACCCTCTTGTTTCCAACCTTGCTTCCTCTTCTATTCCTTATGACCCTCCGAGGCGTCTGAAAAGATGTACATGTTGTATTTATCATTTAATACAGTTGTAACAGAAAATGCAGAGTTTGTATTGTATTGTTTAAAACACAGATTTTGTATTTTTAAAACCTTTCAGCCTTGATGATGACCCACAAGCTTGGGTCGAAACGTTGGAAAACTTAATGGACATCATTTATTTTCCATACTAATGAACGCCAGACGATATAACAATTTTTTTTAAATACATTTGGAGATATAAATTATCGTTATTTTGTTGAAAGTGACATTTCATTACCTTGAATTAAACAGCTTTGATGAATTTTTTCTCAGTAAAAATATCATCTTTTTTAAATACATTTGATACATAAAAAGGTTTGTGTCATTTAAGTAAACTTAGGTGGATTTTTTTTAATAAGATTGAAATAAAGAAAAACATTGAAATATTAAGTTCCACCAAAACTGTACTTAATGGTACATTTGCATTACGTCAAACACGGTGTTTGACTAATTAAATGAAGTTGACAAGGGCAATTCCGTCCATAATGATTTTTAGTTGTTAAAATAGATTTCTTTCCTTGAATATTGCCCAACGGCTGAAACGTTGATCTAAAATATTAATAAAGTGACATTTATGGTGATATATGGTTTTATTATTCATATTTAGTTATATTTATCGTTTTGCTTATATTTTACTTATGTTAGTCGTTGGATTCCTAGATCATTTTGTTTTATATCTACGTTTTATTTTTATGAAAATTTGTACCATAATTTATTTCATTTATTAGTTATAAAGATGAACTTGTTATGTATTTAGCATATAATAGGCATAATTTAAAGCGTAGTGTATTGATCTACTATTAATTAATTTTTATTGAAGATTACGTATATTTCATTGAGATACACTGTATGAATGAAAATCTTATATATTTCTAAAAATGGTTTACTCGAAAGAAAAAAATGCTGAAAGGGGTCTATATTGATCTTATGATTTGAAATTTAAATGAGCTCTCTTGAAAAATTTTATAAGGTAGACAGATTGGAGTTATTTGATTTCCATTTCATTAAGTGTTGAAATTTAGTGATTGAAATTTTCAAATATAGTTAAATATAGGTATGAATATTTCTTTTAATTACTGATTTTTTAACAATGTTTTTGCTCATACGTCAAAATGAAACAACAGGCCTTAAACAAGCGACTGAAAATACTGTACTCACTTTTTTGTAAATCGAAATTGAAAGTTCTACAGAAATTAAATACATACACTTACCTACTCAAACCCATATGGACATACGCCTCTCAGATTTACGGTTCGGTAAAAAAGACGCACTTACTAAAACTACAGTCATTTCAATCCAAAATGTTACGACTTATAACAGCAGCTCCTTGGTACGTCAACAACAAAAGTTTACATAATGACTTACGACAACCAACTACAGACCAACACATACGTACCCTCTTCTCTGGTTTTCATGGCTACGACTGACATGCCCAACTGGAGAAGACTAAAAAGGAGCTGGATGAGAGATCTCACCTAAATCAGAGAAGTAAATAATGAACAGGAAGAGCTGCTGCTAGGTACTATCGTTCCTCATGCCTATAATGCCAATCCTCATCAGCACAACACATCTGCTGATTGTCAATACCATGGCAGGTGCGGATGAATAGTAAAAGAGAGAAAAAGTTTTAGTGATAATACAGGTTATTTATTGGAGTCACGTTGACTAATACTGTTTAACAAAGGACATAAATTTAAAATCGCAATTTTTTGTCTATTTGTGGAATAGAATAGAATAGATAACTTTTTTATTTATTTATTTTTACAGCTATTTCCGTTCTCTGTCTTTCCTATGTTTTTTTCGCTCATCTATCCTTCCAAGTGTTATCAAACTTTATATCAAAACAAGTGTGGAATTTAATATGATAAAGGTACAGAAGGACGCGGCTAGGAAGGAAAATGTATACCTACCCAGAAAAAAAACGTCTCTATTTAGATGTCAGCTACATGACTTATACACAAATAGTGTAAAATTAATTCCTGTTCAAAGAACGGCTTCCAGGCAGATCGCCTTTCAAGAGTGCATTTAACTCCATTCAGTCCGAGATATTGGCATAATTATTATGCTTTAGTAGCTGGTACTTATTTTAGGATCACGGATTTATGATTGAAGGAATGAATTGAATATAAGTAAACTGTAAGGTTAAATCGATTGCTTTATTTTAATTCAGGATTTATACAGTATTGAAATTTAAGTGGGTTACGGATTGATACTTGCTGTTATTGCTTGCTTCTGTTTCAATCTTCATTGTCTCTTCTCTCTTCCTTGTCATGCCCCCTTGTCGACCGCTATGGTTTACTACTCCTTGGGTACCATCAGGGTTACCCATCCCCCCCCCCCCAACGTCGATGGCGCAAGAACCTACCCTTCCCTCCTCCCAAGGTATTTTATTGCTCACTTTTCTTAAAAACAGAGCAATAGGAAGTAGAATTAGAAAAATCGTAGATCATACACAACCATACTTGCTGCTGTCTGTTCCATATTCTGTTCTTTTTTATTTTTATTCCGAAAATTCATAACTCTGTTTAAATTTGCCCTCCTCCCCCTAAAATTCAAAAATCTTTTAAAATATGCTCCCCCTCGAAAATTTTGATGGGGCGACTTGCGCCATAAAACCTCCTTCTAGGCATGCCTAGTTACTATAAAACAAGTAAAGCTCTTAATTTTATTGCTGTCCAGCAAAAGTTCTGAATTTTACGTTAACATCAATGGCGGATTCTGCATAACATCTGTGCGGTTGTCTTCAGTATACAGGCGGCACCAGTGTTGTTTGACCTCAATCTAAACAAATTGAAAGTTTGCTATGTTCCTTTAACAACTGAACTGAATTAAATAAGTTAAATTCCCTGTAAAAAGAGTTTACTGTTAACCTTCTCGGGAAGTAGAAGTAGAAGCCCCGTAATCTACAGGACATGGTCCAGTCAAAATAATATTACACTAATAGAACTCATGGAGACTTCTCTAAGGAGGCCTATTAACTTGGTATTGCAAACTATTCAAGAAAGAGCTAAATTGGAAAATTGACTTTGTCACTGATGCCTGCGGAATAATTTTTAAGAAACCCGTGTCTCTTGAAAGAAGAGGAAGTCAAAAGACCCTCCTCCCTAAAAGATGAGGACGAATATCCAAATATCCTGTATATGAAAAGAATATCTGATATAAACTATAAATCAATGTATTTTATCACAGTGGGGGGCTCTGTGATATCTAGCCTGTTCTTAGTAGAAATATATTATACCTATTGAGTATATTTTTAATATAATTTAATATAACGAAAGAGTTAGTAAAGGAGTACAGTCAAATAAATACTATTCTAATTTATAGTATGTATTTGATCGTATCCCTGAAAAACTCCTTATCATATCATAACTACGGTCAACCATCTCTACACCATTATATATTTTTAATAGATCGATTCCCTTTACGAACTGACATAAATACAAATAAATACAATAAATATAAATACATGCCGTTTCTGCAATCCCCTTCCCATCTTAAAAAAACGGATAGCCAGACATCAGACAGAAAATAATTTAATTGTCCTTCGTAAAAAAAAATACGAACATATAAAAGAATTAATAATTAAGAAAACGTTTGTAAATAATTAACACTTTCCTTATAAAAATAAAATAATTTTCAGGTATTATAAATTTTATAGTTTGTATTTTTTTTTTAAATATCAGCTTTTGATAGTTAAATTTTACTGCCATTATTACACGATATAATCAATAGTTATCGATATGAAATGACCGGAAAAATATATATATATATATATTTTATTCATTGATATTTACAACTGTATTATAAAAAAATACAACTAGTAAATGTGCACACATTAATAATGCAATCACATAAAAACGCTTGTTGTTGAGAAACTACCCATTGGTAGCACTCTAATAATATATTTACATAAGTAGATCAGGAGGACATCTTCTTTTCAGACGCCTCGGAGGTGGAAAAATATATAGATATTTTTATAGTGTACTAGCTTTACCCGGCCAATCGCTGCTGTGGCTTAGACTGGCAAAATGAAAAAGAAACAAAATAGAAAGCACATATGAGTAGATTAGTAGCAAAGGACATCTGTCATTTTTAAAAAGTTGTGAAACAAATTTGTCTGTGAAATGGCTTCAATTTAAACTAATCCTAATGATTTTTTTTCTCATGATTCAAATTTAACATTCATTATCATTTGAGTGAATACGCCGTCATTCATAATCATCAGAAACAGTCTGAGTTGAACTTATAAAACTAAATTAAAAAAAAAAAAAAGTATAATAGTATTGACCTACATAAGGAAAATCATATAACTTCTTCAAATGATAATTTCAATTATTGTAGTGATTATAAAATTTTCGATTAATCAATTAAAAAAAAAAAATGCTTGCCGACCTTCGGTAGTGAGGAAGCAAAAGGAAACGGCCTTTTCTGAAGAGAAAGCAGTAAATGTTTAAAATTCTATAAATGTGCAACGAACCGTCCTATTTCGATGATTTTTTTTTATTTTGTCAGCAATTCAGCAATCTTTCATATAAATGTGGGTATTATCCATAAAAAATTGTGTACTTTTTTAGTTATCGCCAAATAGAATATTGAACTCATCGTAACATTTTTCAGCTTGTTTTCGGGAAAGTATGTTATACACATAAATTTTTTTTTTTATTTCTTTATGACATTTACAACTGTATTACATAAATACATCAAGTAAATTTGGACATAATTGATATAATGACATGAATACACTTGCTGAGTAACTACCCAATGGTAGCACTCTAATGATATGACTACATTAGGAGATCACGGGGCCATCTTCTTTTCAGACGCCTCGGAGGGTTATCAGGAATTGAAGAGGAAGCAAGGTTAGAAACGAGAGGATTGGGATGATTCTGAAGTTTATTATGGAAGGATAGGTATCTGGATTGGGCCAGATCTGAAACATAAGGAACATTGAGATCTTTATGGATAATTTTATTAGTGACAAAGTAAGGAGCATTGAGGATTTTACGAAGGATTTTGGATTGTAAGGATTGGATGCGAGAGGAATTCGATGGTTTAGTGGAGCCCCATAGCTCAACTCCGTAAGTCCAAATAGGTCTTATTATAGTCATGTATATGAGTCTTTTGTAATTAATGGGAAGTTTAGAGCGTTTGTCTAGTAAGTGCTGAAGTAATCGGAAACGTCGAGCGGTTTCTTGTCGTTTCAGTCTAGTATGAGGATTCCAAGTTAGTCGTTTGTCCAGGTAGAGTCCTAGGTATCGGATTTGCTCAACAGGGATAAGTGCAGTATTGTTAAAGGAAACTGTAGGACAGGAAGTCGTTGGTTTAAGACGAAGGGTAAAGGTAATTTGGTGGGATTTATGGGAGTTTATTTTAATTCTCCAGTTTTGACACCATTCTTCTAGATTTATGATGATACACATAAATTAAACGAGTTTCAAGGGGAAGATTTTAGCCAAGTTTCGTTAAAATCGGTAAATCCGTTTTGGCGCTACAGTTTATAGCGACACATTTTTTTGCGGTTTTTAACAGAAAAACATTTCCATTTTTATTTTTTTTTTACATACATAAAATTCTCGTAAGACAATTCCCAAAGTTTCATTGCGATCGGTTGAATGGTTTAGTAATGCACTACGACAACAACAGACAGACAGACATACATTCATTTTTATGTATATATTTGTTTTCAAATCTTTTTATTGAGAAATAATACATTTTGCCACATTTAAGGGCACTGAGTAATAAAGCTGAGTGAGGCCCATTTATGTATATAGATTTGTGAATATGTTGATTTACATATACCGATATTGTGTAAACATTGGAGATAAGAAATAGTTTTATTTTTTTCTAAATACATTTTTAATTTTACTTTTATAATATTGTGAGATGATTTTCTTTTCCGTAACACACTTCAACAATAGTATCTCGGTCTTGCGGTAACTTAGGTGAAGTTCTTAACACCGTTATTTAGACACGCACTTGAAGCGCTACTGTAGCTATTGAAATGGTTCAGTTGACGCGGAATCTGGAGTGGGAACCCTTAACAGGAGACAAGTTGAATGGAATGGTGGGGCTGGAAGTCTAATATGTTCGTCCTACGGCCTATTGTTCCCGCCTCTCTGAGTGGAATTTAATGGGACGCCAATCCAGTTATAACTCACCGAATCTGTCTCCCTACAACACTCAGTAATCGTATGATTTAGCTCAACTCTTGTACGGATCACGCCACGTCATTCACAAGAGAGAATTTTAAAATTATATTTTGCCTGAAATAGAAGGATTTGATATCCCAATAATTAATCCTGTGTTGGTTTTACTTTCAATTGCTTTACTACTTAATGTATTTTATTTTAATATGAAACATATAGTAAGGGGAAGTATTGAATCATGTAAAATTTTGAATCTTTGTTTTCATCAGAAACACATGTTAAGTTCTGCTGAATTAAACAAAATACATATTTAAAGTAAATATATGACCGAGAGGTTACAGTAGCTTTTTCGCTAAAATTGACTGACTAATCAGAAGTAATACGTTATATTGTAGACTGTTCACTCTGTTGCAATTTGCTAAAAAAAAAATCTGGTGCGCGCATCACACAACTTTTACTTACCGATCTACTATGAATAGAAATTATTTTCTGGCAATGCTGGGCTATTTTAAATTTTTTTGAAGTGCATTTTAAACGGAGCTAAAGCTTAAATCTTACAGATTTAACAAGGCATTAAGACCATTATAATTACAAAATGTCTATTTAATATATCGAGGGTAGGCAATAAAAATATAGTCACTCCATCTACTTTTATGAACCACATAACTTTGCTTTTATAAACCTCAGAATGACTAACTCCAATTTCAACATTTTCGAGTGATGTCATTTTAGTGATATTTTTAGTTAAAAAAGTTATCTATGCAGAATATGAGTAAGTTGATTTCGGAGGTGATGATTGCAGTGTTGAAATATAGAACTGAGAATAAAGGTATACATTTTGGTAATTATTTCTTATGAAAAATGTTCTTAGGAAAGATACTTTATTAAATATCTGTAGAAAAATGTTTTTTTTTAGTCTCAACAATTAAAAAAGTATATTTTAAATTTATTCAAATTTTCTCCTCTTCAGGGAAAAAAAACTAGAGACCACATCTTTCCTCCTAAATGTCTGATCTTAACGATTTTTTTTTTTGTTTTTTAGGCAATTTAAATACCTTTGAAACATCTTATCACAGCATCCCCCAAAAAGTGTATACTTTTTGAGTTATTCGGAATTTAATTTTACCATCTCTCGTAACTTTTTTTCCACTATCTGTTCGTTGAAGTATGTTATATAGATAAATTTAAAGGGTGTCCAGAAAATGACTATAGCGAAGTTTCATAAGCTGTATTTCTTCCTTTAAAGGAACCATTATTTAAATTTTAACTAGTAATAAAAAATGTTGAAATATGAGAAATGAAGCAATTTGAATAATTGTTGAAGTACAAATAATCATTGAGAATTAAACCCTACGGAAACAGCCGAGAGCGCCCGACCTTTTCCGACTCTGATCCATTTGCAGATACACTATATTTCACCTACCCATAATATTTATAAATATCTTCAGGCAAAATTTTGAGAATCTACTACTATAATTTTTTTTCTCCCAACCCACAATTTCAATAATTGTATGAAATGTATTACGTAGGAGCTATAGCTTTTTTCTGAAGCGATGTTTCATTTTAAATCTATTTCGAGGTTGCGTTTCCATGTGGTCTTAAATTGCGAGTATTGTAAAAGGCGTTGGGGCACGTCTTTTTTCTGAACTGAATATTCAATTATATATAACTCTAAACGTCTATGCTACTTTCTCGTGACGTATTCTGCCATCGCACTGGCAAAGGTGCCGGTTTTCGAGTTTAAAACAATGGGTTAGGGGGGTATTTAAGTGAGTCCAGGGATTTAACATGCCTACTCCTGATAAATTCCGGAATCGTTGGGATATCCTGTATGTTGTGGAGTGCCGGAGGTTTTTCTTTTTCCCACATCGTTGTTCTGACTATCTTCTTAAAAATTATGTTTTAAAATTGCTTAATGTGTCGATGTGTGTTTTCAGTAAGGTATGTAAAGCAGCGCACCGCTACAGGATTGCTGGTCTTAGTATGGGCCTTGTCACCTGTGACTTGAGTCTGATCGAGAGGGCTGAGGATGTGATGAGATGGTGCAGACGGTAGGACAGTATTCTTACACGTTTTATCATTTAGTGGAGGTGCGTTCTTAGGCGGAGCTGTCGGTCCAAAGTTATGCTCAGATACACTATGGAGTTTGATGGTTTTACATCGTTTTTTGCCACTCGAGGAGCTCTCAACAGACTATTTTTTTTACCCTTTTGGAAGAAAACACTGCGCAATCAGTCTCTAACAACAGGATAGAGACGTATGCAAAAGATTGCCAACCATCGTTATGAAGAATGAGTGATTGTGATCGCGTCCGGTTATTACAAACCACGTGGCCTCTGGATATCATCTACATAAGAAGAGAATCAAACGATTATAGCTTATCACCTAGAACAGCCCCAATGCTACGATATGACTAATGGTGGAAGTCAAAAGAGTCAAGAGGCGTTAATAAAAAAATAAAAAGTCTTCGCTGGATTTACTTGGATGTTGAGATTTTCCAGCTGTTGAACTATCATTGTATGTCCAGCTTGTTGTAGTATTTTTTTTTGGGGGGGGGGGGTTGATAATGTGACTGTAAATGGCGATGTCATCTGCGTTGGTTGCTATTCTGTAATTCTTGCCAACTACATCGGCTGTATATATTGAAAATAGTACTGGAGAGGGGATTGCTCCTTGTGGCACACCACACGTTAGGAAAACATTTTTGGAGTGTTCATCTTGAACTTGCACTGAAAACTTACTATGATCGTATATAAACATACTAATATACAATATTTACTAACATTAACTGTTTTTTTCAACGAGTTTCGTGATAGATGTTTCATTGTAACCATAATTTTTAGAATTATAATGAGCTATAATCATAACTGTATAATTTTTAATTTGGTTTTTCTATGTATTAAAATACATATTTCTACTTTAACTTGCGAGCATCGAACAAGTTTTTTTTTATATTATTGTCTCCAATTGATCCAGCGTTCTTAGCCGCTTTTAATTACTTTAATTATGAAACTAAATTGTTTTTCCAATCACTGGAATAATATTAAATCGATTATGCATAGCAGATAAAACTTCTGAAATTGCTAGTTAATTATAATTAAATTATTTCTTCCATGAATTAAAATTTGAAGATAAACCAATTCCAACTTCATTTTGGATTAGTAGTAAATTATATAAACCATGTAGTTTAAAAACTATTTAAAATTTAATTTTACTTATATGGAACATTTATTTTTACCATTAAAATTCCAGTATTGTATTGCTCTACGGCCTTTGCAATATCCCTGGTATGTGTATTATAGATAAAGAAAAAAAAACGAATAGTTGCAAAGGAGATAGCGTATTTAATGTGGCTTGAGAGGGGGAAATTCATAGGTTAGCCGAGAATGGAACGCAGCGATAACAACAAACTACTATTATCTTGGAAATGGTGTGGAAACTTGCAAAATACATTTCCAAGGAGTATGCCCTGCTGGGGAATGCATTGTTCTGGTATAATGGTAGAATGGTCTTAAGGCATTCGATAAGGCAAGGTACATACTTTTCTAGTATATTTGTGATTCTTGATTATCATAGTTAAAATGGAAGAAAAAAACAAAAAATGGACATGCACAGAAATTTTAATTAGGCACTGCGCAATAAATCGGGTAAAGCTGGAGGGTGGAATGATCATAGGTGCCGAATTACGATTCTGATTGGTGGAGGGTTATGGATAAAAAATAAAAAATATGGGGAGTTTATATTATGTGTAAAAACTCCACATAATTAATTATTGCGAAATAAAATAATTATAGTATTGAATATTTTAAAATAAACTTATTTATATGTTTTTATAGTTGTTGTTTTAATGAAGTGAAACCTTCTTTCGGCGCGTTTTGCACTTTTTTGTAGAGAGTGAATGGGATTAGATCCGTCAGATTTCCGAAGTGTTAACGCTCGGCTAGTCGGCTAGAGTCGACTAATTGAAATGCATTTACATATGAATTAAAGTATCTCAGAAACTAAAAATGGGGCCTGCACACTGTTACTGAGGAAATTTTTCAATATTTCATCCTCTCTGTAATAGGTTATAATGCAAACTTGTATCTTAATGCGGCGCCGTATTAGGATGCGATAAGAAAAAAATAGTGTAGAAAATCAATTGAAAACGATTTAAGTTGAACACATGGATTCAAATATTTCAGATGTTAAAAATCGGACCTGTATACTATAAGCGAGGGAAATGTTAAGAATTTTATCTTCTTTTCAATGAGCTGTTATTCAAAATTGTATGTCAACTGGACGCCATGTAAGAGAGGCAAAAAGAGGGAAAAATAGTGTCGAATACCAAATGATAACCATTTTTATTCTAGATATGGATTGAAATATCTGAGAAACTAAAAATAGGAACTGCAAATTGTAAGCGAGGAAAATTTTCAGCATTTCATCCTCTTTATAATGAGCTATTAGTTATTATTTATATTTCATATTATTAATATCGGCTTGTTGATGTTTTCACTTATATCGTATAGTGTAAAGCACACACCTTATTTTATTTTATCTTTTTTAAATGTATGGATGTACTTGAAAATATCTGAACAAAACAACAGAGGGACACCAATTGGAGAGAATCAGCCTCCCTAACATTGGTATATTTTTGGAACTGTTCTGCTAAAAATGACTTTTGTTAAAAAAAAAATATTTTTTTTTTCCTTGGTTAGTCCAAGCTCATAATAAAAAAAAAGTACACAGTTTTCACTGCCTGACTAGTCATGTTAAAATTCCAATAAAAAAAATATTCACTATAAAGTATATTTATTCTTATACTTATCCTTTTTTTTTCTGTTTAATGAAATTTACTACTGCATACAAATACTTTTTTTTTTTTTAATTTTATTGAAATTTACAACTGTATTACATTAAAAATACAACAGGTAAATGTGACTTTGGTAACATGACATGTAAAATATGAAGAGAAACTACCCATTGGTAGAACTCAAATTAAAGTTCTATATTAGAAGATCCCGAGGCCATCTTCTTGTCAGACGCCTCGGAGAGTTATCAGGGATAGAGGAGGAAGCAATTTTTGAAACAAGAGGGTTCGGATGGTTCTGCAGTTTGTTATGGAAGGATAGGTATCTGGATTGGGCCAAATCGGAGACATATGGAACATTAAGGTCTTTATGGATGATTTTGTTTGTGACAAAGTAAGGAGCGTTGAGGATTTTACGAAGGATTTTGGATTGTAAGGATTGGATACGAGAGGAATTCGATGGCTTAGTGGAGCCCCAGAGCTCGCATACAAATACAACTAGTAAATATGCTCAAATTATAAATAATGACATGAACAGGCTTGAGGTGATATTACCCAGTGGTATCACTCCCTAAATAATTCTAGGTAAGAAGATCACGAGGCCATCTCCTTTTCAGGAGGATTATCAGGAATCGAGAAAGAAGCAAGGATGGAAACAAGGGGATTTGGATGGGACTGGAGTGGGACTATCGTGAAAGGATAGATATCTGGCTCGGGCTATATCAGCGACATATGGTACATTAAGGTCTTTATGAATGGTGTTATTTGTGACAAAGTATGGAGCATTAAGGATTTTCCGGAGGATTTTAGATTGTAAGGATTGGATACGATAGGAATTTGATGGTTTGGTGGAGCCTCAAAGCTCAACTCCGTATGTCCATATAGGTCTTATTATAGTTATGTAGATAGGTCTTTTGTAAACAATTGAAAGTTTAGAGCGTTTGTCTTGTAAGTGTCGGAGCAGTCGGACTTAGACTTATTAAATATATTTTTCTTCAGTAAGCCACGGAAATTGTAGAAAGAATATTACGTGAAAATTAACGGATGAACAAGAGGGTAATTGAATCAATAATTCCTAGAAAATATTGATATATATATATATATATATATATATAATATATATATATATATATATATATATTATTATATCTGAATGTAAATGACAATTTAAATAACAGTAACACTTAGGCCGTGATAAAATAGTTATAATACATACCTATTTCTAGGTTCCAGCCTAGTCGAGTTTTTTTATTTTCACAATCCATTTTAATTTACATGTTTTATTCATTCATGTAGCTTGTGTATCATTAATTTTTTTTAATTCAAATCATTTAGGTGAGGTAAACGATATTCTTGCCTCCTCAACATTTTTATTGGAGGAGGAAGGGAGGGGGCGATCACACTCCCCACCCGAAGTCTGCGCCTATGGAAACGATTATTCAAATGTTGCCTTCTTATTTCAACAAAAACATTACGGATTTTTCCAAAGTTAATATCAATTTTGTGAATTTACTAAGTGATTTTTTTTTGGCGAGTCTGGAGTCATGGTATTTTACTAGTCTATGTTGCCTATTAGTAAATGTCTTATCATGATTAAAGCCAACCATTGTTATCTTGGAACAAAGTTGGGTTTAACAATCCCAATGTAAACTAAAAATGAAAAAGGAATGGGAGAAAACAGCTTTGTTTTATATTTTCCGCAGAAAAAACAAAACAAAAATGTCAAGACCGTTTGAGGCGAGGCTTCAATTGCGAGATGCTTCTGGTTTAATCAAGGTGAAGCCGAGACACAGAGCTTCTTTTGAAATAAGGAATTTCGTGATGCTTTGAACAGCTTCCATTTCTCAAGATTATTTTATCGTGGATAGGCCCAGGAAAAAAAACCCTTTATTACCCAACTTGGCGAAGGATCCAATTACCAAGCATTGCATTAAACCAGATTACTTGGCCCGAATTAAACTTTTTAATCTGATTGCAATCGAGTTGTAGATACTTGAACTATCGTTATGGAATTCTGTGTACGTATGGCTCGTTCGTTAAACAGAAATGTTGGAAAATATATATTTATAAATGTTATGCAGTATGTAGAGAGGGAAATATTTAAAAGGATTGATAGCATCGATAGCTACAAAATGATTATGTTAATAATGATCTGAATTCCTGCAGAAAAGTAGGAAAGTGGAGTTTTATGTTGTTTTTTTTTTTTTTAAGTAAGTCAGGTTTTTTTACTGAATAAGAAGTGTGAAATAAAGAAATATTTAATTTAAATAATTAACATTTGTTTCATAGTAAACTTTTGTTTGTTAATATGATTAGATTTCATTGAGAAATAATACATTTTACTACTATTAATAGCACTGAGTATTAGATCTGAGTGAGGCACATTCATACCATATATGCAATACAATAAAATTAAAAATATAAGTACATATATAAAGAAAAGGTAAAAAAATTAATAAAAACAAAAGAAACGTAACTTAATGTGAAATAAAACATACAGAAATCCGTACAAAAAAAGTAATTATAAATAAATAAAAATGAATAAATAGATAAAAACAAAGAAACAAAAACCAAAAATAACAGTCATATACATCACAGTAAACTAGATAAAAGTTACTTTAAAACAAAATTTTGGTTTGTCATTAATAAAACTAATGCATATTAAATGTTCCAGATCCTTATATTAAAATTTTCATGAAAATAATTGAAGCAATCAGCAGGATTCTTTATTTTAAACTAAAAAAATATTTGAAAAATCACTATTTTTTAAATTTATTAATTTTGTTTTCTTCCTATTTTCTTCCACACCTGCCATGAGCTTGACAATAAGCAGATGTGCTGTAACTAATACGAAAAATTGACATATTAGGCATGAGAGAAAAATTAGTACCCTGCAGCACTTCTTCCTGGTCTTGATTTATTTCCTTAATTCAAGTAAGGAGATCTCTCATTCAGCTCCTCTTTATCCGTCTCCTGATAGGCATGTCAGCTGTGGCCATGTCGTTAATAAGTCCGTTGTGATGTCCGTGTAGTTCATGATGGAATCTGGAGTAGAGATCGCGTATGTGTTGGCCGATAGTTAGTTGACGTTATGTAAAGTTTTGTTGTTTACGTACCAAGGAGCTCCTGTTATAAGTCGTTAAATTTTGGAATGAAATGTCTGTAGTTTTTGTAAGTGTGTCTTTTTAGCAGAACCGTAAATTTGTTAATTGATATAAATAAATGTTTATTTAACCAATTATGTTTATAATCAAATATTATAGATTATTAAAAGCAAGAAATAAAAGCTTTTGCGACAAATAATTGTAGTAATTTTTCCTGAAAACAGTCGTACTTTAACTTGACAGGATAAAAGAATCACATAATTTTTTCACGCAACTTCAGGTGAATTTCTAGTTTTACATAATAAACTTCTACACAATCAATACAGACTTGAAGCTCATCAGACGAAGTTTTTCTAAACATGGGGAATCTGTAGTCCAGTTGGATAATAATAAAAACAAATCCCGAATAATTTATGATTTAAAAAAAAAAATATCTTACTTTAGCTGCTCAAAAGTCTTCTCTAAATGGTTTTAACAATCACAAACATTATTTTTATTTAAATAAATTTATCTTAGACGTGTCTTAACAACACAATCTCACCTGAAACAATACATTCACTGACAAAGGGGCCTCTAACCTATGTAGTTGCACATCCGAATACAACTAAATAAATAAATTAAATTTTGTCTAGTTTACAATGAAGCAATTGGCCATTACTTAAATTAAATATTTCGTTGCGGTTTTTTTTTTTGTTCTTTCCTTTTTCGCCTTTTTTAGGATATACGGGGATTTTTCCGAGCCGAAGGTTGAGGGCGGGGAATTTAAAATCCCCTCCAGCACTGAGACGCGAACTTTACGCGTACCTTTTTTTTTAAATTTCATAATTTCGGTTATATGGTTGCCGGGCAACTCGCGGTTCTGCGCATACGCGTTGGCCCATTCGGCCACCCCGTCCCCAAATATTTCTGTAGTTATCGCTTTCTATTAAACAAAACACACGACTTACTTAAAAAAATAAACGAAAAACTTTCCTACTTGTCTGCTGAAAATTGGCCCTTGGTTTATATGAATTTATTTTTAGCTATTGAGGTCTCCTTTTATTCCTATACAAATTTCCCTCTGATCTTTATTTCGACTATCGCAATATTTTTATAAAAAAAAAAAAAAAAAAAAAAGAAATGGAAAAGGTTAATTTCTATCTATTAAACCCATGTTTATGTAAAATAAATCTCATCTTAAAGATGTAGAATTTATTTGTTGTTCACTTTGCCAATCAAACCAGTACACTACAGTCACCAATGATTGCCGTCAATTGTACTTCTATTATTTGTATTAATTTTTTTATTATTATTTTTTTTTAATTATCCATAAAACTATTCACTAGCGATATTTTTACTTTTGTCCATCCAGATTCCCTGGAACAGACCATTGATCGCCGTTTCCATGAATACCTGAAAATGGTGGAAGCTATAGGAAAGTCGGTCCACTTTTTCTGTTTGCCCAGTCATGTGAGCATCAAGCGAAATGATTTGGCTGACAGAGCTATCTGAAAAGGCTGAAGTCTCCCAGGCCAATGCTGACGAGATCTGCGACGAAACTCTTCGGGCGTAAAAAGAAAATATTGATCAAAAATGACGGTTAAGATTAGGATGAGAGTCAACCTAGTAAACTTAAACTAATCAAGAAAACCTGTGTATTCATGGACAGTGGTTCTTCACATATATTTATTTTAAATTTTCGTATTTTTTGTTGATCAAGTTTTCTCCTTATGTTAAAACAAAGTTAATTTGTGCTACTGTATTCAGTACTTTGCGGGTTTATCCCGACGATTTATCTTGGACTGTTAGAGAGAGGTTAGCAAGTTATTAGAAGCAGACCGTGTATTGTAGAATATAATACACCAACAGCGGTTCCTTAATGACTCAACTTAAAGCAGTCTGTCCTTTTGTAAAGCGGGTTCATTTACATATAGCCAACGTGGAAAGCTTAATAATTTACGTTTAAAGTTCTATTAAACGTTTCAAAACGGCTTCTATGAGTATGGAAGGCTTGAAATATGCAGGACTTTAAATGAATAAAAACAAAACATTAACAAGGCGGGATTAATAATGTAAAATATAATTGATAAATAACAGCTCATTATAAAGGGAATGAAAAGACGATTTTTAGTTTCTGAGATATTTTAATCCATATGCAAAAACACTTCAATTTATCGATTCCGACCGACTTTATCCGATCGTTACACACTCATCTGACGGCTCAATCTAATTCGCTATCCACAAAAAAAGTTAAAGAAAAACGCGGTTAAAGAAGTTTAAAGTTCAGTATTTCAATAGATATTTTTATTTAAACTAATGTTAGTGTTTTTATGAATTATTTTTATTATGTAGTTTATTAATAAAGCTTCATGCAGATAAATGGGAAGAAATAGCCCAAGATAGGTAGATATGGAGAATGCTGATTAAGGCTGTAAAATATCTACAAGTTTTGTAATACCGACAGAAAAAAAAGTTAGTAAAAATGGAATATATAAAGTTTTTTTCCCATTTAATTGAGGAAAAACATAACCTGAAAAAAATATTTAATTTGTGAAACAAATTCTTATAAATATGTAAAGTTTTGAGGCACTACCAGGGACATGCAATTCCTCACATATCCAATCCCTACTGAAGTATTTAACTAAAATCTTAATTAGTCTTATCCAAAAAACTACCTTACTGTTAACCTCAAGCATTCTGGACCTATTTAAGTGTATAATTCTTAATCTTATTTAAGTATGCCATTTCAGTTCTTTTTAATACTGATTTATTTATTTTGTGCTCTGTTTATAGCATTAGAAGAAAAATTGCAAAATAGGACTTGCTTTGACGAGCCTTAAGGCCAAATGAAAAAAAAAAAAATCTATTACTGATATATACGAATGAACAAATAATGATATGTTTTTCATATTAAATATTACTTAACTAATATCTATTCCCTGGCTATAGCCATTGTTCATGTGACAAAATGTTATATTTTTTCCTTAGTTGCAATGTATAAGGACCTTAATTCCGATAAAAAAACATCAAATGCATATTATGTGTGTCCCGTTGATTGAAAATAGTAAAAAAAAAAATATTTTTATGATTTTACATGAAAAATATAATGTATTTATACTCATAAATGTCTTTGAAAAAATGGATGGCGAGAAAAGATCTCCATTGTGCAGATTGCTATTTATTCTGTGTGTATATATATATAAGATAAAGACCGGAGACTGGCGATATCAGCCTTAATACCATCTTGTAATGTAAATAAACATAGCGATTGTATATAAGGCAGATTATTGGACGAATAAAGTAGTGTTTTTTCCGAAGCCGTGAGTATTGTTTCTCGTTCCTCTTTCCTTCTTTTTTTTTATTTTTAAAGCCCGGAGACGCTTAACTGGTGCCGAAACCCGGGAGAACGTCAGGAGAACACGGAAGTAAAATTTTTTTTTCTGTCTTTATTTTAATTTTTTTTTCTCTTCTCCTAGTCATAAGGAAAAGACGAGATGCCGACAGAGGGCATAATTCGACCAGGAGTGTTGAACGCACCTGAAATGCCGCAACCTCAGGAAATGCCGATAGCGCAGATTCCTCAGATCGCCCCTCAGGTTCCGCAGATTCCGCAGATACCTCAGATACCTCAAGTACCGCAGATACAAGAGATCCCTCCCTTACCTAGGGACACATTGGCAGAGGCGCATGCCAATGCATTGGAGTGGATGAAGATAAGGGCAGCGACCACGCAGGATCTACGGAGAGCAATCGCAGACCTGGAGCGATTCGGGGGCGAGATAGGTGAACTTAATCACTTCCTGAAAGGCGGAGACCGCCTCATATCAAGAATCGAAGCAAAGGTGGCGGAGGACCTCGTGAACCTGGGAGACGCAGAAGCACTGAAGGCAGCTCTCGTGTGCCGAGTGAGGAGGAACATCCTCAACCAAATCCAAGCGGACGAGGAGACACCATGGCCAGTGATTAAGGAGCGTTTGAAGAAGGCTTTCGGAGGGGGCCGATGGACGCCGGAAGAAGATATCTTCCAAATGTTTAGGGAGTGTCGGTCCCAACGCCAAACAAGAGGACAGTATGCGGGGGTACTAGTGGCGAAGTACAACCGCATAACTGAGAAAATGCGTGAAACCATGAGTGTGGGAGAGGTCGAGGCTAGGATGGAATTCCTTTCGACAATACTCAAGGTTCAGTTGGCTAAGGAGACTGGGAGAAGGGACGGACTGCCTAGAGAGCGATCGTTCCTCGAGTGTGCCCAAGAAATGATAGATCTGAGTGCAAGAGAGGAAGAGACGCGGATGGAAGTAGAAGAACCAGGGTGGACCCGAGTGAGTGACAGACGACCCCGGACAGCCCATATAGGGTGGAGGAAGAGGGAAATGAAACACCCGAACGGAGAAAAAGCCACGACGGGCGAGAGAAGATCCGGACAGTCCAGGCCTAGGAATGGACCCCGGAGGGAAGACCGAAAATGTCACGGGTGCGGGAAACCGGGACATTTGGTAGCACAATGTCCGCGCACTAGATGTTTCGAGTGCGGGACTGAAGGGCATATTGCCAGACAGTGCCCGTACATGTTTCGCAGGAGAGAGAGACCTCTAGACGAGCCAATGGAGGTGAACGCTCAAAAGTTGAAAAAACGAGCTAGGATGCAGCAGAGAGACGGATCTTCGGAAGAGGCAACCGAGGAGTCGGGGACGTCGGGAACGGAGACTGACGAGCCAGCCAGCAGTGGAGGCGAAGGAGGCAGGAGCAGCCAACGGAGCGAGCAACGACGAGCGACGGCGGTAAGGAGGAAGCGAGGTGGCATCTGAGAAGGGTGTCAGCAGAGAGGCGACCGCACAGCAACCTGCAACAATATTAGAGGTAAGCCATGCTGGTTGCCGATTATTGAAGTAGATGGGGGAGTGAAGTGTCTCGTGGACACAGGGAGCTCGAGTACTATCTTGACTCGGGGGGCGTTGGGGAGAGTGTGCGGGAGCGAGAGGGTACTCCGGATACAAACTTGTGGCTGCCAGCTAATCACTCTGGGTGGTCCCTGTAAAGTAGAAGGGGAAGCGTCAATTACGCTTGACCGGTGGGCAGGGAAAAAGGGGGAGCTAAGGGTGCATGTGGTAGAGAGCATGGCGCGGGAGTACCAAGTCATAATAGGGTGTGATCTGTTAGGACAGGTAGGGGTAAGCATTAGAAACCGTAGAGGAGCTTGGAGTATCAGGCTGGGAAAGAGGAAATTTGGATGTATAGGGGTCGCGAGAGAAAGAAGGGTGCGGATAGGAGCGGTGAACAGGGTGGAGGACTGGAGAAAGGCGTTACAAGCGGAGTTCGTAGATATTTTCTTCAGGGAGGGCGAGGTATTGGGGGTAACAGGGAAGACGGTACACGAAGTTCCACTGAAGCAAGATAGGGTGACCTACGTAAAGGAAAGGAGATACCCGCAGGCGATGAGGCAGCATATTCGGGAGGAATTGGAAAGCCTGAAGGAGCAAGGGATCATAGTCGATAGCACCTCGCCATTTAATAGTCCCCTGTGGGCAGTGAAAAAGAAGGCAGCGCCGGGGGATAATAAGGAAAAATACAGAGTGGTAGTGGACTATCGTAGGTTGAACGACAACACGGTAGACGAAAAGTACCCGATCCCTAGATTCGAAGATATACTTGATAGGTTGAGTGGGGCCGTGGTGTTTAGCACGTTGGACCTCAAGGCGGGATACCACCAAATACGGATGCACCCGAAGGACCAACATAAGACGGCGTTTACATTCGAAAGGGGGCATTACGAATTCACCAGAATGCCGTTTGGTCTGAAGAATGCGCCCATAACGTTTCAACGCCTGATGGATGAATTTCTGAGGGGGATCGACGACTCCGTATGTCAAGTATACATGGACGACCTGCTGATTTTTAGCAGAACGGAAGCCGAACACGTGGGGCATTTGAGGTCGGTATTCGAAAGGCTGCGACAATTCGGGCTGAAACTGTCAAGTGAGAAGTCCCTGTTGGGACAAACGCGAATCAATTTTTTAGGCCACACTATTTCTAGCGAGGGGGTCAGACCGGATGCGGCAAAGGTGGAGGCTATCACACGAATGGCGGTGCCACGGGACGTAAAAGGGATTCGTAGGCTTCTCGGGACGCTGAATTATTATAGGAGATTCGTACCTGAGATGGCAGAATACTTGGTACCTATCAATAACTTGCTGAAGAAAGGCGCGAGGATCGTGGTGACACCGGAAATGGAAAATAATATTCGGAAATGCATGGATAGGTTGCAGGCAGAACCCGTATTGGCGTTCCCGGATTTTGAGAAGCAGTTCAACGTCACCACCGATGCGAGCGAATACGCGTTGGGGGCCGTTTTATCCCAGGGCAGAAGTGAGGGTGAACGTCCGATAGCATACGCGAGCCGACGACTTACGAGCGCGGAATCACGGTACAGCGCGTTAGAGAGGGAGCTACTCGCGATAGTGTGGGCCATCGACCATTTCAGGCCATATATATTTGGGAGGAAGTTTCGAGTCCACACCGATCACAAACCCCTTCAGTGGGTAGGAAAACTTAAGGAAACCTCTGCGAGGGTCACGAGATGGAAAGAATTCCTTAGTCAGTACAACATGGAGGTGGTGTATAAGCCGGGAAAGGAAAACGTGGTGGCAGACTGGCTCTCTAGGGCCATCATGATCAACGCGGTAGAAGAGGACGGAGGAGGTCCATCGCGGGACGTGCGCCAATTCTTGAGGGAATGGACTCCTGAGGGTGAAGGGGCAGATGATACCGTCAGTATAGAGGACAGGGAGGGGTCCCCGGAAGAAGATAGCTCAGCGGAGGAAAGACCAGAGGCGATGGAGGAAATAGACGAAATCATCAACGACAAGCATAGACAGGTAATCTGGAAAACCAGGACAACAGGGATCATGAAAATAGATTACCGAAGATACGGGAAAAGTAGGATTCGCGTCATTTGGTCGCAACCCGGGGTGAGCGAGGAGCAAATCCGTACGGCACTGAAGGACGCCACGGAACCGGGAAAGACACACCATCTCTATGTTGGGAACAACACGGTATGGGAGAAAATAAAGCGGATGTGGAGATCCGAGCGGATAGGCATGGATAGAACGATCATCCGGTGCAAGTATGCAGTGGAAACCGTACAGGATGAGGAGCAGCAACAAGCAATTACATTGGCATACCACCAGGGGAAGACCAACCACCGAGGCGTCAACGAGACGTTGCAGGCATTACGGCGAAAGTATTTCTGGTGGGGAATGAAAAAATCTATCCAAGGAATCATCGGGAAATGCGAGGTATGTATGCGCACAAAGTATGATCGACACCCCCCAGAGGAGTTCAGGAAGAGACACCTACAGGGAATATGCCGCTACAAGACCTCCAGATCGATACATTCACCTGGAAAGGGTTCAAGTGGGTCACGATCATCGACACCTTTAGTAAAGTAGCTATGGCACATCAGGTCATGGACAAGTCTGCCAATGCAGTTGCGGAAGCCCTACAAATCTGGATACAGTTTTACGGAGTTCCCGAGAGGATCACATCAGACGGTGGTAGAGAATTCGACAATACCGCGATTAGGGAGGAGGTGAAAAGGTTAGAGGTTGTGTGGCATTATAACACACCGGGACACCCTAAGAGTAGAGGAGGAATCGAACGCTTGCACAGCACGTTGAGTGACCACATCCGTGTATATCAGGGAGAGAAAGGGTTGGAGCCGGATGTTGCGATGAAGAAAGCCGTAACAGCTTACAACCATTCGATCCACTCCGTAACGGGGTTTTCACCTGTGGAAATACTATTCGGGATGCGCAGGCCAAGGAGAGATTGGGGGGAAACATCGACCAATGAACATCTCGTAGAGCAAATCCAGATTACCAGGGTTGAGGTAGGAAAGACGTGGGGGAAGGTAGCGGGGAGAATTCAGCGGGAAAAGGAGAAGCGGGTAGCGCGGCAGAATGTGCAGGTACGTGACCGAATGGGAGAATTAAAAATCGGAACAATAGTGTATCGTAGAATTGGAACCAACAGAGGGAAACAATTGTTACGGTACGAGGGCCCATTCAGAGTGGTTGCTATTAGGGAGCATAATCTGGTAACCATTGAAAGCATTAACGAACCTAAGAAGAGGAGAACTGTTCATATTGAACAATTGAAGCTCCCAATGTTAGAACCGGTACAGAAACCAATTGATTCGTAGTACCCTTATCGCGTATTATAAAAAAATATGTTTTTTTTTATTATTATTACTGTTGATGATGTCATTTTTTTTTATTATTTTTGTTGTTATTGTAAATAAAGATATGGCAGCATAATAGAGGTGATTGTAATTTTTATAGGATTAAGAGTTCTGTTCCATTGTTAATAAGATGTTGTGTGTTTACTTTCTGTGGTTTATTTCTTTTTATTTATTTCTCGTTCCAGCGGAGTGGAAGTGAGGTTTGGTGTACTTTAAGTTTATACTGGTACAAATAATTGTAAAGTGTTAAGGCTGATACCGGTGGCTCCGATCTGGGAATTTATAAGTTTCCGAAAATCCTATTCGTAAACTGGTGGGGGGGAGATAAAGACCGGAGACTGGCGATATCAGCCTTAATACCATCTTGTAATGTAAATAAACATAGCGATTGTATATAAGGCAGATTATTGGACGAATAAAGTAGTGTTTTTTCCGAAGCCGTGAGTATTGTTTCTCGTTCCTCTTTCCTTCTTTTTTTTTATTTTTAAAGCCCGGAGACGCTTAACTTATATATATATATATATATATATATATATATATTGACGAGGTAGTGAAATTGAGGGAATCATATTTTGAATGGGTTATAATTTGCATTATAAAAATTTTATAATTCAGAAATAGAAATATTTACTATATTTTACTTTACTTTGCTTAATGTGATCCCCTTTCAGTCTAAAGCCCTCCGTAGAATAGTCAATGCTGATTATTATGTTACAAACAAAACCCTACATCATGACCTTTACATCCCTTATGTCCTTGACGTTATTCCATCTCGATTCTCAAATTTTCATCTGAACCTAATCCACCATCCTAACTCCTTAGCACAATCCTTATCCAGCTCGGAGCTCCCTTGGCTGATTGTAAATAATGTAAATTAAGTATGAATGCTTTTCTTTTTTATATATTTATTTGTTTTACTTATGACTTATTTAATTGGCTACCAATTTCTGTATTTTTTATTTTTTTATTTATTTATTTTTTATTTATTTATTTTATTTTTTTAAATTTGATTTCAAGTTACATTTCTTTAGTTTTATAGACTTTACCTTTGTTATATAGGTATATATTTTTATTTTTTATTTATTTATTTTTATTTATTTTTTTATTGCATTGTATATATAGTATGAATGGGCCTCACTCAGCTTTAGTACTCAATGCCCTTAAATGTGGCAAAATGTATTATTTCTCAATAAAAAGATTAAAAAAAAAAAAATGTGATCCAATTGTTTTGTTCATTTAAAAAAATTAACTCCTATTTTTCGTTGTGCACATCACATTTATTTGTACTAATTTCTTAGTGAATTTATTGTTACATTCTATACCTCGGACTAATATTTGGCAGAAGGATGAGGGCCCACACGTCAAAATGAAAAGAAAGACTTTGAACAAGCGACTGAAAATACTATACTCATTGTTTCTAAATCAAAATTGAAAATTAGGAAAAAAATAAATACATAAATTTACCTGCTCAAACCCATTTGGACATACGCCTCACAGATGTACGGTTCAGCAAAAAAGACTCACTCACAAAAACTACAATCCTTTCAATCTAAAGTTTTAAGACTAATAACTGCAGCTCCCTGGTACGTCAATAACAAGTCTTTACATACCGACCTAAGACAACCAACCATTGACCAGAACATACGTACTGTTTACTCCCGATTTCATCTTAAACTACACGGACATCACAATGGACTTATCAACGACATGGCCGCGGCTGAAATGCTCATCAGGAGGCGACTGAAAAGGAGCTGGATGAGAGATCTCCTTTCCTGATTTTAGGATGTAAACAGGCCAGGGAAGAGATGCTGCTGGGCTCCATTCTTCGTCATGCCTATCATGCCATTTTCAACTTAACAGCAAATCTGCTAATTGTCACTACCATGACAGGTGCGGATGAAGAATTAAAGACAAAAAAAAAAAGAAAATAAATAACTCATAATATATATAAATGACCATAAAAGATGGCATATCTTTACAATTTTTCATCGTTTTAATTTTAATTATAATTGTTTCTCCCTGAGTATCGTTTTTAAGAAGAAAACATTAACAAAATTTCTATGGAGGGAGGTGATTCCCCACTACCATGGGGGTGAGAAGGGATGAACCTTCTGTTCCCGCATAGCACGCAAGCAAATTTCATTGGATTTGTCATTTTAATTATGTCAAATTAACTTCCCAAGCATTTATTTAGTTAATTTGATCATATTATTAGTAGAATGGGTTATTTTAGTACTGGCTCTATCTAAATAATCTACGGAACCCACCGCTAGAAGTATACTGCGCGGATTTGTCAAACAAAAGTTTCACTTATTCCATCAACTGAAAGGTTTGTTCTAACACAACAGTCATGAGGAAAATCCTTAGCTTTATCTAATGTTTACTCCCCTTGGAAAGCATTAAGTTGAAAATGTTTGCTCAAATATTGTCCTCACTGACAAACGTTTTTAGATCTTGGTTCGACTGTAATGCCGTCGATAATACTACGTGGTTAATATTTTAGTGATGCGAATTCATAAACTAGATGGGTTCGAGGGTTCAGAGTATTGGTTCGAGAAAGGAAAACATTGAAAAATATGAGGAAATAAATATAAATATAATATTTATTTGGAAGTATGATATAATAGAAGAGGAAATATAATAAATATATTTGTGTATGTGACATGTACACGCTAATTAATTCATTTCGTAAAAATTGAGCCAGGCTGTGCAAGCATTTATATATCAGTTTTAGCTAAAATTGAATACTTAATTAATTAAGTATTTAACATTTCCTTGTTTTTTTATTTTTTATTTATAATTTTTTATATTTTTTTTATCAGTATCCACAATTCAAGATGTTATTATTGATGCATTTTTATCATATGTTATTTTGTAAAAATTTCCTTTTTTTTTTTGTTTTCCTCCCTTGTTCATTTTATAGATTTTTTCTAATACTTTTTAAAGTTAAACCTATTCAGAAGCTACTTAAATATTGACCAACGATTGGTTCTGTATAAGGAATAAAAAGGTGGAACTGTTATAATACTTCGATAAATTAACGGACCTTTAAATAATTCGAACATACCGTTACTAAAAGTGATTACAGTTTTTTTTTTTATTACAGCCTTACCTATAATAATCTCTCAGTCTTACATAACAAATTATACAATACTATGTGTGTGAACTTTAAAATACAAACTACATATAGTCTGTATTTGTTGATAAGTGTAGGAATCTCATGTATTTAAGAACTTTTGTAAATATCAAGTGAATTTTTTTTTCAAAAATATGTGAGCTGTGTGTCTTAAAAGATGGATGAAATGTGGCATGTTCTTAAACTGGAGGAAATACTAACATCGATGGGCCAAGTACTGAAGTTAGGAACTTCTCCATTCTAACCACACTTAATCTATTGGATGGATGAAAGCTTCTATTTTATTAGGTATTACAATAATTTATATCATCTTCATAAATATTATTTTCCCTCGTTTTGATCGAAGACTACAGGTTTCCACTTTCTGAAGCGTTTCTTTCTTTGTGGATTTTGATGAAAGAACCATCAAACGAAATAAGATTTCATGGAGAAGGCTTTTTAAGGCCTAAAATGTACCGTTTTTTTTTAGTTTATTTTTTCTTATTATAAAATGCAATCCTTCTAATTACGTATCATACTTTTCGAACCTAGGAAAATCTTAAAACTACATTCATTTTTTGGCGAGTATTAGCTTTACGATGGTTCGTTTCAATGGTATTTAAAAGGTTTAGGTTTGTTTAGGTGTTTAAAAGGCCTATTGGGACACGATAGGAATTCGGCCGATTCGTCATGTTTTAAATATTTGAATGGAACGGTATGGATAAAATGAAATGGATCAAATACCAAAAAAAAAAAAAAAAAAAAAAAACCAAAAACAAGTAAAATCAAAGCTCCACATATTTTTGATTCGAGAATTGTGCCGGTATTCGTATAAAAACCCAACTCAAGAGTTATTTTTACAGCTTCCATTTTAGTAGGTCAGCGTTTCCAATCCTGCATTTTATCCACCTGACAGTGAGTGAAATAGCGCCTCTTCCTGCAATTTAATAAAAGGTTTCGGGGGGTGGAGGGCAAGAGGGGGGATGGGATGGTGGAGATATTTAACTCAAACCGCTGCCTCATGGATCTGTGCCAGTAGTCACACAATACAAGCGTTCGTTTCCTTTTGCTTATCCGGAACTACTCCGAAAGAATGGTATGCTGTTGATCAGAGGAGATATTTCCTTGAGGTACTTGTTGAATATGCTTATTCATTTGCTGAATAGTGTACTATTTATAGTACCTAAGTCATCAACAAAAGTGTACTCGACTGATGTTTTTGGTAATCCAGCAATTGAAGTATCGATTCCCATCCAACATATACAATTGATGAAGCTTCAATTTATACATACAATTTTACAATATAAAATTCAATTTTAGCATGATAGTTGAAGTAACAGTTCATTTAATACCTAATAAGCTTACTGGAAAACTATCCTCCAATTTATTAATAGATAAGTAATAAGGCAAAGCTATCCCTGAACATATTCTATTTTTTAATTGAACTCGCTGAGGACTTTTTAGTGCAGAGTTTTTATTTGTATTTCTTTCAGTTATTAAGAGTATAGAAATCTATTACTGAGAGTATAGATAACCTATATCTCGATATTTCTCATGAAACCATCTGAATTATGAAACCTACCAATTTTTTAATGATTTTTATTGTAGTTTGAGGACCTAGAAATTTCTTCAATTCGACCAGTGTTAGCAGGAGTACCTCAAGGATCAATACTGGCTCCTTTACTCTACATTATATATATATATATATACGCATGGCATACCTATTAACTCCGAAAGATCGACCCATCGACGCTGATGATCCAATAATTTTAACAAAACACCATAACCCCAGACTGTCCTCAATAAATTTACAAGATTGGTACTCACTTTGGAAAATAAGATTAAATCATTACAAGTCACAACATATAACATTTATACTTCAACGAGAAACGTGCCCACCAGTTTATAGGAGATAACCAAATCCCTTAGACAAACACAGTACGTTACCTCGGACTAATATTCGAGAGAATTATGGCCTGGAGCCCAAACGTCAAAATGAAACGACAGACTTTAAAAAAACGACTGAAAATACTCAATTTTTTTCTAAATCGAATTTGAATGTTCGACAAAAACTAAATACATGTACTTACCTACTCAAACCCATCTGGATATAAGCCTCTCAGATTTACGGTTCGGTAAAAAAGACGCACCTACAAAAGCTAAAGTTATTTCAATCCAAAATTTTACGACTTATAATGAGAGTTGGTACGTCGACAAAACTTTACACAACGACTTACGACAACCAACTACAGACCAACACATACGTACTCTCTACTCTTGTTTTCATCTCAAACTACACAGACACACAAACAGACTTATAAACGACATGGCTACGACTGACATGCCTTTCAGGATGAGACTAAAAAAGAGCTAGATGAGAGATCTCCTCAACTAAATCAAGGAAATAAATAACGACTAGGAAGAAGTGCTGCTGGGTGCTATCCTTATTCATGCACATTATGTCAATTCTTATTTTATCACAGTTAATCTGTTGATTGTCAATACCATGACAGGTGCGGATACAAACTTAAAGAGAAAAAAAAAGTTTTAAGTTTTCAACTTTAAAATTGGCGTGACTTCTCCATGGTATCTCCTTTCGTCTGATTCTCAAACGATGATAAAAATCCACCGCTTTAGAGAGTAATGTATGAGCCTTTCAGTTGATAGATTGACTAATTCCGATTTCACCGTTTTCGATTATTAATTTTTGTAGTTTTCTAGTGGAAAAGTGTATACCTTTATTCAGAGATCTATATTTCAACACTGCAGTCACTTACTCTGGAATCAACTTACTCACTGTCTGTACAGATATTATAAATTTTCCAACTAGAAATATCACTAAAATAACTTTATTCAAATTGTTGAAATTGGAGTTAGTCATTCTGTCAACTGAAAGGATCATATATAATGTTGATATGCAATTTAAAATTTGACTTATTGCATCTAAATAAGCTTATTCGTAAACATATTAGATCACCGTATAAAAACATTTTACACTGCAAGCAAACAAAATATGCAATAGCGTAAGAACCCAGGTCTTGCTAATAATGTAGCATTTCTTACTACAGGACGGTCTCGATTATCCAAAACTCCTGTATTATTAGTCATCCAAAACTCCCGGTAATCCGAACAAGGAAGAACAAAATTTTAAGTTGGCTGACGAGAGATGGAATGAAAATAGCTCTGTTTCTAATGTTACTCGAATTGCTTCGTATGGTAGTGTCGAAATCTTGTTATGGTGTCTCTAGACAATGGGAGCAATGAAAGTAGGTCATCAAGAATTTGAGGAATCTCTCTATATGTGATTCTGTTGTATATATCAGAAGGGTAGATAATTTTATATATTATGTTCATATAGATAAGCGGTTTTCATAAATTCTATCGTTGGTATTATTTAATATTTAATTGTATAGAATACAGCGATATAAAAGTTGAAATTTTTATATATAAGGTTATTTAAACAAATAAGAATATCCACAATGAATTGTAAATAACAAATATAGCGTCAATAATTTTTACTTTCATTCCTCTTCGTCTGAAAATACTTATTTCTGAAAAAAAGAGAGTGGTAAGTGAAAGTCGTGTGTTCGCTCACCAGATTTTTTAGTTTGCAATTTGTTTAAGTTTAACTGATAATTTATATTTTTTCATTAACTTCCGCAATTTCCTCATAATTTTAAATTGAACCTTCGATAATCCGAACATTTTGATCATCCGAACAGACCGTGCAATCTATGTGTTCGAATTATGAAGCCCGTTCTGTCTTACTAATTTATCAGGTATTGTCCCATTTTGTAAAACTTTAATATTTTTTTCTGGTTGATGTCGATTCACTTTACGTTGAAGACTGTCTATTGCAAAAATCAGATATATTTCTATTTCGTGTTCGATATAGTTCCATATTGCAACAGGACGATCCATTAGGTTCCTATCGTCAGAGCAACACCCCCTCACTATCTCCACGAGATATCATTGGAACAGTGTACCGAGCCCTATCTCTAACGCCGCGTACTCTAATTGGTACACTAACTCAGATATAGTAGCAGGGGACATTATTAACTTCGTTACCAACAGTCGCTATCATTGTCTCCGATTCCCTCTCACCGCAGATTTACTATTTTAATATGATTTTCAATAGTCGCTCCATTTGTTGAATATTCAATAAGATTGTAGTTTATCGACCTTGGCTAATTCGGAGATGCCTTAATGTAGTCAAAGGTTAAATTTTGAATATGTATGAACGAATATATTCATACATTACTGGGTTTTAATGTAACTTTGCTCTGTTATTAAGAATTATTAAATATTTTTATTAATTTGTTAGTTTCTGATTTTTTAAATTCAACAAACACCGATTTTATTGTATAATTTTTTTCGTTCCAAAAAATAATAAAAACGACGAAGTTTGTTTTTATTTATAAAATTATTTTGTCTTTCTCCCCTCTAGGATGCTCCACTACTTTATCACGTAACAGAAGATGTAAACAAATGAGAATCGCTAAAAACACGTCTCTTGAAAAAGATAGTCTTGAAATCTTCACTAAATTCACTCAATCTAAATAAACTTATCAATAGAGTAATAAAAATATGATATTAAAAAAATTATAATGAAATTTCTGTAAATAATAGACATCATTATTATTTATTTATTGAATAATGTAACATTATTATAGGGAGGTAAGACTACATTCACACTATATGTACACAGAATAAAATACATAAACAGAAGAGAAATAACAACTATATAATAATCAAAAAGTATATACAATAATTATAATAAAATAACTTAATCATAAGTAATTTAAAAAAACAAAACACATGCACACTTATATACACTGAATAGGCATAATGATGAATTGTATTTATTCCCTTATCATTTAATACTTAAGTTGAATAGCCAAATAGAGTAGACAGAATTAACGACTATATATCATTATTGATTTTTTAGAAGTTATTTTATTATTTATTTGTTGTTTTTTTTATTATATTTATTTAAAATATTTGATTAAATAATAATAGTAATCCTAAACTATCTGCTTAACTCCATATAAGGAAAATAGAAAAAGGTGTGGTTGTAGAAAATTTATTTATTTAGAAATATAATAATCTGTCACGTGGACAATAATTATAGTGCTCTATGAACACATGAACACACACACATATATATATATATATATATATATATATATATATATATATATATATATATATATATATATATATATATATATATATATACACGGATAATGTAAATTAACTTATCAACAGGAGAATAATAAAAATGTGATATTTAAAAAAAATGATGAAATTTCTGTTAATAATAGACATTTATTTTTGTTTATTGAATAATATAACATTATTATAGGGAGGTAAGACTGCATTCACACTATATGTACAAAAAATAAAATACCTAAACAGGAGAGAAATAACAACGAAATAATAATCGAAAAGTATATACAATAAATATAATAAAATAACTTAATGATAAGTAATTTAAAAAAACAAAACACATGCATGCTTATACTGAATAGACATAATGATGAATTGTATTTATTCCCTCATCATTTAATACTTAAGTTGAATAGGCAAATAGAGTAGACAGAATTAACGACTGTATAGAGTTATCGATTTTTTAATAGTTATTTTATCATTTTAATAGTTGACCGTTGCATTATAAAGGAAGGAGATGGTCCGGGGCGGCGGTCATAAATAGGCTGAATAGTGACAAAACTATTTTATTAAAAGCCCATTAATAACGTTTCGACCCGACTTTGCAGGTCTCCTTCAGGGCTAGATCGGACAAGATACAAAAAGATAGAGAATTGTGGAAGTTACATAATATTATGACAAAAATTATAAACAATGTGAATAAGCTAATTGAAATTATAAACACTAAGTACAATACTAAAATATAAACAGAGTAAGCTAAGTAAAAAGATTCTAATCTGAAGAAAAATAGATGGTAACAATAGTTGTAGTGTAATATATAATATATGGCAATGTGAATATACATCTACAGATCTACAGGAGAGATTGAAAGAAAAGGAAAAAGGATATAATATGATATAATAGATTTAAAGGAATGGAGAAAAAGAAAAAAAAAAAAGGAAACCAAAAAATAAATAAATACAATTAAAAGAATAAAATAGTTAGCTTTTAATCAAATGGTTTTGCCACTATTCAGCCTATTTATGACCGCCACCCCGGACCATCTCTTTCCTTTATTTTATTATTTATTTGTTGTTTTTTTCATTATATTTATTTAAAATAACTAAATTTGATTAAATAATAATAGTAATCCTAAACTATCTACTAAAATCCTATAAATTCATATAAGGAAAAAAGAAAAAGGTGTGGTTGCAGAAATAAAGTTTAAAAAAAAATCCTACTCATTCTTCATTATAGTAATTATATCTATGAATGATAGTTTAGGTTACAAAATCCTTGTTTTGATTAAACCTTTTAAATAGAATTCTTCAAGCTTATATATTTATTGGAAGAAATATAATCTAAAAATTTGAGTTCTGGTTGATCTGTTCAAAAACATAGCTGAGTCTTTTTCCGAAAACTTTGTGAAAAAGAACTACCATTAGCCTGTAGGACAAAAGGTGCGACAGGTAAGCCGGAGTCCACGCCCTGGTACAATATGTTTTTTAATTAAAAGGGTGCCCTCTAGGCCGAGCTACGGGAAGGCCTAAGGGCTAAGGGATGATCCGGGAATTGCCCCATAAATAGCTTCTTCCAGGGCCCCCGCTAATTGGGGACAGCGGTGGTGGGGGAGAGGGTCATGCATAACCGTGTCCTCTATCTTTTTGTCCCCATATTTCCTGGATATTTACGATCGTTCCCGAACCCAATTTATTTTATTTAACGTTTGCTTTCTTACCTGGAAGAAATTGGCCAGGATAGTTCAGGTGTGAAGTTTTATACTAATCCTGATAAATTCCTTATTATGTAAGTGATAGATTAACTTTTACAATTCATGTTTTTTTTTTTTTAGCGTTCTTTATGGTAATTTTACTATAGACTTTTTTTTTTTACTTTAACTTACTTTATTTCATTTTTAAACGATGAATCGTGTTCAAATTAAGCAGTATCGATACAGTAGATTATTTCATGTCTATAGCTAAGGGAAAACTAAAATAAAGTAGCTATTTCCCTAATACAATTAACAGGAAATATCCTGCATTAAGTGTACATTAAATTTACGAGTAATATACACTTTAGTAGTAATAGACAATTATCAACTCAGTAAAGAATACTAAGCTTTATGAAGCCTGTAGCTAGTGCAAATGTGAGTAAATTTGTAGTAGAACACTCATCATATCCAACCCGTACCTCCCAATCTTCTCCTAAACAACTCTCCTATTTCGTTCCAAACTTCCGTTAAAAACTTTGGTGTTATCTTTGATCAAGCCCTCTCCTGGAAACCACGCATCTCCCAAAATCTCCGTCGTACTATTTGTACTCTAAAACAGTTCAACTGTCAACGCTATCTACTTCCACACAAAACCCGTCAAATCCTGGTTTCCGCTCTTGTTCCCCCTCTTCGACTATGGTTGTATGGTATACCATACACGTTAGATACGTATACGTTGGACTCTCGGGAGAACTCGAAGCCAAACTTAAAAACCTAATGAATTGCTCAAAACGCATTATCTTCTTGTTGAAGTGGCACTATCCATCCTACAGCCGTCACTTCTTCCTTGCTACCTTTCTACACCAGCCCATTAGAAGTCAGCGACCCTCTTATATACTTCAGAGCCTACAATTCAAATCTTCCATTCAATCCCGTACCATCAGATCCCGTACTTCTGACCTCTACCCTCTTCCTCAGCGACTGCTACTTTGACAAATCCTTTGTAATTCAAGCCGTCTCCTTTTGGAATTTCATCTCTTCCGATATCCGACATGCACAATCAGTTTCCTCATTTAAATATCTCCTTTTTAAGTGCCTACTACGTTCCCAATCCGACTGATCACGAAATTTGCAGAAGAGAACTTCTTAAGATTCCCCAGAAACCACGTTATATACTAATGTTATTCTATTTTTCTTTGTTTAGTCTGTATATATTTATATATATGTATGCTTTTGTTTTGTTATTTATTCTTCCTATATTTTTATTTATAATAATTTTGTAAATATTTAATATAATGTGTGGCCACCTAGTCATTTCCTCAGTATTTATATTTTATTCTAAAGGAATACAGTCCCAGGATAATAAAAATATTTTTCATTTCATTTCAAGAGGATGATGCCTAAACCTCAAGTGATATTATGCCGCAATAGACAATTGATAGTGGATTTTTTAATTTTCCAAGACTGGATGTTTGTTTCAGTGACGCGTATTACCAATTTTCTTTAGGAGATAAGTTTAAAATGTTAATTTATTCATCTGCAATTTGTCATTTTTTAATTTAAAACTGTGCACATTTTTTTTATTATGCAAAAAAACTGTTAACACTAAAACATATTAATGACACAGTATACGGTGCTTGAATTTACTATGTTTGTTTATAAATAATTGACTCTATAGAAAAAAAAATTTATTAATGACTAAATTTGCTGACAATTTGTTTTTTACCATGTAAAATTTTTATTTATTTATTTATCATTATTTTCTCTCAGTATTTTTTTTATTACTATTACTTTTTTTTATCCATTTTCCGCACTGATGATCATTTCCGTTTTCTGCTTCCTCACATCCTCTTTTACTTCCTTCCTGCTTTTGGTATTTCAAATATGTAATATCCTCTTTCTCTGATGGGCTTGTAACCGTATTTGTTTCCCTTCCGGCACATATTGTTTATGTTTTATTTTAGAGTATTTGTACTTAATGCTCGAATCAACCGCTAACATATTCGACACATCCATATTACGATCCTTATAATTTGACTGCTTTTCATTTTGAATTGGACTATCGTACAGTTTTATTTTTTCAGGTTCCAGTACATTGTTTTATACTTGTATATATGTGAATACATTTGATGTACTTGGAAATTAGGTACTTATATGATTTTTCATTTTTTATTCATCGATGAAAATTAGGTTGTAATAATTAAAACGAAAATAAAAACTTAAGATTTTCTCATTCATATTCCCAAAGATAATTAGCTTTAAAAACATTTGGTGGAGATATGGAGCTACCTCACAAAAAATGGAAATATGGTTGTCACGACTTGTCAGTTTAAATATACCGTTGGATAATTTCCCGTGTCGTCTTTGAATAAAAATATTTAGATTAAAAATATTTGATTAGTTTTTAAAATTAGATGTTTATAAAATAGAGCCGAGGGATAATTTGAAATAATCGTGTTTCACAGCCTTAGAAATCATTCTACAGTGTTCACAGGCCACACTCCTAGTTCACACCACACCTCCCAGACATATTTTCAAGTTTTTAGCTAGAACCTTTTAGTTCGTGGTACAGACAAACTTTTATCAGATTATAAACATCCGCCTAAAACTTAGTGAATAGCTTCATCTCATCACAAACTACATTTTTTTTATTTATGAAAATTCTAGAAATTGGGGCGTTTTCAATCTGGAGATCTTAATTGGGTAATAATAACTCAAAAACACTCATTTGCTTTCAAGTTGAATGGTAAGTTAATTTGATCAAAAAAATCGAGAATAATGGTGTCCTACAAAAATTTTAGACTGTTGGTGTGACTTCCACCTCCAATATGATAAAATTACGAGGTTTTATATTTTTTTTTTCGATTTTGTAATCAAATAATCCTAAGATTGAAGTGGATAGCTAATAGGTATTTATGACATTTTAGTACCTACCTAAATTAATTAATTAAATGACGAAACTACCCATCTCTGAAAATTTTCGTAGATATAACATTTGTAGTTTACGATTAGGTGTTTGAGTTCTACCAATGGGTAGTTTCTCTTCATGTTGTACATGCCATGTTACAAATTTCTCATTTACTTATTGTATTCTCTATGTAATACAGTTGTAAATTCCATTGAAATAAAAAAAAAAAAAAAAAAACGATTAGGTGAAGCCATTCAGGATGTTTTAGGCAAATGTTAATAGTTTGATAATAGTTGGGGGTATGCACTACGGACTACCGTTTTTTTTTTAAATTTTGAATTGACTATTTTTTATTTTTATTCCAAATACGGTATCTTTAATGGCAGTTAGTCGACAGTTATTAACATCGTAGCACTGAAGGTGTTCAAGTGTTCAGTGTACTTGAGTACTTAAACATCTTCAGTGCTGGATAACACGCCCTGATGCTTGGATTAAAACATCGGCAACAATAAAAATCTTGAAAACACTTTTTCCTGACAATTTATCGTCTTTAAATACGGTATCCGAATAGTTAATAATTTTAATAAAAATTATGAAGGTATATAACAATACATATAATACTTCCTCAATAAATTTCCCGAGATAATGTATTACAACACAGCTCTGTGGCAGTATTATTATTCCGTAGATCTCTTGAGTTGCAAAGCCAATTTGTACAACGTTGTTTGTTTGTCATTAAATGGCTTTACACTTGCTGTATCCAATTAATAGTCATTACCGAACAGAAAGTGAATCGAAAAGCAACAACCGTTGTATAATTACTTCATTTGGTGTTAAGTTTCAATACGTTTGTATATTGCTTGTACCATTAACGTTCAATGGAATTGTTTTCTTTTTCCTTCATATTTATTGATATGCAGTACAATGTTTCTAAAATAATGTTTTCAATATTGTTTTTGGTGTCTTGAAAGAAATCTTTGAGGTCCTCTAGTCAGTTTACAGAAGTCCATTTGGCTTGTTACTTAAGGCAGTCTCTTAGTAAGTGTTCCACATTCTTTTTCGCCAAAAATTATGTGGTTATGATCTTCGCAGAAGATATTTCATGAGTGAATTCGAAGTGGCATATGTAGAGACGGTATAAAATGACTTATTCCCGCCTTGACATGTTTTTTATTTGTGCATCAGTGGTTTGATTTGACAAAATTGCTACTGCCTCTCCATACATTTTCACATTTCTTTGAAGGTTTATTATATTCAAGTAATTGGATACTTGGATGAAAACAAATATTTTAATTTCAATCTGCATTTGATTTCGAGTAATCAAAACGTATATAAGATAGGAATTGCACTTTATATTGAAAAAATTCATATTTATTTATAAAATGGTATTACAGTGCGTTTGGATGTGGTGTGGTAGGTATTAGGAATGTGGTCTGAGTATACTCGTAGCCTGTAGCGTGACGTATACGACTGCCAAAAAAGATACATATAGAGTTCTCTCTGCTCTTCTTTATGTGATTAATATACACTTATAAAATGTAATAAAACATAAGACAAAGGCGCTGGATGAGAGATCTCCTTTCGTAATTATTTGAAGTAAATTATTCAAGCCAGGGAAGTGTTGTTTCTGGGTGCTGTCTTTCTCCATGCCTGGTATATCAGCATTTCCTATTTTTTATTTCATTTACTGCTTATACGAGTATTATACAGTTGACAGGTGCCAATAAATTTATTATTACAATTCATATATATATTTTTATTTATTTATTTTATTATTTATATATTCATATTTATATGATTACTTCATATTTCCTTAGTTACATAATGCTATGTTTTATACCCAGAAAAGGGATGACCTTAAAAGATGCTACGTTTTGGGGTGTTAGAGTTTATTCGGGATGCCACTGGATAATTACTGATGATAATTACCCACAAATGTTTATAGCTTTACAAGAATTACAAATTATTGCTACAAGAATCAATGAATTCAATAATTAACTGTGAAGGCATGATTTCAGATGATATGATGATATGATTATCAGATGAGTTTTGATAATTATATTGCTATGAAATATTCTAACATTGGTGAATTTATTGTTGGGAATAAAACTTATTTATTGTATATGAAGTGGTTTAGTATCATTACTGGATCTGCATATGAAGTGGTTGGTAGATAGCATTACTGCATCTGCTAAGTTGAGATCATCTCGTCATGGTTCAAAGCTCTGCCAGAATCATCATGGTTCAAAGCTCTGCCAGGATCATCATGGTCTATTTAAGGCCAAGGGTTCAGTCCCCAAGCCGGAAGACCCATTCTCAAGGCCGGACATCATCATAAGACCTCTCCTCAAGGCCGGATCTCCACATAAGATCTCTCCTCTCGGCCGGAGATCAACATAAGACCTATTTTCTTTCTTCTCATTAGATTTTATAGTAATATTCAGAGTGGGGCAAGAATGGTTGTCATTGGTTGAATTTTCGTAACATATGGGATGACCACGCCTCCAGGCCGTACAGCTGTTTCCTCATTCTCGAAGGTGTTTCTGTCTCCTCCCTTAGTTATACAAGCCTTCCGATTCTCTCCAAACATACCCACGTAAGACCGGTGTCGGTCGTTTGGTGTTTTATTACCCCTCAGAAAAGGTTGCACATCCTAGTGGGTCGCCATTCTTCCTCAGGTAACCGGACATGTGTAAGCAATCGTTACTTAGAATGTATTTATAGATTGGCAATAATTAAATACATTCCAAGTGTGGTCATTACAATACATAGCAATTATTTTATTTATATATAATTTTTCTAATTAAATTTTGTATGTATTTTTTTTTAATTTTTGCCTCTGATGATGACCTACGTGCTTCGATGAAAACGTCGGTAGCTTTATAAGCATTTCCTGACTATATTTCATTCTTATTTATTTATTTCTTGTTTTGTTTTTAGCTACCAACCAAAATATCTTCAAGGTGACAAAATTTGGGATTATTATGTCTCACAACTTCATAATGTTTTGCAGTTTTAAATAGAAATATCGGATAAATTTAATGTTTAGACCATAGGTGATATGTCCGCGTTCCCGTGACCTGGGAGACTTCTGTCCGATCCAGATTTATAAATTTAATTTAAGCCATAAATATGTGATACAGTTTGCGTCAGTTGTGATCCGAGGGAATGGGAGCTACATATCATTAATAAGGAAGGCAGTGGACGCTCTACAAACTGTCAGAGCCCTAATGGACAACTGATGGAGTTAACTATTTAACAGGAAATGGGCGGGCACAGTCAGTGCTGCCCCTGTGTGCCCTCGATAAGCGGCCACCAACTTCACAATTTAGTCAGCGGCCTAATACCAAGGCTTAACTGCTCCAACTTCCCAGGTTCCTAAAGTTTGCCCGAGCAATGTTATAGATACGGTAGTTCATCATTCTTATCTGTGAGTGAACCTAGTAGTTGTAGTAGGAAGTAATGAATTTGTTCCATGGTGTTGTAGTGTTTTTTTTATTTATTGAAATTCAAAACTGTAATTAATAAAAATCAATCAGTAAATATCAACTGACTTGCCAAGGCACTACCCAATGGTAGTGCTCTCTAAATAGTTCTACGTAAGAAGGTCCCGAGACCATCTTCTTTCCAGTTTCCTAAGAGAATTTTCTAGAATTGGGCAGAAAGCAATGTTGGAATCAGTTGGGTTCAGATGGGTTTGGAGCTAATCATGTGAGGAAAGATATCTTAATCGGGTCAAATCAGGGCCGTGCTATAGAATTTTAATTTATAAATATTATGCGCTTAACAAATACTTCTTAACTTCGTCTATTGCAAAGTATACGCCTTGATTCTTGAGACTCTTGAGTATCTCGGTTATTAATGATAATATTGGAAAATTATTTAAAAATTGAAATAATTATAACAAGCCACCCACTTTAAATAAAAATTATTTATAATAAAATGTTGTGTGAAACATTTTGGGAGGGCGAGGGGGGGAGGGGAGAGGGAAAGGGACTGGTTCACAGAATCAGAAGTACGAACAAATTAATTTAGTTGTTCCTGAAGATAAACTTTTAAAATCTAAGCTGTTTTTCTTCTTCATTATTCCTACTACTTTATTTTTTATAAGAAATGATCATAGGTCTTTTGATAGGAAATGTATCGTTCTTTTTGCTTTTTGTTGATATTGTTAACAGAGACCTAAATGCTTTTTTATTTAAGTGGACTGTATGAAAGAAAAACAAACCATGAATGTTCAACAAAGAATTTAAATTATATTTAATATAAATATTATATTCAAGACAGGAAGGAGGCCGCTGGGCACTTCTCTCCCTCATGTCTATTCCATGACCTTCTACATCTTGACATCACACTCGCTGATTGTCGGAACTTCTGGTAGATGTGAGTTGAAAAATTAAGTTCAATATATATATTGATCTATTACATTATAGAAAAAGGGAGAGCCAAAGTAAGCATAATTAATCTTAATTAGTGGCAAAAAGTGAGGTTAATTTTTCTTTGAAAATCTTTTTGACAAAATCTTAGAGTAAATTAGCAGTGAAAACTTTTCTTTTTGTTGCATTCTGTTGTTGAAACCAATTAGCTCCAAGAAATAGGAACTCCACACCTCGGTGTAGCGGTTTCACCGCAAACGATGTCTGAGACGTCGATATCTGCCAGTTCTACAGAAAATGTGGACGCTTTAAACTCAAACCAAACTACTGAAAATAATTGGGAACTCGTTACAGGAAGAAAACGCTCAATGGACAATAACAGAGACCCAAGAAAAGCTAAAAAGGTAAGTGAAGTTACAACAGTAACCACTAATAGTTTTGAAGTTTTAACTAACATTAGTGACGAGTCTGATGCTACCACTAAGCAACCAGTTTCTGTAAAACCGCCCCCTATCCACTTGAATGATGTACAGAACTACACCGAACTGGTCACATTTCTCCAAAATGTAGGAGGTTTGAACAGCTTTAACCTAAAATCCACATCAAGAGGAGTAACCGTATATCCTGAAAACTCTGACACATATAGACGTATAGTAGCTAACTTAAGACAGGTACGTGCCGATTTCCATACCTATCAGTTAATAGAAGATAGAAATCCAAGAATCGTATTAAAAAACTTACACCATGCTACTCCAATTGAAACCATAAAATACGAATTAAAATGCCTAGGCTACGATGCCACAAGTATTGTGAACGTTATTTCCAGATACAAAAATCCACTTCCCATGTTCTTTATCGATATCTCTAAAGCCTCATTTAATGAAAAAATTTTTGATATCAAATTTTTATACTATACTAGAGTGAAAATCGAAGAGCCAAGAAAGAAAAGAATGATTCCACAGTGCACCCGTTGTCAGCAGTATGGCCACACAAAGGCTTACTGCAATCACTCCCCGAAGTGCGTGAGATGTGGCCAAGGACATGATAGCACCGTCTGCACAAAGACAAGAGAGACCGCAGCAACATGCGCGAATTGTAGCGGATCCCATCCAGCAAATTATAGAGGTTGTGCAACTCTAAAACAACTGAGGGAAGTACGCAATCTCCGTAAAAATATAAAAAGTCCCCAAAAAGCACAAACTAGCGCACCCCCAGGTATAGACGAGTTTCCTTCTCTTCCGCAAAGTCAGCATACCGCAAATTCAGGTTCTTCAAAACCCGATTCTCAATATCTAGGACCAAAACTGCGAACTTCTCCTACAGAAGTCCCAGAAAATCACCTTCACCAGCCAAAGCATCCAGAAATGAAAAAGGGCATTACTCAACCGCCACTACCGACTTACAATCACCCGGCTTCAGCTCAGCTCTTCAACTTGGTAAGTGGATTGAATAACCTCATCCAGCCTCTTTTCAGCCTTCTCCAAGAACTGTCTCACGTTGCACAAGCCTTATCCTCCAGTTATGGCTACTAATCGGCTGACAGTGGGATCCATGTCCGTTCTTCTCTGGAACGCAAATGGTATAAACCAACACAGGACTGAACTTGACATGTACATACATGAAAAACGGACTGACATTGCTCTCATCACTGAAACACACTTGCCTCCACATTCTAAATTTTACATTCCAGGCTACAAAATATATAGAACTGACCACCCTGATAAGACGGCACATGGCGGTACGGCAATACTGATTATGCTATCACTAAAACAGAACCCTTTACAATTACCAATTACACCTGACATACAATCCACAGCAATTACTCTGTATACCCAGCACCATACCATTACCTTCGCTGCAGTGTACTGCCCTCCGAGATACGTGCTAACATCTGCAATGTTTTACAATTTTTTCCAACATCTCGGTCGGTGTTTTATTGCAGGTGGTGATTATAATGCCAAACATCAGTCCTGGGGAGCACGACTCTGTACTCCTAGAGGAAGAAATCTAAAGTCTGCCATCGATCAGCTTTCATTAAACACGATCTCACCTGATACACCTACTTACTGGCCAACTTCAAGACAGAAAACACCAGATTTACTTGACTTTTTCATTACTAAAGGACTCAGGACAGTGCCGTATACTGTAACTGCAAGCTCTGATCTTTGTTCTGATCATTCTCTTCTCAGTTTGGTACTATGCGATGAGCCTCGTACTGCATCAAAAAAACCAACACTTACAGATAGGATAATCGATTGGAAAGCTTACAGCGACTACTTAAATTCGACGCTATCAATCCCAATGTCCCTTAAGACCGAAGAGGAACTCGAAAAAGCTGTTGATAAGTTCACAATCAGCTTACAACAGGCTGTATGGTCATCATCTGTACCAAGACCTAGCAGAAATACGTCTCTTCCAATCTATCCGCAGTACATTAGAGACCTGATCAGAGCAAAGAGAAGAGCGCGCAAAGTGTGGCAGACTGGTCGACTTCCATCTGACAAACGGACTTTCAATAGACTTAACAATGAACTTAAACGACAGATTCAGAATTTTAAAAGAACGATCTACGACAATTACCTCAAAAATCTTTCGACTGACGATGGAAGCTTATGGAGACAGACTAAGAAACTTGTAAAGCATTGTGAGGTGTCATCACCACTCCGAAACGTAGATGGTTCCTGGGCTGTGTCAGACCTTGAAAAATCTGAGCTCTTTGCCAACCATCTTTCTTCTGTTTTCATACCACATACTGACTTCTCTAATACTGATCACGAAAGACATGTACAAAACACTTTAGACATTCCTTTACAACTGTCATTACCTCCACTTTGCTTCACTCCCACTCAAGTTGCAGAACAAATCAGACAGTTACCTAAAAAGAAAGCTCCCGGTCATGACCTGATAAATGCTCAAGTGCTCCAGAAAATGCCAAGGAAAGCTCTAGTATACCTAACATCAATTTATAACGCAATACTCAGAACGACTAAATTCCCCTTACAATGGAAATACTCATTCATAAAAATGATTCACAAACCTAACAAAAACACTGACTTTCCTTCATCATACAGACCCATCAGCTTGCTCCCATTATGCTCTAAAATCTTTGAGAAACTTCTCTACAAACGACTTCTTGACATACTGACTACTGAAAACATAATACCTGAACATCAGTTTGGATTTCGTTCACACCACTCAACCATTCATCAGCTACACCGAGTGACAGACTACATTGCGACAGCACTAGAGCACAAATTATATGCAACAGGAGTATTTCTGGATGTTGCTCAAGCGTTCGATAGAGTCTGGCATCAGGGACTTCTTTTCAAACTTAAGACTATACTCCCTCCAACCTACTATCTTATTCTTCAATCTTTTCTTTCTGACAGATTTTTCTCTGTTTGCCAAGGTACAGAACTATCTACCATTAAACCAGCCCTAGCAGGGGTGCCTCAGGGGTCAGTACTCGCTCCTCTGTTGTATATTATTTACACATATGATATTCCAGATCCTCTCTATACTCTGACCGCGACTTACGCAGACGATACAACAATCTTGACAAGACATCAAAATTCAGCATACGCCTCACAGACTTTACAATATCACCTAAACAATTTCTACGACTGGTGCAAACTCTGGAAAATTCGACTCAACCTTGACAAATCACAACATATCACTTTTACCCTTCGACGTGAAACTTGCCCCCCTATTTACCTTGACAATATCCAAATTCCTCAGACAGACAAAGTTCAATATCTTGGACTGACCTTTGACAGAAGAATGACATGGGGCCAACATATCAAAAACAAAACAAAAACTTTAAACCTAAGACTACGCCTATTGTACTCACTCCTTGCAAGAAATTCGAAATTAAAACTTAGACAGAAATTGAATACATATACTTACCTACTCAAGCCTATTTGGACCTACGCTTTACAGATATATGGGACAGCCAAAAAGACTCACATACGTAAATTACAGACTTTTCAATCTAAAACTTTCAGGACTATTACCAAAGCTCCCTGGTACGTCAGTAACATTACTCTACATAAAGACTTACAGATGCCAACAGTTAACGACCACATACGAACATACTACAAACGATTTCATAATAACTTACACGGACATACAAACTCATTGATTCGAGGCATGGCCACAACTAACATGCCCGATAGCACCCGAAGGAGGCTTAAAAGAAGCTGGATGAGGGATCTCCTCCACTAACTAGAAATATTACGCTCAAGACAGGAAGGACGCCGCTGGGTACTCCTCTCCCTCACGCCTATTCCAAGACCAATCTCTTCATCTTGACATCACACTCGCTGATTGTCGGAACTTCTGACAGGTGTGAGTTGAAGAATCAAGTCAAAAAAAAAAAAAAAAAAAAAAAAAAAAAATCTTAATTAGTGGGATTTCTTGGAGGGACTAATTTTTGAGATTGTAGACAATTGAATAAAAATTAATGAATAGATAAAAGAAAAAAATGAATAAATGGTTGAACTTACTCAGGGTTTGGAGAAAACTAAAAATAGGATAATTAAATAAACAATATTTTGATTACTTTTCTTCATCTTCTATTCCACTTTTAGTGGGAAATAGCTTACTCTGTAATTTCCCAGGGATATCCCGCAAAAAAATAAAATTATTGAAATATGTCTGCCTGGTTTTGACTCTCGCCTCTGTATCAGTTGCACCGTTTCTACGGTAGATATCGCCTAGTAGTGCAGTAGATATGCAACACAGGCAGACTGTCCATGAATTCCAAGGAGCCAAAACATTAGATTGAATTCAGTTGTTGGAATTAAAGAAACTGGTTACACAATGGTTTATTATTTCCAAACAATTATACATCAAAACTTACATAACTTCCCTTGCAACACGAAATGAAATAAAAGACGATTCCTAGTATTGGCCTTAATCATTTTTTTCCATCATTAGTAATTTACTAAGGAAACATCGCTGCAACTGATGTAACACTTTCCAAAAATACAAGACCAGAACACAGAATATAAGGTTTGTTGTAGAAGATATGAAAATATTTATAACACCATATCCTTGCACCAAATTTTTCCAATTTTTAACATAATTTTTTTGTTTTTTAGGAAATTTCGTTAACTTATTTAAAACCATTAGAACATCCAAAAAAGTGTATACTTTTTGAGCTATTCTGAAATATAATTTTACCATCCTTTGCAACTTTTTTCCATCTTCTTTTTAGGCTTCTTTAAGTACGTTATATAAATAAATTATAATGGGCATTGAGGATAAGACTTTAGCAAAGTTTGATTGAAATCGGTACATTCATTTAGGCTACAGTCAATAACAACACAAGTTTTTCGGCTGACATCTTGAATGGAAACGGCAGATAGTAATATCGATATAGGAGGATCATCCTCTGGAGATCTTTGACTTTGATTCCAAATTTGAAAAACATCGGTCCTGTTGTCTCGGACAGACAAATGTTTTTGTTCGATTTTCGAGTTCAACATATCCAGAACCGTAAAGCCTCAAATTTTGAGGTGATTGAGTTTTTTCGGTCGATTACAATAATTCATTATTGAAAATAATAAAACAAAATAAAATTAACATAATGATAAAAATTGGCAAGAAAGTATTTTTAAAATGCTATGTCATTAATAAATTACTATTATAATTATTACTATTTCTTATTTTAAGAACTTGTTTATTGTGAAATGTTACAATCTGTCTCAAATGACATTTTTAATAGTGTTTAGAGATCACATTCACAGTTTATGTACAATAAATAAAAATAAATTAAACCAAAAAAAATATATATACATCTCTCTCTCTCTCTCTCTCTCTCTCTCTCTCTCTCTCTCTCCCTCTCCCTCTCTCTCTCTCTCTCTCTCTCTCTCTCTCTCTCTCTCTCTCTCTCTCTCTCTCTCTCTCTCTCTCTCTCTCTCTCTCTCTCAATCAATCAATATATATTTATTGTATATATATATATATATATATATATATATATATATATATATATATATATATATATATATATATATATATATATATATATTCACAATAAATGAGAATCCAGGAGATCTCTACACTACTGTCTTAACCGCGTCACTGTGCCTATTGATACCCGGTGGAAATTGAGCGAGAGCGCTTTATTACTAATTATGCTTATAAAAAAGAAATTATTAAATATTTAAGTAACATCTCGTAACTTAGATTCCTGCTGTTATGTTGATGGTTGGCTAAGGTTTGAAGAATCCTGAATTAATAGATTAATCTGTGCATTAGATTGTTTACATAGATTGATTGTTAAACAATCTATGCGCATACAAAATGCGTTAAATTGTTTAAACAAATAATTAATTACTATCGCAAATAATGAGGTGAATATTAATTATGGCTTTAGTTCCTTTGAGCCATCTCTCTCGAGCCTTTTGTCAAAGGGAAAAGGAATTAGATTGCGTAATAAGACGGAAAGGCGCCGGAAGCTATTCATTAAAATGGCGATTTCGGATTGAGCCCACTGGATCGGGTTTGAACCTCAGAGATATCTGGAATGACTATAGTTTGTTAGCTGTTATTTATTGTTTTTGTTTTATCCTTGTATCCTTATGATATATTAGCTATAAACTAATATATTATTTCTGCTTAAAGTAGTGTGGTAAGCGAATGTTGTGTGTTGCATTCCACCCGTTTTTTTTTTTCTTTTTTAATTCAATACAATATAGTGGGGTTTTTCCCCCAGTTTTATTGGGTTTGTAATTCAAAAGGTTCAAATATGCAAATGTACAGCGTACACAGTTGGTGCACTATCAGCTTGTTGCCTGCAGAAATTGGTGTATGTTAAACCCGCATTGCTGCACTGTCTGCCCTGAAGTATTCTTACGAATGCCGGCGCTACATCAAAACTAAAATAAATGCATTAAACACACCCAGAAGGTAATAAAAATTATTTATTTATTGAGTATTACGACAATCTGTCTCTTGGACATTAGTTATAGTGAGGTAGGATAACATTCACACTATATGTACAAAAAATATATAATAAATAGAAGCAAAATAACAATAAATAATAATCAAAAAGTATATACAATAAATAAAATAAAATAACCTAAAAATAAAAATACAAAACTGAGCAAAAACACATGCATACCTATATACACTACAATAAAAATTAAAATCTGTAATAAATAAACTACATGATTGAATAAAGTGACTAAAATTAATTTTAAAATGTTGACTAGCTGAGTAAGCTAGGGCATAGTAGTTGGTATTTAACTATTTTATTGATAGCAAAATGTTACTTCTATTGTTCTATTGTTACTTAAATTGTTATTTACATTCAAAGATAATAATATATATCAACTTATCCTAGAATTTTATGATTCGATAACCTCTCGATTTTTACGTAATATTGTTATCACATTTTTCGCTGAAAACTAGTCAAACTAGGAAAAAGGTTGTGTTTTTATTTGAGGTTGAACACACTAATAAATCAAAAATATTTTAGCTGGAAAGGTTCTAGAAATGTACCAATGTTATGAAGGCTGTCTTCCCTCCTCCCTATGTTTAATCGAAATACGTTTTGTATTCAATTGTATTTATTTTTTTTAGGTATCATCAAATATAGATAATAAGTAAAGAAAAAAAATGAATAAATAAAAATTCTTACATCTATACAAACATATAAATAAATAAATTTTAAATATTCAATATCATTCATTCATTCAATCTTTTTTTGTTTTAAGTGAAGAACCCTTTACAAATGGAGTCTATTTCAAAATAACAAACATTATTATGCTTATGGAAATACAAACTCCTTCTTATAATACATAACAGATATTACAACACTCTAAAGCATAAATTAAAAATCATATTCGGTAAAGATTAGACAGTTAAAATAATTCTAATTATCAAATTAATATAAAACCTAAAATTGTCAAAAATGTACATAAAGAAGTACACATAAACCTATAAATACACTTTTTTTTTAAATATTAATATTAAACTGTTTTAAAATTAAATTAAAAGATTACCTCTATACCTAAGAGAGTATCCGATCAAAGTATCCGAATTTCATGCCGATGTACAATATGGAATTTTTGCCATAATATGCAGAGAACAATATTCCAGATTACCCTACAAAATCTCTATAATTTGGTATAATTGAGATAAAAAAAATAGAATTTTCTCATATCTTCTGCAATGTTTCACTTAAATATTTCTATTCCATCAAGATTTTCCATGCTCTGGTAAGTTCTTAAACTTAAACTACTGTAAATTGGGCATTTAAATAATATATAGTGAAGTTTTTTGTTTTCTTTAGTGTTGCACATTTTGCACTCAAATTGTAGAGCAATTTTCACAATGGAAATATTCAATATCATATTTGTTCGTTTCATAATAATTATGTTGAATTTTTACACATAATAAAAACGTCCGCAATTTTTTTTTTAACTCTCCTCCCCATCAACATCGAAAGTCTACGGCTAAAATTGATAATATGTGAAAATTTATTATTAGCTAATAATTATAAATCTTGCTTGAAATCTGTCTATGATGTGATATATATTATCATTGTAATTTAGCTTAGTTATTTAATATTTATATACAGGCGATTATTTTGCAGTTATGGTAATAATGGTAATTTTTTTTATTACACGGTGGTTTTAGTTTTAACTTTTATTGGTTATTAGAATGTTACTGATAGGTGGATTCATTACGTTAATGTATTTCAATTTATCACATTTACTGGATGTATATTTATTTTTATACAATTGTAAATTTCATGAATGAATACAAAAAAAACCTTTTATTGTAAGTCACAAGTTTAAAGATTTGAGATTAATATTTTTTCCCAATACTTTTTTTTATATTTTTATTTATTATTTTTTTTAATGTGTTATATTATGATCATATTTAAGGATAATAGTAAATAATATTACAGGTGACAATTCGTACAGTATCAACAGAAAAAAAAAATTAAAAACTTTTTATGTTACATTTATTTTATACTTAAAACGGTGATCTTCGATCAGTTTATCACGTGAAGATTGTGGTGATCGGTTTATCACCGGTACCTTTAGGAACGACGCTTACTAGAGGACCAAGTTGTGAACTGATGGCGTCAACTCCATTGCATAGAGACGCCGTAAATCAAGCAACTTCTCTTCTGATTCGGGCGTCAGATGTTCCGGCGTCGTGTCCCTTGCCAGCTGTTCTTCTCACGCCTTGCCTGTTTCTAATGAGCCTACATTGCGTTAATCATCAGGATACCTGAGACGAGGTTTCAGGTAGATATCAACCCATGACGGGTATTTATGATTTCATGGTTTGTATCCACTATTAATTGAATTGTGTAAAATAAATATTTTATTTCTTCACCTGCTTTATCCCATTGCTTTGGTTTTTTTAAAAATACCTTATAGCTTGTGTTTCTAGTTCAGCTTTGTTTTGCCACCCCTTTTCAGCAATGTCTATTTCTGGGTAAGTACAACTAACTTTGGTCTATGATTGAACATGCCCAGAAATAGTCTTACATATTATCCAGGATATCTCTGTAAGTAGAGAACCTGTATTTAACTTTAGTTTAATTAGAGAACTTATATTTAAAAGATCTACAAACATGTTTTTATAACGCACTTGAAAATACAGATCAAAATCTATAATGGAGATCTTGGTTAAAAACACAGTTTAATTATCACATAAATATTCGAAGAAACATTATTTTAACATTGGTTTTTAATAAATACAAAGTGAACTTATGCACTAATATTTATTGTAGTAATGCTTTCTGAAAATATCGTTGCTTTTAGGCGACAGAACATAAAATCACTTAATTTTTTACACAACTTGAGGTGAATCTCAAAATATTCCCTTATAAACCTCAACTTAATTATTACATACTTAAACTTTATAATCCGTGGTACAGGCCCCCTTTTCTTTAAATCATTAACATTCGACTGAAATTCGTAAATAGCTTCATCTCATCGTAAACTACAAAAATTATATTTACGGAAATTCTCGAAATTGGGGCGTTTTCAATCTGGGGATCGGGAAACTTTGTACACTTAATTAGGTACTAAAAACTCTTAAATACCCATTTCCTTTCATCTTGAATCGTAAGATAACTTGACCACAAAGTCGAGATAAAAGGTGGCCTTCAAAAATATAGATCCGTTTGGTCTATATAACCTCGTTATTTTGACAATTTAGGGGTGTAGGTCACGCTAAACGGCTCAATATTTTTTAAGGCCACCTTCTTTCTCGACTTTGTGCTCAAGTTATCTTACGATTAAAGTTGAAAGGAAATGGGCATTTAAGAGTTTTTAGTACCTAATTAAATGTAGAAAGTTTGCCGACCTCCAGATTGAAAATTTCAAGAATTTTCGTAAAATAAAATATATGTTGGTTACGATGAGATGAAGCTATTTACGATGTTTCAGCCGAGTGTTAATAATTTCAAATAAAGGGGTCTGTACCACGGACAATTATCAAACGAAGAAGTTTTTGAAAAGTGGGGTATTAGACAATGCTAAAAAAAAATTACAAATAATTTATGTATTTTTTTAAACCGAATGTAGGTGGGTTTGTCCGTTCAACAGTCCTCTTTAAATTGTCTCAACAATGACAAACCGTACTTGGTTGTCAGTTTTATCTAGTTTACTATGAAGAAATTGAAAATTACTTAAATTGAATATTTTTTTAGATATTGCTTTCTATAGAACAAAAAAACCTGACTCACTTAAAAAATAACAAATATTGAATTTCCTACTTTTCTGTTAGGAATTAGACGATTGCTTATATAATTTTTTTTTAGATCTTGATGTTTACTATCTGACTTTTAATTATTTCCTTCCTGCTTACGGGACACCCTGTATACTGAAGAGTGGGAGCATACAATCCTCGAAATCCTTACAAATAAAAGAAGACATTAAACTCTATTGTTTTTGTTTATTTAGTTATAAGTAGGAGGAGAAATAATAAAATATAATGAAGTGGGACCAAGAATGTAATTTGACAATTTTTTTGTAACTATATTTATTGAGAGATATTACAATATGTAACAAATAAGGATAATTTATTTTTATTTTTTGGACAAATTAAATAAATTTATTAAAATTGTAATCACGACAAATTCACAAAGGACATACTTCCTTGTACAGTATCTGGGAAATATGTTGATGAATACAATATTTTATTTAAGAATAACTGAGAGTGTCCGCTAATTGTGAAACACTTTCTGCAGAATGCATAGCTGATGAAAATTAGATATCAATTTTTGATATCCCACAGAATATTTATTCCGTTTTACTGGACAACGTACATATGACTGCCTGACTCTTTGATTTTCTAAGACGGATAGAAATATATTTTAGGAATTAAATAGAACCATTGATGAAAGGTGATAATGTACCTGACGCCTTTATGAAACTAAAAATAATATATTTTTTTTTAAATTGCTCCATTATATTTGCGTATTGTCAAGACTATCACAGGTGTGGATAAAAATATGAAGAGAAAAAAAAAATAGCTCAAAACTATTAATTTTCTTAGTTCTCTATTGAGAGTTGTTGTAATTATCTTTATAGCTTAATAAATAAAAAAAATCTACGGGAGGGATTTTGGGCTGATGCCCCTCCTTCCCCCCAAAATGGTAAAATATAACCATGTTATCTATCTAAAAGTATTATTATTCGTCTAATTACATTTAATAGGACTTAAAGAATCACTTAGACACCATTTCGTATAGATAGTTAGATTATATCTTTCTTTCGAAGTAATTATCCAAATATGTACATACAAAAAAAAAAATATTTCGAGCTGAAGCTCCCCCTCTCCCCAAAAAATTAAATCCTGGATCCCTTAGAGGGTTAAAGAAATCCGTTATATACTATACATATTTGAATTATAACGATTTCCAAATAATAAAACATAAAAATTGCAAATGTAATACTCACGAAGCTTTATAATCGTAATTATTTTTTTAATTCAGTATTATGGAAGGAATTTAATTCCTTTTCGTCTGTTTTTCAATCAAATCGGAGGAGAATATGGTATCAGCGGCAGAGCTGTGTTGCTTTTTTTTTTTTTTTGGAATTCAATTCATTGCCGAAATTGATAATCAGTGAATTGTTATTGTTACGAAATAGTTGTGTATGTGTTATGATAAAGTACCTTTACCTTAGTTGACGAAATAAGATCATGTGGGCAGTACCTTTTTAGTCCCTTCTTAGGTCGACCGTAACCATTCCATTGATCATAATGTACTTAATTCTTGAATTATATCAATGGAAGTGGTTGACCTTTACAAGACTGATCATGACCAAGCACTCCTGTACATCTGTGACACAATCAGCTCAGTCAATTGTTCCTCAAACTAACCTCAATGGACCACAGAGCACTTGGTGCCTATAACTGACATTCTGTTAATTAACATTTCTCTGAAATGTCATCCTATTAATATTCGGAATTTGATTGAATCCGTAAGTATTTCAATATGGTTAATTCATGAAGCATTGGACAACAGCCTTAGAACCTAGTCTTGCACCTTTTGGAATTTATTCAATACGTTACTACGGGTCACATCGTCGGAGCCTTGTAGAAGTAACGAATTTGTTATTTTAACAAACACGTTAAACGGGCTCCTATTCGTTACTTCTACATGGCGCCGACGATATGATTACTACTGCAATTGGAATTATTTTGTAGTAACATTATATTTTAGCAATGCTAGTGGTAAAATGGTCGTCTGGTTACATCTTACAGCCATCAAGTATGGTTTGAAAATATCTGATGATCCTCATTATTTCAGCTATTCAATAGTAAGTATTGATCTCCTTCAAGTTGTATGACATATAAAATTAAGTTATATGACACAATAAAAATTTATTTATTTTTTATTTATTTATTTATACATGATATTTACAACTGTATTAAGAAATTAAATACATTAAGTAAATTTGATAACAGAAAATAAAAACATGAAATGACTTGTTGAGAAACTACCCACTGGTAGCACTCTAAAAACAAAATGTATTTACAATAAGAGATCTCGAGGCCATCTTCTTTTCAGACGCCTCGGAGGGTTATCAGGAATAGAAGAGGAAGCAAGGTTAGAGACGAGAGGATTCGGATGGTTCTGAAGTTTATTATGGAAAGATTGGTATCTGGATTGGGCCAAATCGGAAACATAAGGAACATTAAGGTCATTATGGATTATTTTATTGGTGACAAAGTAAGGAGCATTGAGGATTTTCCGAAGGATTTTGGATTGTAAGGATTGGATACGAGAGGAATTTGATGGCTTAGTGGAGCCCCAAAGCTCAACTCCGTAAGTCCAAATAGGTCTTATTGTAGTCATGTATATAAGTCTTTTGTAATTTACTGGAAGCTTAGAGCGTTTGTCTAGTAAGTGTTGGAGTAGTCGGAAACGTCGAGCGGTTTCTTGTCGTTTCAGTCTGGTATGAGGATTCCAAGTTAGACGTTTGTCCAAGTGAAGTCCAAGGTATCGGATTTGTTCAACAGGGATAAGTGGGGTATTATTAAAGGATACTGTGGGACATGAGGTCATAGGTTTACGTCGAAGGGTAAAGGTGATTTGATGGGATTTATGAGAATTTATTTTAATCCTCCAGTTTTTACACCATTCTTCAAGGCTTGTGATGTGCGATTGAAGAGTTTGGGATGCAATGGTTGGGTCATTATTAACGGATAGGACACATGTATCATCGGCATATGTGGTAATAACAGTGTTAGGATGGGTTGGGATGTCAGCTGTATAAACTGTGTAAAGGATAGGACCAAGGATACTACCTTGAGGAACACCAGCGGACTGGGAAAAGAGGGATGAATAAGCATTGTGATTGACTTTTGAGTATCTATCAGTTAGATAGGAACGGATAATGAGGAAGTATGTAGGATGTAGGAATTTACGGAGTTTGTAAAGTAATCCCGGGTGCCAGACTCGATCAAAAGCCTGTTCTACATCGAGAAAGACTCCCGTGCAGTACATTCCGCGCTCTAATGCAGAGGAGACAACATCCACCACACGATGGCATTGCTGGATAGTGGAATGGGATCTGCGGAATCCAAACTGGTGATCTGGGATTATGTGATTAGAATCTAGGATTGGGTACAGGCGTTTTAGGATGAGTTTTTCTAGGACTTTTCCCATGATGGGTAAAAGAGAGATAGGACGGTAAGAGGATGGGTATTCTGGTGGCTTTTTGGGTTTATGTATCATTTTGATAATGGATAGTTTCCAAGGGTCGGGAAAATATGTTGATCGGAGTACAGCATTATATATATATGTAAGGAATAGAATGGCTTTCCGAGGAAGTAGTTTTAGGATCTGGGATGTAATTAAGTCGTGTCCAGGAGCTTTGCGGGAAGGTAACCTGTGAATGATGTTGGATATTTCTAAAGGATGAAAGGCTTTAGGAGGAGGAGTCATTTGGAGTGGGATATCCAGTTCTGCTTCAATACATTCAAGGTGATTTGGGTTAAGAATATCGGGATGTGGGTTAAAGGTTTTAAAGAGGTGGTGTGCAAATATTTGGGATTTTTCTTCGTCGGATTTGGACCAGGTTTGGGCTTCAGTGAGTAGTGGATGGTTGCAGTCCTTAAATTTCAGGAGCCTTTTAGTGGTCGTCCATAGTGATTTATCGGTAGGTGTAAGTTTTTCAGTAAAATTTAGTAAATTTTGAATTTTGTATTTTCTTATTTCTGATTTCAGTTTGTTAGTCAGTTGGGTGTAATGCGCTTTATCTGTCGGGTATCTAGTTCGATGCCACTTCGATCTTGCTCTGCGTTTTTCCTTTAATAAGATGCGAATATGCTGTGGCAAGTTAGTATTTTGTGGTTTGTTAATCTTATTGATAAAGGTATTATTATTTATACTGTCTGTTATTGTTGATGTCAGTTTTTCTATGGCACCATTAATGTCTTCTTTTGTCTTTAGTGGAATTTTGAGGTCAAATTTGTTTTCCAAATCATCATGAAATTTGTCCCAGTTTACTCGTCCAGTGATCAGTTTGGGAGGTGATGGTTTAGAAGCAAAGTCAGAATGTAATGAAAGCAGAACCGGACTATGGTCTGAAGAAAGGTCATCCAGGGATTTGATTATAGTTTGGGAGGAGAAAATCTGGGAGGTGATAAATATATCCAGGATATCGGGACGTTTTTTGAGGGATGTTGGCCAATAAGTAGGACTCATGGGCGAGAGGATTGAATAACTATTAGAAGATGAGAGACGGGAAAGGATGTTACCGCGGGAGTTGGATGTTCGACAACCCCACCGTTGGTGTTTAGCATTGTAATCTCCTCCAGCAATAAAGCGCGATCCGAGGGATTGGAACAACGTATCAAGGAGATTAAAGGAGAGGGAATTACCAGGAGGACTGTATACAGCTGAGACTGTGAAATGGAAAGGGCGAGTTGAAAGGATTAAAGAAGTTGATTGAATGGCGTCAGTTGGAGTGGAAGGAATAAGGGAATGGGGTAAAGATTTATGTATAAGGATGCAAGAACCGGCGTGGGCAGTGTTGTCTGGATGGTTAGATCTATAAGTGATGTAGTCTCGTATGTGAAAATGTGTCCGTTTTGTGAAATGCGTTTCAGTCAGTAGAGCTATATCAATGTGATTGTCATGAAGGAATATGTCAAGTTCGTCACGGTGGTTGTGTAGTCCGTTAGCATTCCATAAAAGGATAGTTAGGGGCTTTGTGCTCATCGAGGGAAATTAAACGGAATTTCGGTCAGGATTCTGGTTAGTAGAGTGATAAGAGGTTTTATGGTGTTTTGGAGGTCCAATAGGAAGGATGATAGAATGGAAGTTAGATCAGATGGATGTTGATTGTGAAGTGGATTTAGGATAGGTTCAGGTGGCGGGTAAGGAGTGTTAACTGAGAGTGGGATTCGTTGTTGTGTACGAGGTGGGACTGGATTCGACGATACTTGTGCTGGGTTTTTTTTCTGGGCATTAGGATGAGATGGGTGCGATTGCTGTGGCGGTAATTTGACTCGTAGAGGTAGATGATGAGGGGGAATTTGCTGACGCGGAGGATGAAATATGAGAGGATTGGGAGTATGAGGTTTAGCTTGGGAGGCCTGAGGCGCCTGGCGTCGAGGCTGCTGCTTCTTGATGGTGGTATGGGTGCTAGTTTTGGTAGATTCCTGTTGAGGATGGGCGATTTCAGTTGAAGTAGTTGGTTCTTGTTGTGTTGAATGGGTAGTTTGTTTTGGCAACTCAGGAAAATTTGTAATATCAATTTCTGGTGGCTGGGTGTAAGTTTCTTTATTTAGTTGGCTGCACTTTAAGGCTATGTTATGAGTTCTTAACTTGTAGTATTTTTTATATACTATGCATCCTTTATAGCTTGCAGGATGGTCTTCGCCACAGAGAGCACATTTAGGAGGCTGGTCTCGAGGGATCTGACAAGTGTTAGATGCGTGTGGCCCGGCACATCTAACGCACCTCGCTTGATGATGGCAATAGGTCTTTGTGTGCCCCAAGTCTTGACACTTGGGGCATTGAACTATGACAGGTTTTTGTCTAGGCTCTTCGAATTTTACTGTCGAATACACAAGCCTCTTAACTTGAAATATGTCAATGTTATTGCTTTCAGGCTCCAAATCAACGAAAAACAGTGGCAATGGATATTTTTGCGTTGGATGTAGGACGCATGCTATATGCCTAACGTTATGTCCTATTTCCTCTAGATCAGATTTGATAACGGATATGGGAGTGGTTGAGTGCAAGCCTCTCAATACCACCCGATATGCCTTTTCTTGTCTCAGTTGGTAACAGTGAAATTCATATTTTTTAGTTGTAAAATAATTTATCAGAGTTTTATAATTTTCTTTAGAGCTCGTGTTAATCTTAATGTCATTAACCCTAGAAAAACAGCGGAAACTGGTTTGTCCGATAAGATTGGCAATTTCTTGAACGAATGATATAAAATTTTCAATTTTAGAGACAAAAATAGGGGGCGGCTCGGGGTCAGTAAAACCTTGAGGTGCCTGAGGCTTGTTAGGTGAGTTACTACCAAGATCAAAATTATTGCTGGCTGTGGTATTTGGTGCAGTTGGAGCTGTTTTTGTGATGTTTGATTTGCTTCTAGTTCTGGGTGGTGATTTATTTTGCTCGGCAGGCTGTTTAGATTTATTTTGTTCAGCTGTCTGTTTAGATTTTGCTGATTTATTTTTCTTCTTGTTAGGCGAATTGCCACCTGACCCAGGGGCAGAGTTTCTGTTACGTTTTTGAAGCGAGCGTCTTTTCAGATATTGCGAATCAGTTTCGCTAACCTCGGAAAATGGTGTCTCGTCCTCTGAATCTTCACATGAAGATTTCTCGTCCAAATTCATATCTTCCATTATGATAAGAAGAGAAAAGAAAGAAAAAAATATATATATATATACCTAAATATTAAAACTACAAAATAAGAATTTACGATCTATTAAAAAGAAGTAAAAAAAAAAAATTACAAACTCAGAAACAGAAATAAAACAAAACATTTCTGAGAATAAATAAACAAAGGAAAAAAATTAAATAAACTGTCTCTTGGAGAAGAAAAAAAAAAAAGGAGTTCTACAAGTCTTTGGTTTCGTACTGAGATCAGCTGACGGAAGCGAGCTAGTATACAAACCTTGGCCGGGAACTTAACGTAAATAAGATAAGAAGCAAGGGAATTAACAGCCACATGGGCTATTCAAACGAGCACTAATTTATCACTTCATTGTTAATAAATTGTAACTCACCTCTTTATCCGTGAACTTAAAATTGTTCAACTGTTTATAATGTCACTGTTAATCAATTATTAACACAGAGTTTTGACTAATAAGCACATAGCAAAGTAATAATCACAGAGCGAACTGAAAACTAAACTGCAGTAGCGGCCATTTCAATAAAAATTAAAACTGAAAGTAGATTATCAGCAGATCCTGTTATTGGGTGGAATTTTCGGTTTATTATCGTATGTTTTGTTTCTTCTTCGTTCAGTTGTAGGCCAATCTGCACTGCTTCCCTTAACAAAGTCTTAGCATGTTTTGAGTATATGCATACATATAGAGAGTTAATACAAGTATACAGAACGGAATGGCCGAGCATGTTGGAACGTGGGTCCCAGAGTGCGCAGTTCTTAACGTTGTGGGTTCAATTCCCACCTGGGTCGGTTACTTTTCATTTCTCGGCGTCCCCGGGAAATGGATCCTGGCATTCTCACTCTGGTAAGTACGCTGCAGCAACCTCAAGGTAGCCGTCAGGGGTTGACAAAAAGGACCACGATAGGGTCCACTTGCCGGACTAGTTTCCTCCACCAGTAACAATAATACACGTATAAAAGGATATTTCATTTAATATAATATATGAAATATTAAATTCCATATTTAATGGTACTAAACAGGATTAAAACTTTATAGAAGTTTTTTAAAAAGTTTTGTTTTAACAGTATCTGCAAAACTTTTTACGAAAAAAAAGAAAGTTTTTATAAATAAAATATATATTTTTCTATTATAGTTTTTAGGCGCTACAGTCGCCATCTTGAAAGAAAGAGGCGGATAGAAATGTCGATGAATGAGGATCATCCTCGGGTGACCTCTAATTTTAAATCCAAATTTGAAAAAAAAATCGGTCCAGTAGTTTCGGGGAAAATGCGCTGGCGGCGGACGGACAAAAAAAACTTTATTCGTTTTTCGAATTCTTCGAAAACGTAAAACCTCAAATTTTGAGAAGGGGTTCAGTTTTTTAATTTTTTGTTCGATCGCAATGGTTCATTATTGCTCATAATAAACCAATAGGGAATCCACATTTTTAGATTTTTTAATTAAGTCGTGTTTTGTTATGAGTAGGATGCGTTAACTAAAGACGTATTTAATTTCAATATTTATTTTTTTAATTGAGGTATCTGTAGTATAATTGGATGATATTAAAAAAATCGAAAATAATTTGATTTTTTTTTTAAACACACCTTATCTTTGACAAATGTCCTCTTGTAATAGTTTTAATGATGACAAACTTTATTTTAGTTTAAAGTTTTTTCTAGTTTACAGTGAAGCAATTGTTAATTATTTAAATTAAATATTTTTTTAGTTATTGTTTCCTATTCTACATAAAACACGACTTAATTAAAAAAAAACACAAAATTTGGATTTCCTACCTTCCTGCTGAAAATTGGCCTATTACTTATATGAACTTTTTATTGCACTTGAGGTCATCGCTCTACTTACCGGACATTCTGCATAGAGAGGATGTAGTCTTACTGCACTATAACCATTGTCCATGTGACAGATTGTTATATTACTCAATTTAAGTAAAACAAAAGTAGAACTTTTGTTTTTTATTCTGTGTATTTTTCAGTTAAATTTTATTGAAACTTTTGTTGTACTCAAGATAAACCGAGACGCTATTGCTATTAGAAAAGTCTATGCAATTTCCATAGCGGTGGAAGTGACTGGAGAAGTACCATGGAGTGGAGATTGTAGGTGCCTGGAATTAGAGAGACCTTGCATCCATTTAATAAAACTGCTCTCCGGTTCGGCACGTAGTTGGCTCTTAATGAAAATTCCCCTCCCCCTTCCTGGACCCTCTCCCAACAATGTCCTCTCTGAAGGTCCTTATTGGTTCTCCGTCCCTTCTCTTGGACTGTTCTGAAGTAATGTCCAGGTTGGTTGATATCGTCACGCCTTCAGTGGATTCGTAAATATTTCGTTACACCGTATCATTAATTACATTCTATCATGCCAATTCATATTCTTTTTCAAATTCAAGTATTAATACCGAAACCGTATCTCGATTGTCCTGGAGCCGTTGCCTAAAAAGTAGTCCTTGGTACAGAGCCTTTTTTATGAAATTATTAACATCCGCCTAAAACTTTGTAAATAGTTTCATCTCATCGTAACCTACAAATATTATATTTACTAACATTCTCGGAATCAGAGAGTTTTCCAACATCCAACTTGTCAAAATAACAAGGCGATGCAGACCAAAAGGCCGATTATTTTTGTAGGCCACTTTTTTCCGATTTTCTTATTAATTTTATTTAGTTTTAGTTTTTAATTATATTATTTTGCTGTTTAATTCGTTGCACATAGAGTACGAATGTACAATGCTCACTAAACACTTTTATAAATGTCCTTAATTGAAAAAAGACAATATGATTACAAAACGAAAAAAAAAAGGTGGCATACAAAAATATTGGTCCGTTTGGAATATATAATATTTTCTTTATTTTGACTTTATCAAGGTGAAGGCCACTCCAAACAAGCCAATATTTTTGTAGGACATATTTTTCGATTTTTCAATCATTATTTTACGATTCAACTGGAAAGCAACTGGTATTCATGTGTTTTTAGTACCTAATTAAATAATAAAAAAAATTACCGATCTCCAGACTAAATACTGCCCAAATCCGATAGTTTTAGTAAATAAAATCTTTGTTAGTTACGATGAGATGAAGCTTTTTACGAATTTTTATGCAGGTGTTCATGATTTGATGAAAAGGTGTCTGTACCACGAACTGAATGGTAAACATAGCAGGATTATGTTTGAGTCTGTATTACGAAGGTGCATGTTATAATAAAATGGAGCTTTCCATATAAAAGCCTCAAAGCCTTTAAAAAAAATAAATGGGGAATTTCAAAAATATTAGGATAGTCGGATACGCATTAAAATAGAGGTAATTTTGCAAGAGAAAAAACAATCGAAGACTTGTTTTCTTGTGTATGCAGTTACACGCCTGCCACTTGAAAATATGGGAAAAAAAGATTATCCTCGAAGAACTTTTGACACCTGAAAAACCTTAAATATAGGATTATGTTTTTGGTTTTATCGCTTACCAACGATGCATCCGAACAAAAGAGCTACCCTTTAATAAATAAAAATATTCAATTCTAAATCGATTGAATCCGAATTTTAATAATTTTGTTGAGTGGTATGATTGAATACCACGTCTTAATACGATTCTTACCGAATAAAATGATACCTGGTATCGATGTATTTTGACATATAATGGAATTTCGCAAGAAAATAACGATTCCCAGTTCGAGAGTTGTTATTGATCGAATTTAAAAACGTTGGAGGTCACTACACGCCAAATTATAAGCACAACTTTTACTTTTTGAACTTTTTCTCATAACCAACTCATTCCCAAGCTGCTGAGTCATTCAAGTTTGCACATCTCAGTTTTTGACTAAATTTGTAAAAATTACCGCTACCTGTGGTTTTCGACGGTAACACTTAACCAAATTATTATGTTGTGACACTTGTTCAAATTTAGCGTTATCATTGTATTTAAAATATATATATATATATATTTCTCACCGTTCAAGCATTATAGACGAAAGAAATCTAAAAAATCGATTATTTTTTTTAACGATAAAACGATAATAATTAGTGAAAAAGTATAATTAGGCAGTGATGATTTTTTTTTTATTTGTTAAAGGTTTCATCCCTTGAAAATGGCCTAAGGGCTGAAATGTTCGAAAAAAATAAAATCAAAATATTTATTTATTTATATGGTTATATTTTAGGTGCCGTGTGCAACTTTATAGGTTAGAGGCACCATCTTGATTGTTGATTTACATTTCAATATGTCTTATGTATGTAAAATTTTAGATGTGTATGTTGTTAGTATTTTTGATTAAAGAACGTGTTGTTACAACTGAATAGGTTATTTCTAATTTACGTTGTGAATTCGTTTATGAGGATGATATTGTTTAAATATGTCTGTAGTAATTGTGTTTTTTCAAAAATTGGAATAGGTGTTTCTGATTTCCAGGTTGTATGGCTTGTCGATATCCTAACAGCAGATATGAGGTCCTTGATGAATCTAAGCTCGGACAATTTTCCAAGATGTGAAACATTGTTAAAGCTGTATCACAGCTGCGACATCTTGGTGGCGAACTTCTGTCGAGTAGATGAGCATGCGTGAGCCTGGTGTGCCCTATTCTGAGGCGTGTGATGATTGTCTGCTCCCGTCGGTTTCCTTGAATCTCTGGAAGTGGATTCATGTCATGAAACATTCTTTTCATTTTGTTTGTGAAAGGAACCTTTGCCCAACAATATCGCCAGGCCTCTCTACACTGGTTCAAAATTGCGTTATTGTAATCGTATAGCGCTATTTTATTGTCTGGTGCTGGAAGTATGGTGGATGCTTCTTTTGCGGCGCTATCAGCCAGTTCATTGCCTGGTATTCCTATGTGACTGGGGATCCACAAAAATGATATTGTTTTTTTGTAATTTGAATAATTTGGAAGACAATGGGGTTGTTGCTTGATTGAAAGTTCTCTATTAGTTTTAGGGCTGAGTAGGAATCACTAATAATTAAAATGTGGTCATTGTTAATTTCGTTGATTATTATATCTAACGCTAAATATATGGCAAAGAGTTCGGAGGATAGGACTGAATAAATGGAGGGTAGAGAGTAGCGGATGGTCTCCGTAGGTAGAACAACGGAACATCCAACATGTTCTGATTTTTTCGACCCATCGGTATAAATGCATGTGTACTTTTCGTAGTTATTTATATGAGCTAAGAAGAGTTGTTTTAGTGCTACTGGTGGGCTATGCAACTTTTTTTTGTTTTGTAATGAAAAATCGAAAAGTGTTCTACTATTTGTCCAAGGAGGTAAAGGGTTTACGTTTGATTTGAACAGCTTTGGAAGTGTGTACGTATTGATTAGTGGCGGGTAGTTGGCAAGGCGAGTTGGTAATTTATACGTCGAGAAGTCAAAGAAGTCTGTAGTTATTTTTAAGCGTCCTAAAAACTTAAAAAAAAAAGTGTCTGCGTAGTTCTAGCGGCCATTCATCAGCCTCCCAAAGTAGACTGTTAATAGGGCTAGTCCTGAAGGCTCCGGTTGCTCGGCGGATCATTGAAACTGCGTGAATTGAAATTGAACTGCGAAAACATGCTGATTTCTAGTAAACGAAGATTTTAAAGGAATTAAATTTAAAAAGATTGTGCATTGTTGATTTAGTATAACGGAATCCGCATTGTTCGCTGTCTAGTAGATGCCTTGTCTCTAATTCCCATAAAAGGCGGCGGTTAATTATTTTTTCGGTCACTTTGCAGAGAACTGACGTAAGAGAGATGGGCCTATAATTTTGTACGAGTTTTGGATCTTTATTGGACTTCAGTATAGGGATTACTGTTGCCGATGACCAACTTTTAGGAAAGTCTCTATTTATCCACATATTGTTGAGGAGCTTCAACAACAGGTCAGTTACTCTTGTTGGTAAGCGCTTTATAAATTCAATGTGAATCTGATCTGGACCTGGTGATTTGGAACGAGATGAACTAATAGTTTGGTTTAGTTCATCTAATGTAAAGGGTAAATTGTAGGGTTCATTATCAAGGGTAAGATAAGGAGGGAACTGAAGTTCATGAAGTGCCGAAGGATTTTTTGAAATACTAGATAAGTGCTGCCCAAAGGCATTAGCTATTTCCTTAGGCTCGGTAAGAATTTTTCCATTGTAAGCTATCGATCGCGGAATATTGTTAATTTGTCTGCCTTTTATGGCTTTTATTTTATTCCATACTATTTTCGTTGAAATTCTGGTTGAGATGGAAGATATAAATTTTGTCCAGCAATTTCTTTTTGCCTGGTTGATAATCCACCGCGCTTCTGCCCTGGCACCAATCATGTATGGTAATTGATATGATTACTTGATGATGGACGTGTTTTTAAAATTTTTAAAGCTCTATGCCGTTTCGTCAAAGCAGCACGACATTCGGGTGTCCACCAAGGAACCGTTCTTAAATATTTAGATGGTTTGGTTTTAGGGACCGAGAGGGTAGCAATTTGAACAATTACTGAGGCAAACCTTTCAAGATTTTCTCCGTGAGATGAGGAAATTTCAAAATGTCTAAAGTCATCGCTACAAGCTTTTGTAAAATTCTCCCAATTGGCTTTGTCTATCCTCCATTTCCTGATAGACTGTGGAAGAAACGGGTCAATTTGCAGTGAAAGCAAAAGAGGTAGGTGATCACTACCTGCAAGATCACAATGGAAGTAAGACTGGGGAATTATAGGAAATGAGCGAGAGGCTAAGCAGAGGTCAATAGAAGTCCAGGTTTGGTGGGCTCGGCTATAGAAAGACTGCTCACAGGGGCTGCAGAGTATGAGCGAAAATTCATCTATAAGAGAGTCTATTATTTTACCCCTTGCATCAGTTCGATGATTGATGCCCCAAGTCGGACTGTGAGCGTTCAGATCTCCCATTAAAAGGAATGGAAGAGGAAGTTCGAGTAATAGATCTCGAAAATCATTATATGTGATATTTTCTGAGGGATGTAGATAAATAGAACATATCGTAAACTGAACTGGAAGATGAACGACAACGGCTACTGCTTCCAATTTGGAGGATAAATTAATAGCAGTATAACTGATGCCTTTCTTAATGGCAAGAGAAACTCCTCCGCTAGCATGAGGAGTACGACGGACTGTTTTGTAAATAGAATTATATAAAGATTTTAAAATAGTTTGGTTTTCTTTTAGATGGGTCTCTTGAAGAGATAATAGTGAGGGGTTATAATTAGAAATCAACAACTGTAGGTCATTATAGTGACGATATACACCATCACAGTTCCAATTTAAAATAATCATATGATTTAATGTTATAAGTTATAATCTAGTTATGGGGTACTAGAAAAGTTAAATGTGAGTGTTTTCACTAACAGAAGTGTTTCTAAGGTAATTTTTCAAGCTGTTTATGACTTTAGTAAATCTGCTCTTTAAGCTTTTTGATGGAAGAGCTGAGTATAAATCTGAAAACATAGTAATGATGGAATTGAGGTCATTGGTTAAGTCCAGTGCTGCCGATACCGGATCTTTTGTGATTACAATGGTTTCTAAAAATGTGTGTAATTGAATGAAGGAAAGAGGATAGTTTTTGTCAGGTGATTCTACAAGTTTCTTCAAAGGTAGTAATGAATCGGTCAGAGTTTTATTTTCCGTGTTAATTTGAATGTTAGAGGTTTTAGTTTCTGTGGTAATTTGGATGTTAGAGGTATTTCTACTATCGGTTATGTTTTGTAGGCCTTCATTAATCTGCAAGTTACCTTTTTTATCTTGTTCCGGTTCGTTGGGATCATGGTGACTGCTAGAAGGAAGACTTGTTGTTGAAGTAATTGGATTCGTTGATGTATTGTTTTTATTATTTAACTTCTTCTCTAAAACTTCGATTTTCTCAACTAAACCTTCAATAATTGAAGAAAGTTTCCCTATTTGTTGGATTATTTCGATACTAGGTGCTGGAGTGGACACAATCTTAGAAAAGCTGCCCAGAGGAAGAACTGTAGGTGTTTTATTTTCAACTATTCTTTTGGCCACCGGATAGGGTACTCTATCGGTTACCCTTACCTTTTGAATTTCCTTTTCTTTCAGAAATGCAGGACAGTTTCGAGACCACGCAGGATGTTGATCAGAACAGTTAACACATTTCAGTGGTTGGCTGCACTGATCTTCGTGTTGAGTAAGCCCACATTTGCCACAGACTTTACGTTGGCATTTCGCCGATACGTGGTTGAATGAGAAGCAATTAAAACATCTTATAGGATTTGGGATATAGGGTCTTACTTTTATGTTTATGAAATTAAGTTTAAGATGATCCGGTAACACGGGCTTCTCGAAAGTTAGGATAATCGATGATGTTGGTACCTTCGTTTCTCCTGACCTTCTAAAAATTCTTTTCACTTCCACGACTCCTTCGTCACGTAGCTCTTCTTTAAGTTCTTGTTCTGAACAGATATTGAACTCAGGACAGGTTATTATTCCTTTTGTGTAATTCAAAGAAGGGTGGAAAGTGAAATTCAAGGTTGAGTTTTCGTATTTCTTGATATTTTGTAGATTAAAAAAATCCTTTTCATTGACCACTTCTAGTAGTACTTTGCCATTTCTTAAAAACTTCACTTTTGTTTACGGAGCAAAACTTTGAATAAACTTACAAACTTTGAATGGGCTTGTGTTTAGGAAAGTCTTATCTTCGTCTGCAAAAGATACTCCGATATATTTTCTTACCCATGATGTTCCTGGCCGTCTTGAGCACATGGAGAAGATATCGGAAGGCTTCGGTTCCTTAGTCCCTGACATTTCACTTTCCAACTTTGGTTTTGGAGAGGTGGTAGTTTTTTTGGGAATAAGTTTCCAAAATTATAGTTTGTACCTTTCTGTACTTTCGCCTATACGATCTCACTTCCAAAAGATGTTTGTGCTTGAAATATTTCAATTCAAATATAGAATTAAATTTTTATGATATTTACTTTTCAAGCGATCATATGTTTTCCAAAATCAAAATAAAGTAGAGCTGCTGTGATCAAAATGATTGTTTTTATTGTTATAATTTTTTAAAGTTATATCCTACAAGTATAAGTATATTATATATAAGTGAATCCTAATCGATTTTATGGGAATCGAGATGAATTTCGGTTTCCATGTAAAAATACCTAATAAGTCCGATGGTGGAATTATTTTTTTTTTGAAAAATGAATCTGCACAAAACCTGCCTTTTTTAAAAGAAATTTAATGAAACTTGCATTTCTTCAGTATTCTTTAAAACATAATTCATCCAAAACTTTTGTAACCGTTTTATTCAAATGAAAATTAAAAATAATTGTACAAACGCTGTTAATAAAAATTTAATTTTTAAACTTGAACTTTTTAAAACTCTCCAAAACTAACCTTTATCGACCTTTTATTTGCTCAAATATGGGCATTGAACCTTATTTTTTTTCCAAAAGGAACCCTAAGTTTCAATGTTACTTTTAAAAATATTATTGTAATAATCGATGATTTTTCGAAATATGTGGTACAGGTAAAGACTTTCTCAGATTATTTTTTTTAAATATATTGCTTTTGTTATTACAGTTGGAAGAGAAAATATAGTATTTCGCGTTTCCTGAAGTATTAATATTGACGATATATAAGGAATAATAATTTTAATATAAAGCAGGGCAATATCGCTCTAGTGTATCCGTAGTTATACCTGCAACGAAGACTATAGATCCATAAGACATAGCCCGGATGTCAACTTTCCCACGAGTCGAGTGGCAAACCACTCAAGACTAATGCAGAGCCACGAACGGCTGCATTATCACAGCTTCGTGTCGGTGCATAACCTCAGGGGATCGTCCACGGCTGTAGTATCCGAGGAATGCAGGCAACTGCAACAAAGTGCATTGGGTCCCTCCATCAGTTGCATATTTTTCCTCAGTAGTACTACCGAGAAATTAAAAATCTGGTGCGAGAAACATACAACTTTCACTTACCGATCTACTTTGAATAGAAATTATTTTCTGGCAATGCTGGGCCATTATGAAATTTTGTTTGAAGTGCATATATCAACGGAGCTAAACCTTGAAGCTTACAGATAACAAGACCATTATAATTGCAAAATGTCTATTCAATATATCGACGACAGACAATAAAAATCTAGTCACTCCATCTGTTTTTATAAACCACACAACTTTCTTTGCTTTTATAAACCACATAATGACGAACTCCAATTTCAAAATTTTTGTGTGATGTCATTTTAGTGATATTTTTAGTTGAAAAAGTTATCTATGCAGACAATGAGTAAGTTGATTCAAGAGGTGGTGATTGCAGTGTTGAAAGATAGAACTGAGAATAAAGGTATAAATTTAGGTACTTATTTCTTATAAAAGATGTTCTTAGGAAAGGTATTTTATTAAATATCTGTAGAAAAAAGGTCTTAATAATTAAAAAAGTATATTTTAAATTTATCTAAATTTTAGCCTCTTCAGGGAAAAAAAAAAGTGGTCATATCTTTTCTCCTAATTTTCCGATTTTAACGATTTATGTTTGGTTTTTTATAGTTTATACTTTTTGAGTTATTCGGAATTTAATTTTACCATCCCTCGTAACTTTTTTTCCAGCTTCTTTTCGTTGAAGTATGTTATATAGATAAATTTAAAGGGTGTCGAGAAAATGACTAGCGAAGTTTCGATATATTCGTTTAGGCGCTACAGTCTATAGCAACGCAGGTTTTTCTGCATTTTTATTTTTTTTCTCCCTTATTAACTTATCAAATACTTTCAAAAGTTATATGTAGCATTTTTTTATAACTCTGAATAATGCGAAATGATTAACTTTTTAAAATAAACCGTATTAAAGGTACTTTAGAGGAATACATATATGAACATTGGGCATTTAAGCCCTGTAAAGGGACATAAACGGGGATAAGACTTAAATTATATTAAAGACCACTTGATTATACAATGATACACTGAGTTTAATCAAAATCGTTAGAGCCGTTTTTGAGAAAATTGTAAAAATGTGTTTCAGCGTTCATATAAAATGGCACTTCCGGTTAGCCGTTTACGTTTATAAAAGCTTGTTTTTCTCTAACTGGAATTATCCTGTGTACAATTAATTATACCAGTCTAAAATACAACATTAATTAAATATTAATATTTAATTGGATAAAGAAATGAGCGAGAAAAATATCAAAAATAGGGGTTTGAGAGCGGCGCTGGAATTTCCTTGATTCCTGCTTTTTTCATCACATGTGGGTGTAAAAGCTTGGGTGGGAGTTTCTCTGAATTAATGAATGTTTTGATAATATTGTAAATAATCACGGTTTTATTTAATTTATTAACTCTTTTTGTTTACATATGGAGTGAATGGACTTCTGTATCACTCTCACTTGTGACGAAATGTAATAAAATTCAATAAGAAATTTAAAAATACAATTGAGATACTTACATATATAACCGAATTACTAGTATCGATAGGATGACAGTTTAGAAAAATATTTAATAACATAATGTCAGCTGTAGGTACCAATTGATCGGTGTCCATTGAGGTTAGTTTGAGGAGCAATGGATGAGCTGATTGTGCTTCAAGTGTATTTTCGTGCAGTAAAAATTCTGAAAACGTGCAGTAAACAACTCAAAATGTGCAAAATCGTGCTGTAAAAATTCAAAATACCTAAAATTATGTAATTAACACCTAAAAACGTGTAAAATCATCAATATTATTTAATTTATAGCATTAATACATCGAAATATTATCAGATCTGTAGTTAACGGAGAGTTTTTTAGAAAAAAAAAATTGAAATGTTACATTGAAAATGAAATTCCAGATCACAATCAACTATTATAATAACAATTATTATCAAATAATGCAGACCATTGAAGGTTTGAAGGAATAAATAAAGGCAGGAATTATAGGTACCTATATATTATATAGACCAGACCAATAGGAATATTTTATTCTTACATGTTCCCCAATGAGCGTCTATCAGTGATTTCCTTTCACCTGGTTGATTTTTCATAAGATGCGTAGAACTTACTCATCAAATTCTTTGTCCTCAGATTTCAAATAGGGGTATTTTTATTTCCAGATTTTAATTTTTTACGAGAGACTAGATTTTACTTTCAGCATTATCTTTTTTTTTTATAAGAATGAAATTTCTACAAATTACTTTAAAGCCAGTAGAGATACTGAAGGGTTGAACAGTGAGTGAGGATTCAAGTCAATACAATAACTATAAATGCCGTACTAACAATGTAGCTAATTCTAGGAAAGCAGTTTTTTATTATCCAATATTTTAGGCAAGTTCTATTCCAAGAATAGATCTCACTTGTGTTTAATTCTTTATTTTGTAATGAATACGATTCTTGCTTCATACAGAATTATTTGCCTTCCTTATATTTTTATCTTTTGAATAATGAATTAAATTTGAAAAATATAGTAAAATAAATATTAGCTCACTTACTTAAGCATTTGTATTTATAAATCGTCTAGCACAAAAGTACAAAAATGTGTAATTTAATGCAAAAAAAAAAAAATTAAAATCGTGCAATTTAAGCCAAAAACGTGCAATATAAAATTTAAATATATTATTCTACAGGTTCTGAAACTGATAGATATTCGGGTCCGGAGTTTTTGCACGCAAGCGAATAAAAAGTGCAATAACATGGAAATCCGGTCTCTAGTCATGATCAATCTTGTTCAGGTTCGTCTCTTCCATTAGTCAATATATCGAATTCAGTCAATGTATTATATTTTATGATTAGAATAGAATAGAAAAATAATTTTATTCTGGGACAAAGTCCCTTGAGATTAACAAAATAGAACAAAATAAAAAGATTACATCTAGCCAAAATAAAATCAATCGAAAAAAATAAATAATGTATAGAAAATATAAGGTAGACATTCTATATACAAAACAAACGAAACTATATACAAAACAATTAATACTATGACAAGACACTTGAAGCTATTCGCACTGATAGACCAGTAAACACTCTTAAGAAAATAATAAAGAATTAAAATTTTATATTATTTTTTTATTATTATACAATTTTAATATAAAGGTTTATATTAGCTTATAAGTTAACGTTTTATCTATCTATCTTTACATATCATTAAAGATCCTGAGTTCAAGGGACACTCCTCAGGCACACCCAGCCTCTATAAAGTGAGGCTTCAAAACTTCTAATTCAATAATTAAGTATGAGGAAAAACCTGGCGGTTGAGCGTTATTCTGGTCCGATCGCTGCCCTGCACAACCGTTGGCCTTAGGACAGTATTTCCTAACGAAGTACTGAGCCCAAGAAACCTTTATGGGTTGTAGTAATACAGGATTTCTTTTCTTCAATCTATAGATGAATTTTTCCGTAAAGATAGTTGATCCGATAAACAGTCTGTCCCTTTTAATTATCAAATTAAATATTTCGTGCTCTTAGATGTTTTAAAAGCTTTTTCCCCATCCCTACAAAGGAGCGTGCCGCCCTTTAAGGTGTACTGATTACAAGTTGATAAGAAGAGCAATCTAAGTTCTCAAAAGGAGGCCGTGAGCTCTGACCTAAGCCCTCTTAATGCGGGAGGTCCATTGCAAGGAGGATAATGGTAATGGGAACCATAGAGGCTAAACTAGCGTAAAGAGCCCAGCAACGTATTAAGAGAGTCCCATTGAAGGGCTTGAAGAGTGATAAGAAGTTGGAAGAGAGAGCATTTTGAGAGAGGTTCAATGGCTAGGCCCTAATCAGCCGCAATCCATCTCCACGGCTCTGTCTTAATCCTGAGGATTTCGCTAATACCACACTCGGAGCATCTGTTAGGATAGCGCCCCTCCTTCATCTCCTTCAGCAACTAGCAGGATGACTCCTGTCTTGTTTATCCCTTAATGTCCTATTTGTATTTTCTCATCAGAGGAATGGTTTGATTCCAAATGTATTCATATATTACTTTTAATATGAATTTTCTTTTGATTGATTTATTTTTTTTCTCTTTAATTATTTATCCGCACCTGTCATGGTGTTGACAATCAGCAGATTTGGTTATTTTATTTAGTTCTTTCATAATTTATGTATCTTTAAGTTTGTTTTATTTTATATACATTTTTATTATCATTTAGTTATTTTCCTTCTGTTTATTTATTTAGTTTTTAGTTTTTTGTTCATATTGTATAAATGTTATCTTACCTATCTATAACCAATGTCCATGTGGTAGATTGTTATATTATTCAATAAATAAATAATATTAAATATAATTTTATTTAATGTTTTTCATTCATTTATTTTCTCAAGGCTTCTATAATTAAGGAGTATTTATATTAGTATGAACAGTTCTGTTTAAAATTTAAATATAAACTGAAAAAAAAGAGCCATAATATTTATCATAATAGTGCGGATAAAAATTAACAAAAAATAAAAATAGTGGAAGTTATTAGAAAATTAAAGTTATACAATTAAATAAAGTAGTATTATTGGTTATCAAAATAGTGCCTACTGTTATTACTAAGTGTTATTTAAGTGTTATTAATTCAATTGATATTAAACTTTCTCCAGTTTTTCCTTATAAAATCTGTTGTTATATTCTAAAAATAACGTATTAAAAATTCTTTTTTTACAAGAGATTTCTCTCTCTCTCTCTCTCTCTCTCTCTCTCTCTCTCTCTCTCTCTCTCTCTCTCTCTCTCTCATGTTTAAAGTCTAATGCACGTTTCGCAAGTGTGGTTTTTAGATTTTTTTTTTTTTTTTTTTTTGTTGCTATCGAAACAAGAATTTTTACTGTGGTAAATTGTATTACCAAAGTTTTGAGTTTTCGTGCCAATTTAGGAGATAGGACAATGTGGACAATTTATTATGTAAATTAAATTGTAATTAACATTAGTAACGGTTTATCCTTCAGTGGAGTCAAAATTTGGTACAGCTTATTTGATGTTTTAATGTCATCAGTACTCTATTCAATAAACTTTTTTTTTAATGGAATTTGAAAATATTTTTATATATTTCAGAGATTTTTGTCTCGCACAAAATTGGATCAAAATTCGTTTAGTTATTAAGGATTCTTTGTACCAGGTGTAACCGGGTATATATTTTTGTGGAGAATTTTAAAGATTTTCTTCTTCACGTCCGTAAAATTAAGCAGCTTTATGGCCTCACTCGTGAAGTTGTTAAAAAATTTAATTTTTGATTGGTAGCATGATAAGCAATTTAAAATCCTATCACTTTATATCTCTTTTCTAGTCCACATAATTTTCAGTTGGCCATTACACATGATAATTACGATGCAGTAAAAACGAATGCATAATACTTTGCTCCATTTCGTCAGTAAATTGTTGATTATTGTGGAAACTATTGTATGAATCAAGGGCATTATTGATTTGGTATTTATTGGATATAATTTAAATATGGCTTATAGTTAATAAATAAAAAATGGAAGATATACTGAAATCGTTACGAGATATTAATACGGAAAGTGTGTATAATCCATATAAGAAATGAGCTTATGATTACTATGTAGTTGTTACTATATACCTAAGAAAACATTTAATACAATATAACGGGGTATGATTAATAATTTCCTTTCGTGCGTATATGTATGAGTGTGTGTATATATATATATCTATATATATATATATATATATATATATATATATATATATATATATATATATATATATATGTGTGTGTGTGTGTGTGTGTGTGTGTGTGTGTGTGCGTAGGTGAGTGCGTGCGTGTGTGTGTGTGTGTGTGTGTGTGTGTGTGTGTGTGTGTGTGTGTATAATTCAATGAAGGTCCGGGGTGCATAAAATAACAATTACGCATGCTACTCCTATACCAAACGTTTGAGCTCTCTATCGTAGACTGTATAGCGATCGAGCAAGAACCCTTTTAGCCGAGTGGATGGGGTAATAGGCTTCATCAGGCCCTACGATTAGGGCATTAGGCATAACGACCCAGCGATTAAATCCAAGCCCTTCCAACTGGGATGATAGATACCTGCCTATAGTTCTCCTACCGCCACCTGTACCAGCTCGCTTCCAGGAACCTTCGTATGTTCCACCATCTTGGACTCACTGAATTTACATTGCCATTTAAATCTAAAAGATAAATATATTAATGATTTTTTTTTAATATTTATCTACGATGTTTTCAGACGCTCTCAGGGTTTTTTATGATTTTCAAAACGACTAAAAACCTTAAAACTTAAGGTTAATAGCATTTAAATATTTATCTAGTTGGGGAATTTATTATTACCTGTACAGCTCACTGTCAGCTTGTAAAAGGACCTCTATTATACTGGGCAACATCTATCGAAGTCGACCGTGACTGTTGGTATGTCAAATCCTAGGATAACTTTTTCTCAGAATAGGTGTAAAAAAAATAAAATAAAATAAAATAGGAGATAAATTATATTTATTATTTTTGGGTTAACTATACATTTTGTTTTTGTTATAAATATTTATTTGCAGCTGTCAACTTGTGTCGACAATCAGCAAACGTGCTGAAATAAGAGAAATGGCTACAAACAGATGGTATTTGGAGCTCCTAAAGCATTTCAGAAGTAGATGTCTCGCAAGGAACACCAAAGCGCAGTTTCATAAGAGCCTCATGAGTCATGTTCTGACCTATGCTTCCGAATATTTTTGACGATCTCTCGAGCTCAAGAACTAATACCCCTAAGATTCGAGAGGCGGATCTTTAGAAGAATCTTTGGACCAATTTTCAGCGATAACGTTGGTGGACAAAGATCAAATTCTGAAATAGAAAGAAAGTATAATAATACAAATGTCGTCAGATTCATATGGGTTGGAAGGCTTCGTTGAGCAGGCCATGTTGCTCGAATGGTGAGGTTCCAAAAAAACTTTTAGAAGAAATGATAAACGGGAAGAGGGGAATCGAAAGACAGATCTTGCATTTTAGGAGTCCGAGATCCATCTTAGGAGTAAGAAACTGGGAGGCAGTGGTAGCGTACCGAGAATACTGGCGGTTGATGGTAAGGTAGGCCTTGACTCACCACGTAGTTGTAGTGCTGGAAGTGACATGTCAGGAATGGGAAGGATAGTACTCAACAGTACCTCTTCCCTTTTATAACATCCAACGCCTTTGTAGTCTCCTCCTCATATTCAGGGGTATGTCAGCTTTTGTCATGTCCGTTTAAATTTGTATAAAATCGTTGGTAATGGGTCCTCATATGTTGGTTAACTGTTGAAAGGTGGATGTCAGTATGTAGAGTTTTAATTTAAGTAGAAAAAGAAATTCTACTCGTACTTGAAAATTCAAATATTCTTTTTTTGATTAAAAATATTCGTGTCTATAGATCATCAGAGATATTACACCTAATTTCGATTAATTCAACATTCTACTAAAAAACTATACAAAGTAACTATTTCGATATAAAAACTTAGTGCCCATGTGTTGGCCACTGGTCACCCGCTTGTCACTGGCGACTGTGTTGTCCACCTAGCCGCCTAGTCATATTGCGCTGGGCAACTTTGATTTACGTTTATACCGAGCTTTTTTCATTTATAGGTCATTGTTGTCTGGTTATCTGCTGGATGTTCTATGGCCACACTCTTGTCATTGATGAATTCATTGCCCAAAGGTGGCCAGTTTAACAGAGGTCTAAATCATATGATGATTCATTGTATTTTTTCTTCTTGTAACATTAAATGTCATTGCTAAGAAAGTTAGTTCAATTCTGAATGGGTAATGTTATGCCTGCTAATGGTTAATCATAAGTTATAGTGTGGTATCAAATTTTTTTTTACATATTTTAAAGTATTCTTTTCAGGGCTTATCTTTTTTTTTAGCGCTATTCAATAGTGCTATGTATTGAACACAGTAAATAAGTTTTTTAAATTATTATGGCTGCGGAAGTTGAATGAAACTGACTTCTGAGATCAAAACCAGCGTCAAGGGGGAGAGTAGGTAGATAAGGACCCACCTATACCTGGACCTTGGGGAAGGCTGAGAGTGAAAACTAGTGACGGGCTAAGTAACTGGTTCCTTTTAGGGTATTACCAGTTATTGTGGAGTAATAGGGTGAAGTTAAGAACCAATGAAAACCATCCTTTCCCCACCCTGAATATTTGTATATAATACGCCGAATAGTAAGAAAAGAGGTTTTATGTTGATGTCCGGCCTTGAGGATAGGACTTACATTTTCTTCCGGCTTGAGGACTGAAGCATTGGCCCCACATGGACCACACAGATGGAGTTTTTGGACCTGGACTTGACCAGATGACCTCGGAAAGTAGATGCAGCAATGAAATCTACCAACCTCACCACATCATAGACAATAGATAAGTTTTAATTCCCAATCCTAATGGTAAAATATTTCAAGACAGTAATTTTCAAATAGTCCATCTGATATCATACCTGCAAAGTCATTGCTATTTCATGTTTTATTTCATTTATTGTATATAGTATTTGTACATAAAGATTTCCATTTAATTTATATATATATATATATATATATATATATATATATATATATATATATATATATATATATATATATATATATATATATATATTCTTTATTAATCATAAAAATAAATTAAGTTTTTTAGTAAAAGTTATTTTAATTCTGTCACGTATTTATATCATGATGATCGCAGGTAATGTTGGTAATTATGTTGTGGAAAGCATGATAAACACAAACCAGCCTTTGAGAAAAGATATCCAATTAATTAATCCTGGACCAATCAATATATTATAGATCCAAATTTCTTTTACTAATTTTTACTAAACATTTGTAGGTTATTATTATCAATAATTATCCAATGGCATCCCGAATAAATTTCAACACTCCAAAACGTAACATTCCAATAGTTAGTATAACTCATTTCCTCTGAAATCTGTTCATACCAGTAATTCATAGAGACGTGTTAATTTTTCCTTTATTTTTAGCCTGAATCGGAATATACCAAGGAACCAACATGATATCAAATCATTTCCATTCGACTGCCTTCAACCAATAGTGGATAATCTATACCACGCAAGCTATCAAACACTACATCTGATCTCAATATCTAATATGTTATGCTATGTTAGACTTAAGTCATTATCATAATCACTTGATCCGATTTCAATGTATCGCTAATCTTACTTCTAGTCCCATCATAGATAATATCTTTAGTTGAGAAGGTTTTAGCTTCGTACTTATGTTTGCGTTTGTTCCGATTTTTTATTCTGACTTTATGTATTCCAAATTTATTTACCTATTCTTTTCTTCATTATTATTATTGTTAGTGAGTTAAAAAAAAACATTGTCAATCCATATCTTAAATGGAAACTAGAGTAATTGAAAAATATATTAGATGAAATATCTTATTCTTGTATATGGTAACTAAGAAGAGTATGAGATTAAGTAAACAAATACGCAAAAAATATCATTACAATTAAAATAGGATCTTGTGAATAAAGTTTTTGTTTTCGTGTATCACATATCTAATTGTAAATACCATTAAGTGGAAGGTGTAATTAATTTCTTTTAGAATTTTATGAATTTCGGTTGCATAATAATCAAAGTTATAAAAAAAAAAGTTAAAATTATAGATTTAAATTTCATCTGTGAGCTACGATCTATGTACATGATTGACGACCTATTCTGTAAATAATAAAATTATATCAACCATTTTTCGTGGCATATGCAAATATATATTTTTTTAACATTCCTTCTATTTAGGAATGCAAGGAACACAAGAATCAATTTTGTAAATTGTTTTTATAATTATAGTCGAGGAAAAACAAAATAATAAAAAAACAATTCTACAACTTATGTTGTTATTATCGAGTAAATTTTGGATTATATCTGAACAAGTTTATTCACAAATAATTGTACGTTTGGTTGGGATTGGTATTTGAGAAAAACACTACCTAAAGCAAAAGTAGTTGGTAATACTCATTTACGAGCTATTTTGTAAGGAATCTAATATTGAACGGACAAAAGTCGGTAGAATTAAATATTGAAATAATGAATTAAATTAATAATGCTCTAGATAAATCGCTTTGTGCTTATTCGTTTGATTATATTATCTTAAAAAAACATTTAAACTACTCGAAATGAGGAACTAGTCTTCAAAGCTAGCTCTATGAATAATGTCGCTACCGACCATATTTTCGGTCTGAATTTACTAAGTAATTACTAAGTATTTTTTGGCTTTTAATAATATTATCTTTCAAAAATTGCAACGCTATAAATGTTCATCATAACTATTTATTCCATGTTTGTACAACATTCTATAAGTTAATATATAGTTAAAAACAAGTTTTCACATTATTTCGTACATTGTACCCGATCTAGCTCAGGCCAAAATCCGGTTATTGTCGTGTTGCCAAAAAGCCCGGCTAACCGTTGCAAGACCAAGACCAGGGGACTGGTAAAAAAAATCGATTTTTTAAATGAAAATTAAGGCAAAATAGTTACTAATACTCGACAATTTTAGTTACTATATGTTAATAATTGGTATAACCATTATACTTTTGCATTTAAATCCTCTAATTTTTCATTCGGGCTTAGTTGTTGATCTCATATCTAAAAAAAATACAATAATATCTCTATAGTAATAAGCTAATAAGTAACTGCAAGACTCTTGCGCAAGACCAAGACTAAGTTTGCAAGACCAAGATCCGCCTCGGTCTCGCATTTGGGCAACACTAGTTTTCAGGAACTTTAACAATATTTTTTAATATATATTTTATGGACCATTAGTATATATTTTATGTACCATATATATTTTATGTACCTTCTAGTCTAACCTCTAGTGTATGCGTGTAGGAGATACGTCAGTTTTTACTTTGTCCATTACAAGGTCTTTTATTGAAAAAAACAGATAAAATCTATTGGAAAGTATATAATGAGGAAAGAGATGGTCTGGGGTATATAGTGGGTGGCTCAGTAGTAGGACACTGACCATCCAATGCTCGAGGTCTCAGGTTCGAATCCTGGCTCATGGCAGAAAAAATATTTATTATGTTTTATGGGCCTGGGTCTCCAGACCTCCTGGGGCAAACCCAGCCTCTATAAAATGGGTACCTCTAATTAAGTAATTAGTTAAGGGGGGACACCTGGCTGTTGAGCGTGATCTCAGTCAAATCATCTTGCACAAACGTTGGTATTTACTTTATTGGCTAAGATGATGTTGACTAAAAAACAGTACTTTCTCTAAATACTACTGAACCCAAGAAGACCCTTCATGTATTGTGGTACAGGTTTTTTTTTTTTTTTTTATAGTTACCTTAGGAAACTTTAGGAGGAAAAAAAGTCAAAATAAACATGATTGAAATATATAGGTAATTGAGAGATTAAACACAATATATAGAAGCTTTTTTTCTTTAACTTTATTTTATGAATTACTTGTCATATGTATGAATACACTGGGTAAAAGTAGCTTAGACCCAAGGATAAGTGCCTATCAAGTTTAGAGAGAAGGGATCGATCCCTTGGGACTAAAGCAAAGGGATAAAAAAATATCCCCAGCCCTCTGAGGGTATTATGAAGTCCCTAACCCTTCCCAACAAAGGGGTATCAACCCTGGGTTTTTCATACTGTTAAATACACAGGCCATACTTCCACTGCAACCTTCCTCACTCCACCAACAGCTCCCCTCCAGGATTTCAGTGGTTACATTGGATTAAGCATCAAAGGGAATCATGGGACATTGCTAAATCCATTTGCTAGGATTTATTGAAAAAAAAATAACAGTCTTGGTTTTTCGATGGTTTTATAAAATTGTTAATCGTTTTTAATTTCTTTAAAGATATCTATACTACAGAACTCACTATATTTGCATATCAATGTATTTTTTTTTTTTTTTTTTTTTTTTTTTTTTTTTTTTTTTTTTTTTTTTTTTTTTTTTTTTTTTTTTTTTTTTTTTTTTCCTACCCCCCAGGAATTTCTTGAATAAATTCAGTATGTATATAAATGTATATATACATAAATTTTCAACTTTACTTTTATTGCCCAAGGGCATTTTAAGTTAAGAGGGCTCTGCACGCTGTATGCGTTCTTTGCATCTGTGGCCAGAGGCCTTTTATTATACCACTGGGCGTGGAGGGACCGCCCTGCATTAATTTATTATTTGTATTATTGTTAGTGGGTGTGAACTACAGAGTCCAAACCCCTTCCCTCGGCGAGAACATCAACCAAGGGGACTTTACCTTGCCACCTCCCAGGCCTGGGCGGCGGTACTATTTCCTGAAAAAGCGGGTTAGCACAGACCTTCAGCCCATCGAAAAATTTGACGTGTCTTCGGCCTATGAACTCAGGCACCGATGGGAGCTGAAGCTCCTCTCGGATCTTTACATTCTTTGCCCTTTGCAGGGTGGTACCTCTGACTATTCGCCGAAGGATGGAGTTTTGATAACTCTGGAGTTTCTTGAGCGTGGACTTATACAGGTGGCGGAGCAACGGTGCACCATAGAGCAGCGTAGGCCTGATGACCGCCTTGTAGATTTGCAGTATATCAATGTATTTACACATTAATTTTATTTATTATCTCGACATATTGTTGACTTAATTACCTTTAATCCGCTTTGTAATTATATTTTTTATCTGGTAAAATTTACTCATTCTTGTGAACGGTACATGTTTTCATCATGTACGTTGACGGACAATGTAAACATGGAACCTTATATATAAACCCTGCTTGATAATGTTTTACTATTTTATCTTTTATATTATTATAACAATTTTGAATTTTGTTCTTTGGTATAAAACTTAAAGCATAATCTCCCACATCGTAGACTTGAACTACTAACAAATATGATATGACATTTATTCAGTTTATGTATTTTTGTTTATTCAGTTTGGGTTTGACATTCAATGAAAAAAAAAAAAAAAACCGATTTTGGAAAGGCTGATTTTGGCATAGAACATATTTTTTTTATATGTGATGCTCTGTAATATTCACACATCTTATTTTCGTCTTTCAAATTGTATGATTTAACATTGATGTTTTAAACAAATTATTAAGATACCTTAAACAAATTGTTTTTCCGTTCCTCAAATCCTTTTTTTTTACATATATTAAATTCTTCCACTCTTAAGAACTCCTCGTACTTTGGGTATGCCCTGTCCTTTATTAACTGAGGGTCTGTTTGGTACCAAATGGACTTTTTTCTCTGTATTCTTCGTTTCTTTTCTCTGCAATGAATAATATCTTAGTGTCGTAGACTATCTCAATCAGATCATGGATATTTAGGCTTGAAAATAAAGAAATCCACAGATATGTAGCACTCATTGGATAGGTAAACGTTCATTAAGTATGCATTTAATACAGCGTGGAGCAGAGAATTTGAAATCTAAATTTTGTCAGGTATATTGCTTCCTTACCGAAGGTAAGGAAGCATTGTATTCGTGCGAGAGGTTAAAAAAAAAATGTGTTCAGAATCAAAAATTTTCACTCGCGTTTCACGTTTCAAACATCAAGGATCAAATTTGGTTCGGTGCCTGTCTGTCTGCAGTCAAATCAATTTAACTGGCAGATCACCTACTACCGTTTATCTGATTTTCATAAAATTTTCAGGAATCGTGTGGGTTGATGTCTAGATGGCCCCATATCAATTTTATTAAATTCTAACCAGCACTTCTTACGCATGCGAAAACGCATTTTTGTAGATATGCCAATATTTAAATAACGGCTCAAAGTTAGATAAAAGTGTTTGTGAAGAAATGATGTAGAGTCGATTCGATTGAATTCTGTCCATTGACTTCTCTTAACATGCCCGAACGTGTTTTCCTTGATACGTCTATATCTCTGAAACCGCAAGTTCGATTTAGCTCAAAGTTGGAGGGAATTTAGGAATTGGTAAACTTAAAATGAAATAGGCATCAATTTTATCAAATTCTATCTAGTACTTCAGAAAAAATACTTCCGTTTTGAGATCAGGAAATGATTTATTTTAAATGCCTATAATTTAAAATAGTTAAAACGGCGCATTTGATTTGACCGAAACTTGGAAGAAATTTGGAGAACAGTACAGAAATTACTTAGTATCAATTTCATTGAATTCCATTTAATAATTAAAATTAATATAAATAATTGTTAACAATATAACGGCTGTGAAATGTGGAAGGCACTGATCATATCATATGGAGTGGGAGTTAGATTATTACAATATTGTTATGGGGATATAAAATATTTTAGGTTTTATTAAAATAAATAATTTATACTTTATTGTTTGGTCGATTCCAAACGTTACTGGCATGACACCTATTGCTGTTTCTTAGATTTCGTGTAATTTTCAGTAAATTTAAAATACACAACATACCTATTAAGTATATATCACTACCATTAGTTCAAAACGTCGTATGTAAACATTTTCAACTTGTATTCTATTTGTGCTGAAGGTGACATTTTGTAGTATCCAACAAGAATAAGTAGTCAGCTATGGAAAATAGCAGATGACAATAAAATATGAAATTATATTAATAAAGCATAAAAAAATAACGAGTTTTTATGCTCTCTTGTAAAACAATAAATTTTTACATACAACCTTTTGCACTAATAGTAGTGATATGCATGTTCAGATGCATTGGTATTTTTTTTTAATATTAAGACTATTTAAATACGGCACTCTTTCGCATTTTAATATTAGCTGATAAACGAAATTCGTGGATATAAAGCTTGCGAATGTTTAAGGGTAGGTGTATTTCCGCATCGGTTTCTCCCATGGATTTTATTCTCATACGAAAAATTGTATACCTTGTAATATGGATATATTTTAGCCAATGAAAACGGTGAGGAAGCTATACTGACTTTACGTCGCAGACTTTTTTTTTTACGGTAGTTAGTTGATATAGGTTACCACAGACTGCTCGTTTCGGCCTCAAACATTCAGGTTTATTAAACCTTTTATTAGTACTGTTATTACAGATCTGTATCCGGACACTCTGAGAATCCATAAAAAATCTTTTCATTTCTATTCAACTTTCTTCAAACAATAGTGGATAATGTATACTGCGTAATTGAATACTACACCTGATCTCATTATCATATATATCAGACTTGATTAAATAACATAATCACTTGATTCGATTTCAATCTAGCACAAATCTAATATATGATATATGAGATATATTGATTTTGCGTAATGATATTTTTAGTAGTTTCATTTTTACAAAAAAAAAAGTTTTGTAAAAAAAAAAAATTGTAAAGGCAGTATACAGCGAAGTGTAGGATTCCAGGAAACGTAATACATGCACAAGTGCGTATAAATAACAATGAATCCTGTCAAAGAGGAAAGGTCCTTTACTGCCTTCCTTCGAGTTTCTTACTTTTTTCTTATTTTGTTTTTCCTCGTTCTTTCTTCTTCTTCTTTTTTTTTTTTGTTTTTGTACTTGAGGCTTTTATGAAAGGACTGTCTACTGCTAATATTTGCTTCGCCTCCGCTTTTACCATCCTTCGCCAGGGGGCGCCTCGGCCGTATAACGAACGGAACTCTCCAAGATGACAATATATCCTCGGGCTGAGTGTTGTTCTTTCCTCTTTCCCGCTTCGGCTTTTCTTCTTCTTTCGAATATTCGATGATGACCGAGGGCTTTTATACGTGAGGTGATGTCTTCCTGTATGTCGTTACACAAATATAAAAGAAAGAAAAAAAAGAAGTTAAACAGACATGCTTTCGTGTAATCAACTAGGTAAATATACCGGTAATAATAATAATAAGAATTTGTCAACTATAATCCAATAAACCATAATTCAATATAATATAACCAAATAAACCAAAGTCAACAGTGTCAGGCACGGGGAATTTAAAATTACCTCTTGATGTGCTGAAAGAGGCTCAACAATCAGTTTTCAGAGAATATACAGAGATACTGGCGGGAGACTTTTTCAGAAGTTAATATAAGCACACAGAGGCTGAGTGACCAGGTGAGGAAGCATTTTCTTAACCCCTCTGACCTCCAACAAATTATAGAGGAAGCTAGCAATTTAATAGTAACTGAAAACATTTCCGAAATGTCGGTCGGCAATGCTGTTTATTTTTTAGTAATTGTTATATGTTAGGCGAACCCAGTAGGCATTTTGGATTGTAAGGATTGGATGCGAGAGGAATTCGATGGTTTAGTGGAGCCCCATAGCTCAACTCCGTAAGTCCAAATAGGTCTTATTATAGTCAAGTATATGAGTCTTTTGTAATTAAGGGGAAGTTTAGAGCGTTTGTCTAGTAAGTGTTGGAGTAGTCGGAAACGTCGAGCGGTTTCTTGTCGTTTCAGTCTGGTATGAGGATTCCAAGTTAGACGTTTGTCCAAATGAAGTCCAAGGTATCGGATTTGTTCAACAGGGATAAGTGGGGTATTATTAAAAGGTACTGTGGGACATGAGGTCATAGGTTTACGTCGAAGGGTAAAGGTGATTTGATGGCATTTATTAGAATTTATTTTAATCCTGCAGTTTTGACACCATTCTTCAAGGCTTGTGATGTATGATTGAAGAGTTTGGGATGCAATGGTTGGGTCATTATTAACGGATAGGACACATGTATCATCGGCATACGTGGTAATAACAGTGTTAGGATGGGTTGGGATGTCAGCTGTATAAACTGTGTAAAGGATAGGACCAAGGATACTACCTTGAGGAACTCCGGCAGATTGAGAAATGAGGGATGAATAGGTATTATTGTGATTTACTTTGAAGTGCCTATCAGTAAGATAGGAACTGATGATAAGAAAATATGTAGGGGGAAGGAATTTACGGAGTTTGTAAAGCAATCCCGGATGCCAGACTCGATCAAACGCCTGTTCAACGTCGAGAAAAACTCCAGTGCAATACATTCCGCGCTCCAATGCAGAGGAGACTACGTCTACCACACGATGACATTGCTGGATAGTAGAATGGGATGTGCGGAATCCAAACTGGTGATCAGGGATTATTTGGTTAGAATTTAGGATGGGATACAGGCGTTTTAAGATGAGCTTCTCCAGGATTTGGCCCATGATGGGTAAAAGAGAGATAGGACGGTAAGAGGATGGGTATTCTGGTGGCTTTTTAGGTTTATGTATCATTTTGACTACAGATAGTTTCCAAGGGTCAGGAAAATATGTGGAACGGAGCACGGCGTTATAAATGTAACTAAGGAATAGAATGGCTTTTCGAGGAAGTAGCTTAAGAATGTGTTAAGTGATTAGGTCGTGGCCAGGAGGTTTGCGGGAGGGTAATCTGGTAATAATATTGGATATTTCTGAAGGATGAAATGCTTTAGGAGGAGGAGTCATTTGAAGTGGAATATCCAGTTCTGTTTCAATACATTCAAGCTGATTTGGATTAAGGATATCAGGATTTGGATTAAAAGTTTTGAAGAGGTGATGAGCAAAAATTTGGGATTTTTCTTCATCAGATTTGGACCAAGTTTGATCTTCAGTAAGAAGTGGATGATTAAAGTCTTTAAATTTCAGGAGCCGTTTAGTCGTCGTCCACAGTGATTTGTCAGTAGTTGTAAGTTTTCCGTAAAATTTAGTAAATTTTGAATTTTGTATTTTCTAATTTCTGATTTTAGTTTGTTAGTCAGTTGGGTATAATGAGTTTTATCTGTTGGATATCTAGTTCTATGCCACTTCGATCTTGCTCTGCGTTTTTCCTTTAATAAGATACGAATATGCTGTGGCAAGTTAGTCTTTTGTAAATTGTTAATCTTACTGTTAAAGGTGTTACTGTTTATACTGTCTGTTATTGATGTTGTAAGTTTTTCTATGGCACCATTAATGTCTTCTTTTGTCTTAAGCGGAATTTTCAAGTCTAGTTTGTTTTCCAAGTCATCACGAAAGTTGTCCCAGTGTACTCGTCCTGTAATCAATTTAGAAGATGATGGTTTAGGATCATAGCTTGAATGTAGTGAAAGCAGCACTGGACTATGGTCTGAAGAAAGGTCATCGAGTGATTTGATTAAGGCTTGTGAGAAAGAAATCTGGGAGGTGATAAATATATCTAGGATATCGGGACGTTTTTTGAGTGATGTAGGCCAATAAGTAGGACTCATGGGCGAGAGGATTGAATAACTGTTGGAAGATGAGATACGTGAAAGGATGTTACCGCGGGAGTTGGATGTTCGACAACCCCATCGTTGGTGTTTAGCATTGTAGTCTCCTCCATCAATAAAGCGCGATCCGAGGGATTGAAATAAGGATTCAAGGAGGTTATAGGAGATGGAATTACCAGGAGGACAGTATACAGCTGAGAATGTGAAATGTAAAGGGCGAGTTGAAAGGACTATAGAAGTTGATTGAATGGCATCAGTTGGAGTGGAAGGAATAAGAGAGTGGGATAAAGATTTATGGATAAGGATGCAGGAACCAGCGTGGGAAGTGTTATCTGGGTGGTCAGATCTGTAAGTAATGTAGTCATGTATGTAGAAATGTGTCCGTTGAGTGAAGTGAGTTTCCGTCAGGAGGGCAATGTCAATGAGATTGTCATGGAGAAATAAGTCTAGTTCGTCTCGGTGGTTGAGTAGTCCATTAGCGTTCCATAAAAGGATAGCTAGGGGCTTTGTATTCATCGGGGGAAGTTGAACGGGATTTCGGAAAGCAGTCTGGTGATTAGGGTAATAAGCGGTTTGATAGTCTCTTGAAGATCTATCAGGAATGTTGAAAGGACAGAATTGATGTCGGAAGGTTTTTGGCTGTGAAGTGGATTTAGGTCAGGAGGATGTGATGGGTAATTTGTGCGACTAGGATTGCTAGAAGAGGGATGTGCCCGACGTGGGATGCGAGGAGTTGGATCTATATTCTGTTGGGCTTGTGATGGGATATTTACATTGGGATTAGAAACGGATGGAACTGGGGGTGGATGCTCTGGCGGGAGTTTGACCCTTAAGGGTAGTTGGTGAAGAGGGATTTGCGGACGAGGAGGTTGAGGCTGAGATTTAGCAGTTTTAGGCTTGGATTGGGAAGCCTGAGGCGCCTGTCGTCGAGGCTGCTGGTTCTTGATGGTGGTTTGGAGATATAAATTTCTCGAACCCTGTTGAAGATAGTCCGTAGCTGTGGAGATGGATGGTTGAGGCTGGATGACTTGAGAAGGTGACGACGGAAGTGCTGGGAAATTTGTTCTATCATCGATTGCGGGAGCCTCAGACCCACTTTTATGATCAAGGTTAAGGCTTTTCAAAGCCATATTATGTGATCTCAGCTTCAGAAGATTTTTATAAACTACGCAACCTCTGTAGCTCGCTGGGTGTCTCTCGCCACAAAGTGCACATACAGCAGCCTCTTGCCTTGGTTTCTGGCAAATATCAGATGGATGTGCACCAGCACATTTGACGCATCTGGCCTGATGATAGCAGTAGGCTTTTGTGTGTCCCAAATTTTGACAGTTAGTGCATTGCACTACTATAGGTCTTTGTCTGGGCTCTTCAAAACGGACTATTGAATATAAAAGACGCTTTACGTTAAAAATTTCCGGGTTGTTTTTTGCAGGTTCCAGATCTATGAAAAATAGCGGTAGCGGATATTTTTCCTTAGGATGTAGCACGGTAGCTATGTTCGTTACGCTGTGGCCTATTTCTTCCAAACCCATTTTGATTGCGCTTATAGAAGTAGTTGGATGAAGCCCTCTTAATACGACTCTGTATGCTTTTTCCTGTCTCAGTTGGTAACAATGGAAATCGTATTTTCGTGAAGTAAAATGTTCAATTAATATTTTGCAATTTTCTTTAGAGTTGGTATTTATTTTAATATCATTGACTCTGGAAAAACATGTAAAATTTGGCTGCCCAATCAGATCAGCGATTTCTTGTCCGAAGGACATAAAACTTTCAATTTTTGCGACGAAGATGGGTGGCAGTTCAAGATCACAAGTTTCTTTTGGCTCCAGAATCTTGTTTGTAGTATTATTGGCTGTAACAGAGTTACTGATTGAGATGTTTGGTGAAATTGATTCTGATTTGATGACTGAAGTTATTTTACTACGCGTGTTTGGCGTATTTTTGTTTGTTTCAGATGCCTTTTTTGATTTGGCCAATTTAATTTTTTTCCTATTTGGTGAGTTGCCCGCTGAACCGGGGGCAGAGTTTCAATTGCGCTTTTGAAGAGTCCTTCTTTTTAAATATTGTGAATCGGTCTCACTGACTTCGGAAAATGGTGTCTCTTCCTCCGATTCTTCACCAGACGTATTGTCAGGTTCCATAATGAGAGAAAAAAAAAAAAAATCTGTATCTGTTATAACACTAAAAAAAAAAAAAATTACGAAATAAATTCTTAATACTAAGCTATTTACATTATTTACAGTTAAAGTAAGAAAAAATCGTAATATACATAATTAAACCAAAGTAAAAGTCTTAGAGTAAAATAAACAAATAAAATAAAGAGAGAAGAAAAAAGAAAAAAAGAAAATAAATAAAAATAGTTTATCAGTTTGGATACGAACTCGATATCACTCGAAGGAAGCAGTTTTAGTAAATAGAGCCTTGGCCGTGTATCTTACGTAGATAGGGCTAGATAGTAAATAAGACCCGTTAAGGGAATTACCGATCAGCTGTGCTGTCTCTACCGAACTAGTATCAATTAACTATTAAACATAATTGTTAATAAATATCTCTCACCTCACTATTTAATGTGAAAATGTTTAAATGTACAAAAGCTCACTGTTCACAAATTATAGCAGCAGTATTTGCAGAATTAGCCAGTTGAGGAGATAAAGACAGAGCGATGCAAGCATTAAACTGTAGTTGCGGCCTTTTTTTTTTTTTTTTTTTTTTTTTTTTTTTTTTTTTTTTCTTACCCTCCAAAAATTTTATTGAAACAATTACATATATAGTATACAATAATACAATATAAACATGTAATAAATTCCTTCCACTGCCCGAGGGCATTTTAAGGATTGGGGATAGCTAAAGGTTACATATGTGGCAGAAGGCCTTGTGACTTTGACATTGAACGGGGAAGGACCGTTCTGCTAATGTTTTATTATTTACAATATATACAAATTAATGAGTTTGGACCGCAGAGACCAGACCACATCCTTCGGCGAGTATGTCCACCAAAGGGAGTTTACCTTGCCACCTCCCAGGTCTGGGTGGTGGTGAGATCTCATTGAACAGTGGGTTTGCACAGGCCTTCAGCCCATCAAAAAATTTGATGTGCCTCCGGCCTATGAACTCAGGTACCGAGGGGAGCTGGAGCTCCTCGCGTATTGTTTGATTCTTAGCCCTTTGTAGGGTGGTGCCACGGACAATTCGCCGAAGGATAGAGTTCTGGAAGCCCTGTAGACTCGTAAGCGTGGATTTATATAGGTATCGCAGGAGAGGGGCCCCGTGGAGCAGTGTTGGTCTTATAACAGCTTTATAAATTTGGAGCTTGAGTCTCAGCGAGAGCTGCGGCGACGTCAGTAGGTGGTAGAGCCGGTGCGACTTCTTTCGTGCCAGCTTGATCCTCTGCCTAACGTGATTGGAGAAGGTCAAATGTCTATCTAGCGTGACGCCGAGGTAGACAATCGAGGTAGAAATTTTATGATAAACTCCTCCAACGGTGAATTGTGTGGGTAGATGCTTCTTTCCCTTCTGAAACGACATGACAATAGCATCAGTCTTCGCAGGATTCACTCTGATACCGATCTCTTCTAGCTCTTCAACAATTGTGGCTGAAGCATTCTGTGCCAAGTGAGTGCAGTCTCCGCGTTGATGCTGGAAGCATATATGCCAATGTCGTCCGCATAGGCTGCTACCACCGCCTTTGGATGCTTGAGTGCCACCACTGGCGCCGTGAAAACGACGAACAGTATTGGCCCCAACACAGACCCTTGAGGTACTCCGCAGGTGGTATCGACTGGGTTTGAGTAGTCTGTACCAACTCGTACGACGAGAGATCTTCCGCTGAGGTAGCTTCGGATCAGTCGGCATAGAGTGGTAGGAAACCTGAACTCTTCCAGACGGCGAAGTAGATGCGTGTGTGACACGCAGTCAAAGGCCTGACTGCAGTCCAAAGAGATGAGCGCCGTAGCTCTGTTGAGACTCATTTCATCTATTGTGTGGGCCTGAAGTTTAGCTAGGTGGTGTTCACACGCGACCCCTCTCTGGAAACCAGTCTGCTCTGGTGGTATGATGCTCTCTTTCCAGCAGTGCTTCATAAGCTGATGGTGGATTAGCCTCTCGAAAATCTTGCTGATGTGCGAGAGGAGGCTGATCGGACGATAGTGCTCAGCTGAGTCCCCGTTCTTCGCCGGCTTGAGTAACGGTACAACGATCGCTTGTTTCCATGCGGTAGGAAAGTATGAGATTCGAAGACATGAGTTGAATATGTTCAGTAGAAAGGCTTTACCCTTCCTAGGGAGCATCTTCAACAGTACGTACGGAATCTCATCCAGTCCAGACGCTTTGTTTCCTTTGGTGCGTCGTAGCGTCGACTCCAGCTGGTTGAAGGTAGAGAAGACGGGTTCTTCGTTGGGACTGGGCAGTGGTCCTTCCGGCATTGGTGGTGCATTTCTCGTCCGCTCAGCATCCCTCGCTTCATAGCTTTTGGCCAGGAGTTCAGCCTGTTCCTTAGGTGTCAGCAGCTCATTCCCCGACGTCAGGTGGACAGTCCTCTTCTTGTTAACGAACGTTCGGACCAGTCTCCAGAACTGGCGGTGGTCATTATGAGTCCTCCGGAGCTGGTCATGCCAGAGTGAGGTCTTCCAGTCTCGCATGAGGCTGGCTATCTGCCGGGTCATCGCATTGATGGCCGGTTTCAAGCTGTAGTCACGCGTGCGCTGAAAGATGTTCCTCAGGTTGTTCCTCTGACTGATCAGGGCGAGGATGTGACGTGGTGGTCTCCTGATGGCGTTGGGCTGCGGAGCGAACCTAGGGATGTTCAGGTTGGCTGAATCCTGGATAGTGGTGGTGATGACATCCACCGCCTCGTTTACCTCTTCTACTGTCTGGCACGGCGTTACCGCCGGTAAAGTGGATTCAACGCTAGACCTGTATCCTTTCCAGTCGGCCTTGTGGAGTAAGTATTTACTCGCCGGTGGTTTGGCGGGTGTGCCCTCGATCGTGTAGAGCACAGGCCGGTGATCCGACGGTCCATACGGAAGCGCTTGGCAATCCGTAATGATGTGCAGATCCCTGGTTAATAGCAGGTCCAGCGTTGATGTCCAATCAGGTTGGGCTGAATGCCGGAAAGTGTGTACACCTGGGTGAAAGACGGCCAACCTAGTCTTGGTAATGTACTTCCCCAGTGGATTGTCGCTACCACACAGCCAGGAAGTGTGTCGAGCATTGAAGTCCCCAAGGACTACATGCCGACCCGTCACCTGGGCATGTTGTAGCAGCAGCTTAACAGATGTCAGTCCAGCCCTGGGTCTCCTATAGACACAAGTGAATGTGAACCGACTCTTAAGTCGCACGTCAACTGTGAGTAAGTGAGTTCTCTCGGTTGGTTCCACTGGGTTCGGGACGGATCTCGAAGGTACATCTTTTCTGACCAGGATGGCTACTCCCTCTCGAGACCCTGGTGCACACACCTCTCGGTATATAGTGTACCCCTGGAAGTATGGACGAGTCGAGGTGTGAAGCATGGTGTCTGTCAACGCCACCACTGAAGGTCTATGCTACTGAAGAAGGAGCTCGATTTCAGCCTGCTTCTGGAAGAGGCCTCTGGTGTTGAAATTCATGACGAGATGATTAATCATGATGCTTCTTCGTCATAGCATCTAGCATGCGGGCAACTATATCCATCAGCTTGTCCATTCTTGTCAGCATCGTCATCACTAGAGACGTCAGGGAGGCATCGGTACTTGTTGAAGGCTGAGGCGATTGCGTTGGTGCAGTCTGTTCCCTGGAACTGGGTGGCGTGCTGGTGGTGGGGATGAGACTGGTGGTGGGGAGAGGTTCCTTCTGATTGGACCGGCGCTCCTCCGCTTGCTGTGCTGTATGCCAGGCCCTCCTGGACCCACTTACTCTGTTTGCTGGTATTCGTTTTCGTCGGTGTTCCTTTGGTGATTTCCCTAATTTTCTTCACCAACTCCTGTCTCTTCAAGCATTCTTTGGAGGAGGTGGGGTGGGCACCTTTACAGTTTTTACACCAGGGAGTTACTGTCTTCGGGCACTGTTCAAGGGTATGGACACCTCCACACCAGGGGCACGCACATGTTCGGCCACAATATTTCATAGTGTGTCCGTATTCTTGACAATTTCGGCACTGTGCTGGGACCCCATCTTCTTTAAAGATGCTCACACGAAATTTACACTGCGATATATGATAAAGTTTAGCAATGTCTGTCAGCTTGACCGAGTCATCTGTAATTATCTGGATCAGCTCGATAGGTTTTGGTGGTTCATTCGGGTTGTATCTCTTTGTGAGTCTTCGGGCGAGTCTGAATCCTGGTAATCTGGTTTTTAACTCCTCGACTATCTCCTCGACGGGGAAATCAATATCGAATCCGTGAAGCACATATTTTCGAGATCGCTTAGTGCCTCTGGGAGCAAAACTGTGGAATTGTACCCTATTGTCCTGGCGCAACAGTAAAGTGGCTTGAAAGTGGTCATTCTCGGAGTTGACATACAGCCGAGTTTCTTTTGATGATGAATTGATAGAGAATAATGTTATATTATTCTCGATCAGTATATTTTTTAGCGCTGCCTGGGCTATCGGAGGTGCTATGATGATTGGCGGCGGTCTGTTTTTCTCCGGTAGATTCACTCTCAACACGGAAAACTTGTTGGCAATTGGGATCTGGGAAGGCTTTTCCGGGACGGTACGGGCGGGAAACGTGTGTCGTTTGGCTACTGGGGCGTAGCCTTCAATATCCGATCCAAGGCCTTCGCTGTCAGTTTCGTGAATCCTCTTCCCACTTTTATCTTCGGAGGCCTCAGGCTCTGGAATCTCCATAGGAAGGTTCTCATTCTGGTTCGCCATCACGAATGAAGGAAGGAAGGAGGTCCGCTTGTCAGCGCGACGCTGCCCTCACTCGAGAGAGTAACTGCTGAGGTTTGGCCCAAGGGATAAGTATGGACCCCAACAGTATTAAAGGGCGCAAGCTTAACAATCAGAGGAAGTTAATAGTGGTCTCACGTCACTATCAAAGATAGCAACGCCAAAAATATATAATCTGCGAGAACTTTAATTATATTATTAATTGAAACTTTATGAAACTTTTCCATGAATTAATAGTTGCGGCCTTTTTTTTTTTTTTTTTTTTTTTTTTTTTTTTTTTTTTTTTTTTTTTTTTTTCCTACCCCCCAGGAATTTCTTGAATAAATTCAGTATGTATATAAATGTATATATACATAAATTTTCAACTTTACTTTTATTGCCCAAGGGCATTTTAAGTTAAGAGGGCTCTGCACGCTGTATGCGTTCTTTGCATCTGTGGCCAGAGGCCTTTTATTATACCACTGGGCGTGGAGGGACCGCCCTGCATTAATTTATTATTTAGTATTATTGTTAGTGGGTGTGAACTACAGAGTCCAAACCCCTTCCCTCGGCGAGAACATCAACCAAGGGGACTTTACCTTGCCACCTCCCAGGCCTGGGCGGCGGTACTATTTCCTGAAAAAGCGGGTTAGCACAGACCTTCAGCCCATCGAAAAATTTGACGTGTCTTCGGCCTATGAACTCAGGCACCGATGGGAGCTGAAGCTCCTCTCGGATCTTTACATTCTTTGCCCTTTGCAGGGTGGTACCTCTGACTATTCGCCGAAGGATGGAGTTTTGATAACTCTGGAGTTTCTTGAGCGTGGACTTATACAGGTGGCGGAGCAACGGTGCACCATAGAGCAGCGTAGGCCTGATGACCGCCTTGTAGATTTGCAGTTTTAGTCTCAACGAGAGCTGCGGCGACTTTAGCAGATGGTAAAGCCTATACTCCTTTTTCCGAGCCAGCTTGAGCCTCTGGTTGACGTGACTAGTAAAGGTGAGGTGCCTATCCAGAGTCACGCCTAGGTAGAGGACTGAGTTGGAGATCCGCTGGTCCACTCCACCAATGGTGAAGTGAGTGGGCAGGGGCTTCTTTCCTTGCTGAAATGACATCACTATGGCATCGGTCTTATTAGGATTTACCTGTATGCCATTCTTCTCAAGCTCCTTGACGATGGTATCTGTGGCATTCTGTGCTTTCATGAGAGCTCTCTCTGCGTTAAGGCTGGATGCATAGACTGCGATATCGTCAGCATAGGCTGCTACCACCGCTTCTGGATGTTTAAGTGCCACTACTGGCACCGTGAAAACGACGAACAGTAATGGCCCCAACACAGACCCTTGAGGTACTCCACACGTTGTATCGACTGGGTTCGAATAGTCATTACCAACTCTTACGACGAAAGTTCTTCCACTGAGGTAGCTTCTGACCAGACGGCATAGCGGGGCTGGGAATTTGTACTCTTCCAGTCTTCGAACTAACAGCGCGTGAGACACGCAGTCAAAGGCCTGGCTGCAGTCCAACGAGATGAGTGCCGTAGCTTTGTTGTGATTCATCTGCTCTATGGTGTGTGCCTGAAGTTTAGCCAGATGATGTTCACAGGCGACTCCGCGTTGGAAACCGGTTTGCTCTGGTGGTATAACGTGCTCTTCCTTGCAGTGACTCAGGAGATGATAATGAATCAATCGCTCAAAGACTTTGCTGACGTGCGGGAGGAGGCTGATCGGGCGATAGTGGTCAGTCATGTCTCCTTTCTTCCCCGGCTTGAGTAGTGGCACTACGATGGCATGTTTCCAGACTGTAGGGAAGTAAGATATCCGCAAGCATGAATTAAAGATGTTCAGAAGGAAGGCTTTACCCTTCCTTGGGAGCATCTTCAGTAGAACATACGGGATATCATCATGTCCCGACGCCTTGTTTCCTTTGATACGTCGTAGTACAGACTCAAGCTGGTTAAAATTGCAGAATATGGGCTTCTCAGTGAGTCCAGGTGATGATCTCTGCTGCACCGGTGGGGAACTTCTAGTTCGCTCAGCATCCCTTGCTGCATAACTTTTCGCCAGGTGTTCAGCCTGTTCCTCAGTTGTTAGTAGCGCGTCTCCTGATGTAAGATGCACGCTTCTTTTCTTACTAACGAAGGTTCTGACAAGTCGCCAGAACTGACGGTAATCGTCATGAGTCCTTCGTAACTGCTCGTGCCAAAGTGATGTCTTCCAGTCGCTCATGAGTCTTGCTATCTGCCGGGTCATCGCATTGATGGCCGGTTTTAAGCTGTAGTTACGAGTGCGCTGGAAAACGTTCCTTAGGTTGTTTCGCTGTCTGATCAGAACTAGGATGTGCCGTGGAGGTCTTCTGATGGCGTTGGGCTGTGGAGCAAACTTGGGAATGTTCCGTTTGGCTGAGGCTTGGATGGTGGTGGTGATGACATTTACAGCATTATCCACCTCATCTCGGGTTCTGCATGGTGTAACTGCTGGTAGTGTTTCCTCAACGAAAGATCTGTATCTCTTCCAATCGGCTTTATGAAGCAGATATTTGCTCGCGGGTGGAGTGGCGGGTGTGCCCTCAAATGTGTATAGCACCGGCCGGTGATCTGAGGGTCCATACGGTAGTGCGTGGCAATCCGTGATGGTGTGCAGATCCCTGGTGAGTAGCAGATCTAGCGTAGAGGTCCACTCAGGTCGGGCTGCATGCCTGAAGGTGTGAACACCCGGGTGGAAGACGGCGAGCCTGGTCTTTGTGATGTACGTGCCCAATGGGTTGTTACTACCACACAGCCAGGAGGTGTGTCGAGCATTTAAGTCCCCAAGGACAACATACCGACTTCTTGCCTGGGCGTGTTGTAGTAGTAATTTCACTGGCGTGAGAACCGCCCTCGGTCTCCTATAGACACAGGTGAACCTGTACCGATGTTTAAATCGCACGTCTACTGTGACTATGTGAGTTCCCTCAGTAGGTTCCACTGGGTTCGTGATGATCTTCGAAGGGACATCTCTTCTGACCAGTATAGCAACGCCTTCTGTCGACCCGCGTGAGCAAACCTCCCGGTATACAGTGTACCCATGGAAGTATAGTCGAGACGAGGGGGGCATCAATGTGTCAGTCAGCGCCATCACCGATGGTCTGTGTTGCTGCAGGAAAAGCTCTACTTCAGCCTGCTTCTGTGCGAGGCCTCTGATATTGTAGGTGCAAACTAGGTGCTCAATCATGTTTTTGTTGGCTCAGCACGGTATTAAGGAGGGTTGTGATGAAGCCCATCATCTGGTCTAACCTCTGGAGCATTCCTTCGACGAGCCTGATGAGCGTTGATTGTTCATTCTTTTTAGACGGCTGGGCTGCTTCTAATGGTGTGGCAGACGGGTGGGGAGAACTCTGGGGGAAGTCATGGTGATGGGAGTGAGCGGGCTGCTGTGATTGGCTGGTTGATCCGCCAATCACCGCTGAGTATTCTAACCCCGACTTCACTAGTTGACTTGGTTTCCGTGTAGGGGGTGGCGTGGTTATCTCCTCTTTCTTCTTCTTTTGGTTTCGACGTTGGTCAATAATCTTCTTTCGGTAGGAGCATTCTTTTGAAAACGCTGGATGGTCTCCTTTGCAGTTTGAGCAATAAGGTTTAACATTCTTGGGGCATTGTGCCAGCAGGTGATGATCTCCGCACCATGCACAATGACATGTACGGCCACAGTATTTCATTGTGTGGCCGTATTCCTGGCAGTTTCTACATTGTACAGGTCCAATATCTTCTTTAAAGGAGGTCACTCTAAATTTGATCCTGTTGATAGCTCCAAGGTTTCGTATATCTTCTATTTTTACAAAATGATCTACTATTATCTGAATGGCTTCGATGTCATATCTTTCACCATTCGGGGCTTGTTTTGTTAACCTTCTAGCGAGTCTGAAGCCTGGTAGTACTCTTTTTAACTCATCGATTATGTCTTTGACGTCGTAATCTACATCAAAGCCATAAAGGACAAATTTTTGGGTTCTTTTGGTTCCACGCGGGGCAAAGGTGTGGAATTCTACCTTTTTCTCACGTAGAAGTGCCTGGAGAGCTGTGTTATGATCCACCTCAGTAGCTAGGTACAATCTGGTTTCTTGCTTAGAAGAATTGGAAGAGTATTCCTCTATGTTGAGCTCTCTTAGTAGAATTCTCAGCGATGTCAGTGAAATAGGTGGCTTGATTATGATGGGTGGAGGCGGTCGGATCTTTTCATTTTGGGTAACATCTGGTTCCTGGGGCGCAAGAGCCTCGTAGCGGTTTGAAACCGGAATTCCAACAGGTACGGTGACCTCTGCGCGGCCCTTTATCTGGTGTCGCTTTGGTGGCTCTTGGTAAACTTCGGCACCTCCTGATCTTTTCTCGCCCCTCGCATCCTCCTCAGCCTCCATATGGGTGTCGTGGGAGGCCATCACGTTGGGGTCTCCTTACCAGAGCGATGCTGCCCGTTTAGCTGTCAAGGTTAGTTCCAAGTGATATGAATGGACCCCAACAGCGTAAAGGCGCAATCTAAGTAAGGAGCTGGCAATCTGGCAATAAGAATCTTCAGTAGAGGTCCTGCTTCTGCTGCCAGCTAGTAAAATAACTGTTTGATGTGTTCGTGTGGTTTATCACCACCACCAAAAATATTTAACAACACAAACGCTATTAATTGCACGGGTAGAGCAATAGTAATAGTAATAATTCGTGATTCCTTTCAATCCTAATACACATAGTTGCGGCCATTTTCAGATCGACTATATAAATTTTGTGTTTTTTTTTCTTTCCACGGGAAAGAATTTTTGTATTTTTTTCTAATAATATCGTTTCGAAATTGATGGAATACCTATAATTTCTTTGTGGCAAATAGCATGTTCATTATAAAGTCTTTAAGCAAATCACACGATTTCATACTTTCCATGTTCTTGAAAGAACTTAAGGTATTTGCTTTGTTTCATGGCGAATCTAATTATAACTTGCGATCATTAAAGTGAAAAGTACCTCATGTTGAGTTTTATTTTTACTCTTTCCTTTGTAAAAATGATTCTAAGGACCAATTTATCAAATTATAGAAAATACCATGAGCACGAAAAGAATCTCGGATTTTCATTTTAACAAAAGAAATCTTATTACATCAGACTCTTTTCTATAAGATTCAGAATTCTTTATTCATCTTCCTTTATGATTGATATAATATAATATTTAACTAATGTTATATCTTTTTTCAATTCATTTTATTTTATTGCTTAATATTCGTTTAGTCTTATTATGTAGTCCGTAAAAAGTTTAGTGTTTAAAACGAACATAATTATAGTTTCAGGTGTCGATTATTTAAATTCTATAGGTATCTTCACAGTCTGAAATGATTTTTAAAATTTTTTTTATTCGTCATATTAAACATTACTTATGAATTATTATTAACAAGAAGGAAAATGTTGCGTCTCCATTAATAAAATAAACAGACAGTATATCATAATTACCTTCATAAGTTTTTTAAATTATCAGACATTTTGTTGTATGCCTGTCTATCAGTCTATGTGTAGTCAAATACATGGAATTAGCTCCACCTGCTATCGTTTATCTGATTTTTATAAAATTTTCAGATATAATGCTGGTTAGTACAAAGGTGGTCCTTGGTATATTAAATTCCGTCCACTTTTGATTGCACACGCTTAAATATATTTTCTTATACATCCCTAAATTTGAAAAACGACTCATTCTATTTGGCTCGAGATTAGAGAAAATTTGGGAATCAGGCAACAATTAATGCTATTTATCAAATCCTTGTATTATTGTAGGAAATAATACAATGGATTATTGTATTTCCGAAAACGCCTTCTCACTTAGATTTTATTCTCATGCGAAAAATCATGAACCTTGAAATATAGATAATCTTTAGCCAATGAAAACGGTGAGGGAGCTATACTTTCGATTTGATCCTATGTTGGAGGAAAGTTGGGGATTGATGTAAAATTATTCAATCAAGTTTTTTCCAAAATTACTTTCGCTTACGGATGCTCAAATATAAATTGTAAAAAGGTGACATTTTGTTGTATGCAACTTTTTTTTGGTCCTCCCCTTCCTCGCCGTTAAAGGCTATACGGGGTTTTCCCGGGCCAGGGAGTGTGGGCGGGGATTTAAAAGACTCCCCCGGGACGCGAACTCGTGACTATTTTTATATCTTTAGATTCTTATGTCAGGTTGCCGGGTAACGGCGGTGCTGTTCACACGCTTTAGCCCATTCGGCCACCCCGCCCACAATTGTTGTATGCAACTATGTAACTAATATGGAATATAACAGAGGAAATAAAATATGAAATTATATTAATAAATCATAAAAAAATAATTGATTTTTATACTCCCCGTAAAACAATCAATATTTACATACGATCATTTTCACTAACAGTAGCGATATTCATATTTACTATGTACTAGGAATTTTTTTAATAACGAATCATCAAATACGCAATTCACTAATGTGGAACTCTTTCACATTTTAGTATTAGCTGATAAAAATAATTTACAGATATTTGTTGAGGGATACGAATGTTAAGGGATCATTGTATTTCCGAAAACGGCTTCTCACTTAGATTTTATTCTCATACGAAAAATTATGAACTTTGAAATATAGATAATGTTTAGCCAATGAAAGCGGTGAGGAAGCTATACTGACTTATAAACTATGAACGCCATTACAATGAGTGTCCTTAAAGGTTCCCACACGAACTACAGTAATTGGTTCAGGCTGCTTCCTCGATTATAGCACTATAATCAATGATTTTATTGTTGCCATAATTCACGTTTTTACGTGTTTCTTTTTTGTATTTATCTATTTGTTTATCTTATTTTATTTATTTATTTTTTTAGTTCTATTTATGTATTTTTTATTTCTTTATGTATATTCTATATATTTCTTCTAATATATATATATTCTATATATTCTTTATGTATAATCTATATATTTTTTTTTATTTATTTATGTATTATATTATTACTTACTTATTATTTATAGTGTGAATGGGTTACTACTTCCGTAGTTTTTAAAATTACTTTATATATAGTGTATATTTTGTGTATGTATATGAACACATTTATATCTATTTTTTCTTTTATATTTTTATCGACCCAGCTGCAATTTGTATGTAAATGCAATGCTCAGTATATTATAACTTAATGTTATTTTTTTTTTATATATGATTCTTGGATTCCAGTATCCAAGATAAAACGTTACGATGGTAAAGGTAGCGCCAAAATAAATTAGAAATTGAGAAAGTTGCTGTAATTTTGTTATGTTGTGAAATATGTATGTACTACCAAATAAATAAATTAAATACTTGGCAGAGGTTTTTCATTCGCATTAATTCGACGACACCGTTTGATGTTCATTTAATTTTGTTCTAACGGGACTTTAGAGTGGTCTCTCAATAATAAACACTATTATTTATTTGATGATCATTTCCTCTCTGAACAATTAATCATAGGTAGTCATGTTATAAATGGTTAGTAACCTATGCTGACCCTACTAGGCGGTTTTTTTTTTTTTGGTTTTTTTTTTAACATGATCTTGTTCCATGACTATCCTTTACTGAATCCTCGTATCCTGTTTTCCAACTTCTCTGAGGTTATTACAGCAATTAGATAAATTTCTTCGTTTCTCTACCGTAAAGTTTAAAGAACGGCTAAGCCTTGAGAAACTACGGAGAGAAAGAAAGGCGAAGCCCGTGAAATTGAAGAGAGAAACTGGCAAGAAAAGCCTCAAATTGCTTTCGTTGTATACAAAGCAGTTCTTTCCCGTAAATAATGTTAATAACGGCCCTAAAGCTTCTTCAGAATATTCAGTAAGTCGTGGAATGGAAGGGAGGCCCTTTTCTCCACAATCTAAACTACACACAATGACTTACAATTTCTTTAAAGGGTGTCTTCCCATGTTGGATTCATTTTAATCTACGGTACCTTGAATGCGAGATTAGCATAACGCAAAACATCAAATTAAATAATGTAACACAATTATTCTTAATCTTTCATTATGCGCTATAGTAAAATTTCATTCCATTTCCTTTTTTCTTTTTTTTTTTAATCATATTACACAACATGGTCTAAATTCATTTCGGTGTTTTCCATTTTCCTGGACTACTTTTATTTCCCTCCTATGCTTTTGTTCCTTTATGAAAATCCGCAAACCAATTTTCAGTATTCTCTTGATTTTTCCTAGAGAATAATAATAATAACATAATAGAGAATAACAACATTACATATATTTTTCCAAAAATTTGAAGTTTGTTTACTTTGTTCTGCTTGTGGTATTTATTATTCATGCATGAAACATATTTATGTGCATATAGTGTGTTTTATTGTATCATTTGCTATTTACTATTGACATGCTCATATGTTATATATTGTATACTATGCCTGTCTTATCTTTATTATCTGTGCTTTATTTGTCATTTTATTGCTCGCTATATTCAGATATATTATGTGGGGTATCATATTTATTTCATTGTTTATATTTAGGCATACAGTCAGATGCTTGGTTGTTATCAGAAGAGGATCTTGTCACTGAATCCTAATGAATTTTACTTTGTATATAAGTTGTAAATGTTTTTCATATTAATTTGTTCATTTTTATCATTATAGCCAACTCTATTTGTATGGAACATTCCCCGAAAAAAAAATAAAAAAAATTTCCTAGAAATCTTTACCATTCTGAAACTAATATCTATTTAGACGCCAAACATTTCAATCTATTTTTGTGGTATCCTAGGGGTTTTTCGCCTTTCAATCTCGCTCCCAGCAGGCAGAAAATTTATTTATTCTGTTTCATTGGCCGTGGGGTGACCCTGGGGTAAGGAGACCCTCCTGGGGCACACCCAGTCTCTACAAAGTGGGTACCCTTAATTAAATAATTGATTAATTGGAAAAACCTGGCGGTTGAGTGTGATTCTGGTCCGATCCTCTCTCTGCACAACCATTGGCCTTGAAACAGTACTTTCCCTAAATAGTACGAAACCCAAGACCATTCATGGGTTGTAGTGATATAGGGAAAAAACAATTAATGGTTTATTATATTTTTTTCAAATATTTTGTAGAGCTCAACATCGCTATTTTTAATGTGTTTTAGGTTTGGGTAAAATGAATTTCCTGATAAGCATTTCACCACCGTATGAAGAAACTTCAATCTAGTATATGATCAAAGACCGAGCTACGAGACATTTTATGAATAAGATAACGAACATATTTTAATTTAAAATGTTTTAAAATAAATTATGCGATTAAGTTGACCATTCAGTTAGTTTCTACCCCTAAACGTATCTTTCTTTCTTATTTATTTTTTGTACTACATATAATATTTTGTACAATAAAATATTGTACTGGTCTCCCTAATTTATATTTTTTCAGACTCCTATGATTTATCCCGACACAACTGGGAGCTGCAACAACTCTACTAGGACACAGATCTCGTTAGTGTCATTAAGGCAAGACGCATAAGAATAAGATGGTTGGGTCATGTGGAAAGGACGACAGCGGACCGAATGCCGAGTAAAATTGTATGGGCAAGGAGGAGCAAGAAGGAGAGGAAGGCCACCACTCTGTTGGCTGGAGGAAGTTGAGGTTGATTTGAGACAGGATGGTGTCAGGCGGTGGAGGGTTGTCGCATTGGACCGAGACTAGTGGTGGCGTATTGTTGAGAACTTACAACCCACGCGGACTGTAACGCCGAGGAGTAAGTAAGTGTGATTTATCAAAATAAATTTTGCAATCAAAACTTATGCAGTAATGATAATTTATAATAAGTTATTTACGCTTAAACCAGGTTTGAATTTTGTACATATGTATAAATAATATGCCTTTACACAGTGAGTTATGAACAGTACTAAAATCGTAGAACTTATGGAAGATAAATATAACCCAGGAAATACCAATGAGAAAAAAAACGCAGGAGAGGAGTTTAAAAAATATATGAAGTTAAACAAAACTATTTTATTAAACGCTAAGGTTTCGAACCGACTTTTCAGGTCTTCTTCAGGGAGATGTATTCAGCAAGGAGTTTCACTTAGAACTTCAGTTCTAAGTGAAACTCTTTGCTAAACACACCTTTCTGAAGAAGACCTGCAAAGTCGGTTCGAAACGTTAGCCTTTAATAAAATGGTTTGCCACTATTTAGTGTATTTATGATCGCCACCCCGGACCATCTCCTTCCTTAATTCCTTATAGATTATATGTGTCTAATATTAATGTAAGTTCAGATAAATATTTAACATAAATAAAGTTTATATTAAACAACACAAACTAAAAACTGTACACAACACAAACACTTAAAATGCCCTACAGTTTTCTATTTACAAGCTGTTTTCCTCTTTGCTATTGTTTCTTTTTACCGAACATATATATCCTAGTTATGACCAATTACGAGATGCTTAATAAATTTATGTGTGGGCGTACTTTAGAACTTACTATACCTCTAGTACTTTCTACTTTCTATACCTCTAGAACCTATAGAAAATATAATGATGCCATTCAATGAGTTGGGAAGAGAAGAAACCTCGTGTAAGCCTTCTTATCCTCCAGTGCCTATTTATTATTACACTTAAATTGTTGGTACTGGAAGAAATGTTATGTTATGTTTTGGTTTTTATTTTATTATGATTTATTTGTGAAAGAACAAACAAAAAATGTATTTCTAATTGTTGTTTCATTTAATTCATCTTCAATCTTTATTTCAATATAATCATTATTAAAATGGATAGATTTTTCTCGAATTTTTTCATTTATTAATGGAAACAAAATAAAATTTTGTGTCTAACTAACTATAGTCCGTGGTATAGATCTCTTTTTGTCAAATTATTAACATCCACCTGAAACTTCGCAAATAGCTTCATCTCATCGTAACTTACAATTTTTTTATTTATCAAAATTCTAGGAATTGGGGCGTTTTAATCTAAAGATCTGCAGACGTTGTCTATTTAATTAGATGATAAAATTTCACGAACACTCATTTGCTTTCCACTTGAATCTCAAGACAATTTGCTCACAAAATCGAAAATAATAGTGGCCTACAAAAATATTGGGCCGTTTGGAATAATTTGCACTCATAACCTGTCAAAATTGTGAGGTTATATAAGCCAAAAGACCTATTATTTTTGTAGGCCACTTATTTTTTTCGGTTTCGTTATCGATTTATGTCACGGTTCAAATGGAAAGCAAATGGGTATTATGAGATTTTAATAGCTAATTAAATAGACAATGTTTGCCGACCTCCTGATTGAAAAGGCCCCAATTCCGAAAATGTTCGTAAATATAACATTTACGATGAGATGAAGCTACTTGCGATGTTTTGGGCGGATGTTTATAATTTGACAAAAAGGGGTCTGTACCACGGACTACATAGATAGTTCTGTATGTTAGGAGTAGTGTTGTCCAAATGCGAGACCGAGACGAGTCTTGGTCTTGCAAACTCAGTCTTCGCCATGGCCTTGGTCTTGCGCAAGAGTATCGCAATAGTCTTGCAGTTACTTATTAGCTTATTACTGTAGAGATATTACTGTATGTCGTTAGATATGAGAAACCTAACTAAGCCCGAATGAAAAATTAGAGGAGTTTAATGCAAAAATATATTGGTTATACCAATTATTAACATATAGTAACTAAAATGGTCGAGTATTAGTAACTATTTTGCCTTAATTTTTATTTAAAAATTAATTTATTTTACCAGTTCTGGTCTTGGTCTTGCAACAGTTAGGCGGCCTTGGTCTTGGTCTTGCAAAGTGCAACACCAAGACCAATTTTGGGCAACACTAGTAAGGAGGGGAAAGATTTCTTCCTGATAAGAGCTGTAGGACATATGTTCTTCATGAAGAATGAGTGAACTGTGAACGATTAAAACGCATGTTTTTACCAACTACTTCACCGGCAAACGCATGTTTGAAAAGCTCTACACATTTTTAGACATAAGTAGTAATTATGTATACCAATTTAGATGCAAGCACTAAGGAATTCACTATGATGCAAGATGGACTACGTTCTCAGTAAAAGTGTTTTCCATTCCTCGTGAAAGGTGAGAACTACACGCGTATTTGGAAGGTTTCGTGTTCGGGTGGAAGATTGCAATGGAACTTGAGCACGTCTATCTTGGTCCCCTAGCCAACTGACGGAGGAATCTCCAATGAACTCCGGTGTTTCTGAATTTAAACGACTTCTATTGAAAATGATGTCAGTAGATTCATTTTAATATATGTATCGTTTATCACGTTATCCTCGCCAAAAGCGTGAACAATAAAAGACAAGATGAGATGTAAATAAATAAAAGTTTTTAGACAAAACAACTAAGAAACTTCAGAAAAAGAAATGAACGTATAGTTGATTATTTTCTTTATAAATATTAAAATTTTATAGGATGCAATGTCTATAACATTAAGGGTCGGTCGGCATTCATAATTAATGTCCATTATCTACTTTAGTATTTTGTTTATTTAGAATATTTCTTAACATTTCGAGGAGCTATCTACATCTAAAGAATGTTAGTTCTTATCCTATATTTTATTAACAATATATATATTTAAAGTAAATTAATTTAATTTAATTCCTTCAGAACTAAGTGTGATTTATTCAGGCTAGTATGACGTTTGAAAAACATAGAAGAATATAAAAAAAAAATTAATCGACTTTAAAGATAGATAGATAGATAGAAAAAAAACTTTATTCTGGGACTAAGTCCCTTCAGAATAACAATAATGTACAAAATAATAGAATATTACTGGCCTGAACGTTGAAACAATAAATAAAATAAAATAAAAGATATACATCTTTAATGAAATACAGGAGATGAAGTATGATTCTGAACATGGGTCAGTGGTCTCCTAAACGTCAATAAGTATTTTAAATTAATACAATTTTGAAGCAGATAATGAACGTTGATTATAAATGGCAACCGACTCTTGCTATTATTTCTTTGTTTTATTTCGTTCAGAATATTGCTTAAACTGCAATGATAATGTTATAATAGAATATAATACAAATCAACTTTATTCTGAGACAAAATCACTTAAGAATAACATTATTGTTCATGCAAATTAACATTAAATATGACCAAAAGAACTATTACAATAAAAGAAAAAACTTCAAAGATATATTAAAGAAATTGGATGAACAATAGGGTCACAATACTAGAGAAATTAAATTGGAAACGAACATTAAATTATTTTTATAAGCAATCCATAGCAGCGATAAAAGATAACTATCTAAAATAAATGATTTACATTTGTTGCTTACGAGATTTTAATGAAAACTTGTTATGGCATTGCAAAATTATAGGAGTATTTTAATCTATATACCACGATGTAGATTGAGGAAAAAATATTATACACGCATAGTAAGGAGTCGTTCAATAAATAGATAGAAAATAAATAAATATAAAAAAGTAACTAAAACATAAAATTGTGGTAAAACCTTTCAATATATACTTTAATCAGTCAAGAATATTTTTTTATTCAAATGAAGTCGTTTATGATTCCTGATTTACAGCTTCCTTCCCAGACTGAAATAGCTGGTTGGTAACAGTTAGTTGGTTTCTGTGCAACCGATGGATACAGATCGCTGAGGGAGGTTTCTGCCACTGCCACCATAATCCATTAGCCCAGCTAACAGGCATCGATGCATATATAACCGAATTATCTGCCTGACATTAATTAATCAGATAGCATACTCTATTTTACAACGATCATGGACCGGACCGTCGAACAATAGGTATACTCTCAGGATGGCCCATGACCAAAGAGGAATCCCATGGATAAAAGAGAAATAACATAAATGAAAACGAGCTTTTAACCAGTAAGTGTATCTGATAGTTTATCCCATAATCATTTAAAAACAATGAATCTGAGTAATGAAAAAAAAAAATTTGAAAAGATATATGACTCAAAAATATATTCATTTTGACCAGTCTTTGCAGGAGTACCACAAGGAACAATACTGGATCGTTTATTGTATCTCATATATAAACATTGCATACCCACCAACTCCGAGGCAACTATTGTGATCTACACGGTACAATAATCTTAACAAAACCATCCACTTGTCGGCGGTACTGATCCATTTATATCAAATCATCTCGATCCGTCTAGAACTTATCATAACCTACAATTTTTATATTTACGAAAGTTGTAATAAATGAAGAGATTGGCAATAGTACGTTATCTTCGCCTACCTACATTTCACTAAATGATATAAAAAAAAAATTGAACAGAGAAGTTGTGACAAGATCGGGAAAGCCTCTCTGGAAAGAATTAAGTGTTCCCGTCTCCTCGGTTATTGGACTTGGATATAGATTTTCAATTTTTCATTCACCCCCTTTCTCGATGAAGGGCTTGGATTCTTATAATTTTCACAAACGAGTTTTTGATATTGCGCTTTATTAGACTTGCCTTATGTCATTCCTATGAAGCGAGAAGACTTTATGTATCTGCAGGAGTCTATACACATATGCATGTATATTCAATATAATTTCATTAATTCTTGAGTTGGAAGAAAAATATCTGTATTAAAGTATATAAAGTGGAAAAAGTGTTTGTTTAGTATTATTTATTTAAATACCTAATATTACTACTTCTAAGACAAAACCATTACGATTTGCTCTATGATTTCAAAAAAAAAATTGATCTATAAAAATTAAAATTAAAAAAGGACTGTTTTCCTTTTGGTGTCCAATAATTGATCTAATTATTTAGTCTAATAAAATTAAAATCTTGTCTTAATTCTCCTTGAATACTTCTCAATACTGTTCTTTGAAACTAAGGATTTGCATCAATGGATCGTAAAATGTTAGGAAAAATGATCTTACAAGATTATTTTTACCTTAAAAATCATAAGTCATTGTTAATTTTAATACAGGTTATTATTAATTAGAGGTTTTTATTATTTTAATCCCTAAAGAGTTTCACTTTTTGTTTATTATTTACTTTTGGTTTATTATTTAGTTGTTATTTTGTTTCTGTTTATTTTCTATTTTTTCTTATAAATAGTGTGAATGTGATTCGACCTCACTATGACTAATTTACAAGTGACAGAATGTTGTAATATTCTATAAATAAATAAATAATAATTTAAAAATTCTGTCTCTAATTTCTTCTTTAGTTCAGAAATTTTATAGACAACCTATTTAGCTTGATTATTTTTAGCTTGATTATATTTAGAGATTTGTTTGCTACATATTTTATATTTTTTTAATACCGTATATTTTCCAGTTTTTTATTGCATATTGAATAGCATATTTTGAGGGGTTTCACCTCTACCCCAGAAACGTCATTTCTTTCACCCTGACCTCTCTGAATAAAAATATTAGGTTTAAATGTGAGTTTTTATAAATGTGTTTTCATTGGAGCAGAAAGAAGTACTACGTATATTCATATTTGGCAGTCGTATACATCACGACACAGTGGACTCATGCAACATCCCCAGTCCCTACCATACCTCCGAGACGCGCTGTTATTTAAGGTCTTTAATTAAATATGATTTTTTTATTATTTAAAAAGTACAATTTTATTCTCATATGAGTTCCTTATCATTTGAATTCTATTGCAGCTCACACTTAAACTATTTTATTTCCTTATTAGTACGCAATTGTACGTAAATGTATGCGGCCATGATCATAATATATTTCTCTTTATCTGTGATGCGGGAATAGAACGATGTTGAGTAGTTTTTGATGGAGCCGATTTCTGGAGCGGTGAGATTCATTCTAAGATTCTTCACTATCTCTGGTCGACATCCGCTGGGACAAAACTCCATGCTAATGACTCTTATCCTCATCGAAGATACTTATTTGTAATAACCATATATTTATATATATACGATATAATACAATATCACTAATAATAATAATAAGATTAATATGTAAAATATATATATATATATATATATATATATATATATATATATATATATATATATATATAAATCTTAAATATATATATATATATATATATATATATATATATATATATATATAATATATATATATATATATATATATATATATATATATATATATATATATAATATTACAATGTTTTTATAATTCGACCTTTATATATTATAACTTAAGATAACAATTATAGTCGGATAATGACATGAAATACACTTGAATGAGCTAAAACAACTTGTGTTTATTCTTTTTATTCAAACGTTTCGATCGCAGTTTTTTAACATAAATAATGGGATGCACTTCAGTTTTTTAATTGAGCATTGATACCTCAACCGGGATCGGAACGGAATAATTAATAAGTGACCTTATTCCGAATAAAATAATTATGTTAAAATATAATGACTAAAGGTCAATTGAGAAAAATTTGTATTTATATAAAACTTAAGGTATGAATTATAGTGGGATAATAGGTCATGAAATACACTTATAGATGACTTAAAACAACTTCTGTTTATTCCATTTATTCAAAAACGTTTCGATCTTTGTTTTTTAACATAAACAATGGGATCCTCTTCAGTTCTTGAAAAACAATATCTAACATTGGTACATCAATTAAAAGTTTTCATACATCTCAACAATAATACGAAATTTTTCTTACTTTTGAGTTTTTTTTTTTTTTTTTTGTAAAAAATAAACTTTATTCTGGGACTAGGTCCCTTAAGAATAACAATTATGGACAAAAAATAAAAATCACATCTGGTTCAAAATTAGAGAATATAAAATAAAAAACAAAATGTTAAAATTTGTTGATGAGTTTATTCTTAAAATTAAAACTCAAACAATTACAACAACCATTCACTCAGCCAAATTTAATTCATAACATTTATTTCATTGTACAACCTTGTTTCGGGATGTGAGAAGGAATTGGTAGAGATGATATTTGAATGAGAACAAGGAAGAAGAATGGAGGATATCAAAAGGTTAGGAATTCCAAAAGGCAATGGATTGGGCAATAAAGGAATATTCAAATGTCTTAATTCTATGGAAAGGGATAGTAAGGTCGGAAATGCGGTATCTTGTTTTCTGGGAGTAGACCACAGGTTTGAACTGTAGGAGACTGTTGTATCTTTATGCTTTGACTGCAATAAAGATACAACAGGTAAACATTCTAGTATCATTGCATCACAATAACCCATGAAGAAATTATAATTTATTGAATGGAAAAAAAAATTGTTTTGAAGTTATCTAAGTTTGCGAATCTTAAAATTTAATTTACATTTATCTTGTTCTCTAATTTAGCTCAAGTATGTTAGAATTTCGTAAAACGATACAATTAAACCTGAGCCTCAAATAAGACTGAAAAATAGTTGAACAAATAATATATAATATAAAAGAACAAATAATATATAATATAAAAAAGAACAAATAATATATAATATAAAACAAATAATATATAATATTATTCTAATATAATATATAATATAAAACAAATAATAAATAAAATAGCCGACAACTAAATTACAAATATCATCTTCAAATATGTTAATATATGTTTTTTCCATTCTATACCGTAACTAAATCATGACCCTAATCCAGTGGAATTGCAATGGTATTAAAAGTCACTTCAACGATTTGAAGCTAATAATGGAAGATGAAGATCCTTTTTGTATATGCCTCCAAGAAACGCACCTAAAGCCTTCAAACCAATTCACCCTTAAAGGCTTCAATATCTATAGGACAGATTGTGATCCAGATTACGAGCGAGCGTGTAGAGGCGTAGCCATAGCCGTAAAAGATACCGTTTATTCCCACCCAGTAGAAATAGATTCCCCACTTCAAGTAATAGCTGTTACAGTTCATTTAAACACAACATTCACAATTTGCAACATTTATCTCCCCCAAGACAATACTATAGAGACAGAACACCTTCTCCATATTCATAGGCAGTTGACAAAGCCAATTTTGTACACTGGAGATTTCAATGGCCACAACCCATTATGGGGCTCACAAGACACAAATCCTAGAGGTCGCATTATAGAAACTTTCTTAGATTTAACGAATACTCTGTTACTAAACTCCGGCGAAGCAACATACGTAAGTTCTAGCTTTGGTACATTTTCATCCATTGATCTCTCTTTATGCACTTACTCACTGATTGATAATATAGAATGGACAGTTCTACCAGAGCCTTATGGAAGTGACCATTTCCCAATTCGTCTAAAATTCAGAAGTGCAAACTGCAATAATTACAGCGTCCCTCGTTGGCTATTAGAAAAAGCAGATTGGTCACTATTCACGTCTTTAGCTGTCCCACCTCAAAATCACCCTAACAGTATGAATGTAGATGATGGGTGTAAATCTATAACTGAGACAATAGTTACGGCAGCAGAGTTCTCAATCCCTAAAACCAAAGGCCATTACAAAAGGACACCTGTCCCCTGGTTCGATAGTGATTGCAAGAAAGCCATACAACTTCGGAGAAATGCATTTAAGACATTTAAGAAAAATATGAATCAGGTTAATCACATTGAATATAAAAAACAAAGAGCTGTTTGCAGAAGAATTATAAATGACAAGAAAAAAGAATCATGGAAATCATTTGTTGAGTCCATTAACTCGTCTACCCCCTGCAACGTTGTATGGAACAAAATAAGGAAGATAAGAGGAACCAATTCTTCCTACAAATATACTCTGATATGCGATGGAAAACTATGCGATAACCCAGACATTGTTGGAAGAACATTTGCCGAATATTACTCAGAAGTTTACACAACGACTTCTAGAAATAATATGGCTCAAGATCTAAACTTCTCTGACGATAATGCATATCAAGATTACAACATTCCATTCAGCATGTGGGAACTCCAATCAATACTCCAAACTGTCAAAGGATCTTCACCAGGACCAGATAATGTACACTACTCCATGATACAACATCTTCCGAAAAATACACTGAACTGGCTTTTAAATTTTTACAATCATATTTGGCTTAGCGGTAACTTTCCTAGCAGCTGGAACGACTCTATAGTTGTCCCAATATTGAAGGGTAGTCAAGATAAACGTCATCCATCCAGCTACCGACCAATATTTTTAACCAGCTGTCTATGCAAAGTAATGGAACGAATGGTAAACAAGAGACTCACATGGATCCTAGAAAAATATCATCTCATCCAAAACTTCCAATGTGGTTTTCGCAAAGGCAGATCAACTGTAGACCACCTGGTTCAAATGGAAGCCGAATTACAGTATGCATTCATCCAAGAGGAGCAAGCTATTGCAGTTTACTTCGATATGAAAATAGCTTTCGATAAAACTGACAAATTTGCTATCCTAAACAAAATACACTCGCTAGGATTCAGAGGTAACTTACCAAAATTTATTCAAGGATTCCTTTCTAGTCACCGCTTTCGCGTCCGTATAGGGAAACTGTTATCCAAGCAATGTAGACAAGTGAGTGGAGTACCACAAGGATGCCTTTTAAGTACAACACTTTTCGCACTGGCGGTTAGTGACTTGGGAAAAAATCTTCCACGCGGAATCAAAGTAATGCTCTTTGTCGACGATCTTGCTATTCTATACAGAGCGAAAGATGTCCTATCTGTAAAAGATAAGCTCCAAGAAGCACTGAATCGTATTGATGGCTGGTCGAAATCATCGGGACTTTGTTTCTCTTCTGAAAAAACTAAATGTATTCACTATAGCAGAAAACGAAATACTCCACAATCGCCAGAACTTCTCTTAGGTGACGCCATCTTACCATATGTCAACACCTGCAGATTCTTGGGATTATTATTTGATAAACGTCTATCCTGGGAACACCACATAAAATCACTCAAAGATACATGTACTAAAAAACTTCAGCTTCTGAGAATACTTAGTGGAACTAACTGGGGAGCAGACAGAACTACCATGATTAAAGTATACCAAGCTCTGATCGGCGCAAAAATAGATTATGGTAGTTTTGTCTACGGTTCTGCCCGAAAAAATGCTCTAGCCAAGCTCGACTCCGTGCACCACACTGGAATACGCCTTGCAACTGGAGCCTTTAGAACAAGCCCAACCCTGAGCATTTGTGTCGAATCTGGCCTTATACCACTGCACTTTAGAAGACAGAAACTTGCAATAAACTATATTACTAAATTATACCCGCAAACTTCACACCCCTCCCATAAATATGTTTTTCAATCTAAATTCTCAAAAAGATTTAAAGAAAAAAGGAATACCACATTACCATTGGCAGAAAGAATGTCTCTTATTATAAATAAACTAAAACAAATAACATTACATGAAATAGAAAAAGAAACAGCCCCTTGGACCTATATACAACCTAAATTAAATCTCCAACTCACCCAATTCACCAAAGATACTACATTACCTGCAGATTACAAAGAAAAATTCCAAAAAATAATCATCACGTTACCTGAACATCTTCTAATATTCACCGACGGATCCAAATCAGATACATCTACTGCTTCAGCCTTTGTCACTCCTGATACTACCTACAAATATAAATTACACCATCTTTGTAGTGTTTACACAGCAGAGATTAACGCCGTAGCAATGAGTCTCCGATACGTCATGAAGAAGCCAGTTGCAAATGTGGTTGTTGTATCGGATTCCCTAAGTACCCTGAAAGCTATGAATAACATGTATCCAGACCATCCAGGGATACACTGCATTCTAAGTCTTATAAAAATGCTTCATGGAGTTGGAACAACGGCACATTTTATCTGGTCGCCTGGCCATATAGGAATTAAAGGAAATGAAATGGCTGATAGAGCAGCAAAGGAAGCTCTTACTCTTCCAGGCCGCGGTAAAGTTTTTTTGACACCATCTGAACTTGCACGACCTCTGAGAGAAACCATATTCCAAGAATGGCAAAGACGGTGGGACATCAGCGCACCTAGCAAATTAAAAACAATAAAGAAAGAGGTGCAACCGTGGACCAGCTCCAGACGCAGCAGTCGTAGAGAAGAGGTCGTCCTCACGCGGCTGAGGATCGGACATACTAGACTGACTCACCTCCACCTCATAACAAAAGATTCTATCCCCCGATGTCAAAAGTGTAACCAATCACTAACTGTAAAACATATTTTGGAAGAATGCCCTTTTTACACCGCAAGATTAAAAGATTTTGGAATACCCCAGAATATATCAGCATCCCTGGGAAATCAAGAAGAAATGGTTACCAAAGTCATCAAGTTTATGGATAGTGAAAGACTTAAAAAACACATTTGACAGGCTTTTATTTATTTATTTATTTTTATTATTTTTTTTTAAATTTATTTATTTAATTTTATTTATTTTTTTATTTATTTATTTATTTTATTGATTCTACTGCTATTTTTTAAAGTTTATTTATTTATACATTTTTTATACATCTTATTACCTATAAATGTCTATTATTATCCTTATTTATTTATTTTATTCTATCAATCCATTTCTTTATTTATTTTATTTTATTTTATTTATTTATTTATTTTTTTATTTATTTTATTTTTTTGTATCAATCATCCAAATAGTATTAAATGATGTTATTTAGTTGATCGGGCGCTTATGACCTGGATGTTTTGCGCCTAGACATCGAAACAAACAAACAAACAATAGTTGAAGACCTGAACCGACCTCAAATATTAACTACGAAACAAATGTATAGGAGACGTATTTTTTCTTCCCTTATGCATTTCATTCCATTTAAATTAATTTAATTTTATTTATCCCTCGTAAATTGTCTTGTTACTTTATAAACGATGCCATTCAAGATATCTGTTATTTACTTTTACGATTCCTTTTAGCCTGATTTATCGTGGAATCAGGATCATTCGCTTTTAGAAGAAACCGGTGCTGTTCGTGGAAATGACAAATATTGAAAATCGTAATTTGTGAACAAATATTTGATAGGCAATTGAATTGCTTCGGAGTAGAGAATGGGATTTTCAGAATCGTATGCATAACTCCATACATTCCACTCCATATTGGTGAACAATTTTCCGTTGTCAGAAAAAAAAACCAGCCGTAGATCTATAAAAAGAATGAAAACTCATTGAATTGGTCTATGAATGCGTACATGAAGATTTTTTCCACAATTGAAACAGTTTTATTAATTAGGGACAATAGCTTTAATGATAAAAAACTACATTCATACCACGATAACAAAAAATATAAATAAATAATGTAAAATAAAAATAATGAAATTAAAATATATATATATATATATATATATATATATATATATATATATATATATATATATATATCTTCTGTTCATTATTCCTAAAATTGGTGTCTTGAAGTTTTATTTGTTATATAAATTAGGCCAGTATTCACCAACATTTTATTTATTAGCTATTTTATTACGACGTTTCGACCATCACTAGAGCCATTTCCAAGACTTATTGAGTCCTCCATTTGATATTCATTATTAATGTTGTATTAATTTTTTCAGAGAAAAATTAAATTGTCCTACTATTTAAGAGTTTCCCCTACATCATTTCTGGAGGAACTTGTGTGTGTGTGTGTGTGTGTATATATATATATATATATATATATATATATATATATATATATATATATATATTATAATAATACTATATTTTCCTTTTTCTGAAATAAAAGTAATATTAAATGGAAAACAATTGATAAAATATGGAATGAATCAAGTTGTTAAAAAAGTAGGAAACAGTGAGGTTCGAAGGATAAAAAAAAACAACATCAAAATAATGGGTCGGCATCAGGATTATTTTCAATGGTTAAATGTCTGTAAGGTAAAATCAGTTTACAATTAAGGAATTAAATGAAAAATTTATCATTTTTATAAAAAATTAGTTTGTTCGAAGACTTTTTTGTGTTTTATTTATATAATAAACTTAAAGGTATGCAATGTAAAATAACTTAGATACTCTATTTACAATAAGTCTAGAGAACCGCGAACATAACTCATTTTCAGCACTCCTAAAACCGTGTTCTAGGAACCATAAAACATATTCCATAACATGGGTTAAGTGATACCGTGGTAGACAAATTTTAGTAGTTCAGTCTGCAAAAACGTGCTTTGTGTAATCATGCACTGCTCTATTACCTTGTGGCTGTATGAGAATCCTAGTTCACTACACTCGTTGTGCGGTTGTTTTATTTACTCCCATTTCTTTTTTTTCAAAATTATTGTTTTCATAAAACTTTCGCTTGGGCCTCAAGAATAATGTGTCGCAAGGTAGTAGTGCAGAACATGCGCTGTCCATGCTGGCTTGAACAACATACTGTATCCACCACAGAATAACCACAAACTAAATTTTACCCTCTGTACCAAAGTTACCCCATCTTACGTTACGCCGGTTTCTTGTAAAAATTCAACAAGTAAAAATAAAAAATGTACGATATAAATTAACATTAAAAAATGTTTTTGTAAATTTATACCATATTTATCTATGCAAAAACACCGAAAGTGCATTAAAATATTACACACTCTTATCATATATTGTTACACCGAGTGCGCAATTTTCTGATTTTACAAAAAGGGATATATATCAATGCTCTTAATTATTTGATGTTATGAAATATAACCTAATGACTTTTTTCAATAAACCAATGATATTTAAAATGCATCCCCACCCTCTTCAATATATTTAGTCACCGCGAAAAATTTAATATTATAGAATATAAATATTTTCCTGGTAAATATTATTTAAAAAAAACAACATATAAGTTCACTTTAATGAATCTTATATCAGTGAAATCAGATTTTTGTGGATTTAATATAACTTTAAACATTAACTTACTTAGTTCTGCTTGGATAAATAAAGTCTAATTCACTAAAAACATTGTTCAGCTCTACTTAAGGACTCAACTTTTTTTTTAACTTGCAATTTTTTATTCGCACAAGTCAAAAAATATTGACAATCATTGAATTTGATGACAATGCAAAACTTAATGACATGGAAGGCATGAGAAGGAGCAGTACCCAACTGCACCTTCTCTTGGCGTGGTATCTACCTTAGGCGAAGAGGTCTCTCATCCAGCTCTTCTTCAGTCTTCTGCGGGCGTTGCCTGGCATTTGTGTTGAGACCATATCATTTATATTTATGTTAGGGTATGATAGGGTGTATCATCGTATGATTTCATGGAATGGTTTGTTGTGGGTTCGTATGCTACTACATATATATATATATATATATATATATATATATATATTTGTTATGTTTAGGTATTAATATTTTTATTGAGGTATAATACATTTTACCACACTTTAGGGCACTGAGTACTAAAGCTGTAAGGCACATTTATACCATATTTACAATATAATAAAATAAAATAAAAAATGAAATACATAAAAATAGATGTATAAAAGATAATAATGTATATGTAACTAAGATAAAAACTGTAATAAAAAGAAAGAAATATAGCTTGTATTGAAATAATGCAGAAAGGAAAAAAGAAAAAAAATTAAATAAATAAATATTAATGATAATATTTATTTATTTGGTTATATTTTAGGTGCCGTGTGCAACTTTATAGGTTAGAGGCACCATCTTGATTGTTGATTTACATTTCAATATGTCTTATGTATGTAAAATTTTGGATGTGTATGTTGTTAGTATTTTTGTTTAAAGAACGTGTTGTTACAACTGAATAGGTTATTTCTAATTTACGTTGTGAATTCGTTTATGAGGATGATATTGTTTAAATATGTCTGTAGTAATTGTGTTTTTTCAAAAATTGGAATAGGTGTTTCTGATTTCCAGGTTGTATGGCTTGTCGATATCCTAACAGCAGATATGAGGTCCTTGATGAATCTAAGCTCGGACAATTTTCCAAGATGTGAAACATTGTTAAAGCTGTATCACAGCTGCGACATCTTGGTGGCGAACTTCCGTCGAGTAGATGAGCATGCGTGAGCCTGGTGTGCCCTATTCTGAGGCGTGTAATGATAGTCTGCTCCCGTCGGTTTCCTTGAATCTCTGGAAGTGGATTCATGTCATGAAACATTCTTTTCATTTTGTTTGTGATAGGAACCTTTGCCCAACAATATCGCCAGGCCTCTCTACACTGGTTCAAAATTGCGTTATTGTAATCGTATAGCGCTATTTTATTGGTGCTGGAAGTATGGTGGATGCTTCTTTTGCGGCGCTATCAGCCAGTTCATTGCCTGGTATTCCTATGTGACTGGGAACCCACAAAAATGTTATTGTTTTTTTTGTAATTTGAATAATTTGTATAATTTGGAAGACAATGGGGTTGTTGCATGATTGAAAGTTCTCTATTAGTTTTAGGGCTGAGTAGGAATCACTAATAATTAAAATGTGGTCATTGTTAATTTCGTTGATTATTATATCTAACGCTAAATATATGGCAAAGAGTTCGGAGGATAGGACTGAATAAATGGAGGGTAGAGAGTAGCGGATGGTCTCCGTAGGTAGAACAACGGAACATCCAACATGTTCTGATTTTTTCGACCCATCGGTATAAATGCATGTGTACTTTTCGTAGTTATTTATATGAGCTAAGAAGAGTTGTTTTAGTGCTACTGGTAGGCTATTTAACTTTTTTTTGTTTTTTAATGAAAAATCGAAAAGTGTTCTACTATTTGTCCAAGGAGGTAAAGGGTTTACGTTTGATTTGAACAGCTTTGGAAGTGTGTACGTATTGATTAGTGGCGGGTAGTTGGCAAGGCGAGTTGGTAATTTATACGTCGAGAAGTCAAAAAAGTCTGTAGTTACTTTTAAGCGTCCTAAAAACTTTAACAAAAGAAAGTGTCTGCGTAGTTCTAGCGGCCATTCATCAGCCTCCCAGAGCAGACTGTTAATAGGGCTAGTCCTGAAGGCTCCGGTTGCTCGACGGATCATTGAATGGTGTACTGGATCTAGCTTGTTTAATATTTTCTTTGAGGCATCCCCGTATACTTCGCATCCGTAGTCAATAATCGGCCTTATTAGACATCTGTATAACCTCAACAAGGAAGTTCTATCGCAGCCATAAGTAGTACCGGAAAGTGATTTTATTAAATTGCACTTCTTTGACAATTTGGACAGTAGTGTTTCGATTTGTAGTTTCCACGTCAGTCTTGAGTCCAACATTACTCCTAGATGTCGAATTGAATCGCGTTTGTTCAAAGGTCGATTTCCAATATGTGCTGTAAGTGGTTGGGTACATCTACGAATTCGACAAAAGTGGATAGCAGTGGATTTAGAAATACTAAACCTGAAGCCACAACTAGCGGCCCATGTTTCAAGGCTGTTGAGGGACTCTTGTATAACATATTGCCCAAAGTTTACATCGGTAGAGCTGTAATAAATCAGGACGTCGTCAGCGTATAGTGCAACATTCACAGGTTTTGGTATGAACGATTTGATATCGTTAATGGCAATGTTGAATAGGGTTGGGCTTAGAACAGATCCTTGCGGAACACCGTTGTGTAGTTCGAATTTGTTTGAAAAAGTCGAGCCAGCACGAACGTTGAAATTCCGATTATTGAGAAAGTTTTGTATAAAAAACAGAATATTGCCCGAGAATCCCCAATCCTGAAGGGATTTTAGAATTTTGTTTCTCCAGCATGAGTCAAATGCACTTTCTAGGTCTAAGAAAACTGCGAAAACATGCTGATTTCTAGTAAACGATGATTTTATAAAGGAATTAAATTTAAAAAGATTGTGCATTGTTGATTTAGTATAACGGAATCCGCATTGTTCGCTGTCTAGTAGATGCCTTGTCTCTAATTCCCATAAAAGGCGGCGGTTAATTATTTTTTCGGTCACTTTGCAGAGAACTGACGTAAGAGAGATGGGCCTATAATTTTGTACGAGTTTTGGATCTTTATTGGATTTCAGTATAGGGATTACTGTTGCCGATGACCAACTTTTAGGAAAGTCTCTATTTATCCACATATTGTTGAGGAGCGTCAACAACAGGTCAGTTACTCTTGTTGGTAAGCGCTTTATAAATTCAATGTGAATCTGATCTGGACCTGGTGATTTGGAACGAGATGAACTAATACTTTGGTTTAGTTCATCTAATGTAAAGGGTAAATTGTAGGGTTCATTATCAAGGGTAAGATAAGGAGGGAACTGAAGTTCATGAAGTGCCGAAGGATTTTTTGAAATACTAGATAAGTGCTGCCCAAAGGCATTAGCTATTTCCTTAGGCTCGGTAAGAATTTTTCCATTGTAAGCTATCGATCGCGGAATATTGTTAATTTGTCTGCCTTTTATGGCTTTTATTTTATTCCATACTATTTTCGTTGAAATTCCGGTTGAGATGGAAGATATAAATTTTGTCCAGCAATTTCTTTTTGCCTGGTTGATAATCCACCGCGCTTCTGCCCTGGCTTTATGGTAATTGATATGATTACTTAATGATGGACGTGTTTTTAAAATTTTTAAAGCTCTATGCCGTTTCGTCAAAGCAGCACGACATTCGGGTGTCCACCAAGGAACCGTTCTTAAATATTTAGATGGTTTGGTTTTAGGGACCGACAGGGTAGCAATTTGAACAATTACTGAGGCAAACCTTTCAAGATTTTCTCCGTGAGATGAGGAAATTTCAAAATGTCTAAAGTTATCGCTACAAGCTTTTGTAAAATTCTTCCAATTGGCTTTGTCTATCCTCCATTTCCCGATAGACTGTGGAAGAAACGGGTCAATTTGCAGTGAAAGCAAAAGAGGTAGGTGATCACTACCTGCAAGATCACAATGGAAGTAAGACTGGGGAATTATAGGAAATGAGCGAGAGGCTAAGCAGAGGTCAATAGAAGTCCAGGTTTGGTGGGCTCGGCTATAGAAAGACTGCTCACAGGGGCTGCAGAGTATGAGCGAAAATTCATCTATAAGAGAGTCTATTATTTTACCCCTTGCATCAGTTCGATGATTGATGCCCCAAGTCGGACTGTGAGCGTTCAGATCTCCCATTAAAAGGAATGGAAGAGGAAGTTCGAGTAATAGATCTCGAAAATCATTATATGTGATATTTTCTGAGGGATGTAGATAAATAGAACATATCGTAAACTGAACTGGAAGATGAACGACAACGGCTACTGCTTCCAATTTGGAGGATAAATTAATAGCAGTATAACTGATGCCTTTCTTAATGGCAAGAGAAACTCCTCCGCTAGCATGAGGAGTACGACGGACTGTTTTGTAAATAGAATTATATAAAGATTTTAAAATAGTTTGGTTTTCTTTTAGATGGGTCTCTTGAAGAGATAATAGTGAGGGGTTATAATTAGAAATCAACAACTGTAGGTCATTATAGTGACGATATACACCATCACAGTTCCAATTTAAAATAATCATATGATTTAATGTTATAAGTTATAATCTAGTTATGGGGTACTAGAAAAGTTAAATGTGAGTGTTTTCACTAACAGAAGTGTTTCTAAGGTAATTTTTCAAGCTGTTTATGACTTTAGTAAATCTGCTCTTTAAGCTTTTTGTTGGAAGAGCTGAGTATAAATCTGAAAACATAGAAATGATGGAATCGAGGTCATTGGTTAAGTCTAGTGCTGCCGATACCGGATCTTTTGTGATTACAATGGTTTCTAAAAATGTGTGTAATTGAATGAAGGAAAGAGGATAGTTTTTGTCAGGTGATTCTACATGTTTCTTCAAAGGTAGTAATGAATCGGTCAGAGTTTTATTTTCCGTGTTAATTTGAATGTTAGAGGTTTTAGTTTCCGCGGTAATTTGGATGTTAGAGGTATTTCTACTGTTAGAGGTTATGTTTTGTAGGCCTTCATTAATCTGCAAGTTACCTTTTTTATCTTGTTCCGGTTCGTTGGGATCATGGTGACTGCTAGAAGGAAGACTTGTTGTTGAGGTAATTGGATTCGTTGATGTATTGTTTTTATTATTTAACTTCTCCTCTAAAACTTCGATTTTCTCAACTAAACCTTCAATAATTGAAGAAAGTTTCCCTATTTGTTGGATTATTTCGATACTAGGTGCTGGAGTGGACACAATCTTAGAAAAGCTGCCCAGAGGAAGAACTGTAGGTGTTTTATTTTCAACTATTCTTTTGGCCACCGGATAGGGTACTCTATCGGTTACCCTTACCTTTTGAATTTCCTTTTCTTTCAGAAATGCAGGACAGTTTCGAGACCACGCAGGATGTTGATCAGAACAGTTAACACATTTCAGAGGTTGGCTGCACTGATCTTCGTGTTGAGTAAGCCCACATTTGCCACAGACTTTACGTTGGCATTTCGCCGATACGTGGTTGAATGAGAAGCAATTAAAACATCTTATAGGATTTGGGATATAGGGTCTTACTTTTATGTTTATGAAATTAAGTTTAAGATGATCCGGTAACACGGGCTTCTCGAAAGTTAGGATAATCGATGATGTTGGTACCTTCGTTTCTCCTGACCTTCTAAAAATTCTTTTCACTTCCACGACTCCTTCGTCACGTAGCTCTTCTTTAAGTTCTTGTTCTGAACAGATATTGAACTCAGGACAGGTTATTATTCTTTTTGTGTATAATGATAATAAATTATTAGAATTGAGTAAATAGAAAAAACAAACAAACGAAAACAAAACTAACAGTCATACTTTTTTTTTTTGTCATGGAATCGTTTGTAATGAGTTCGTATGTGTTCGTTAACAGTCAGAATATGAATGTCAGTATATAAGGTTATGTTGTTAACGTACCAAGGTGTTTGTATAATTGAATGTTTTGGCTTGGAAGATTTGTAGTTTTTTTATGTGACTCTTTTTAGCTGTTCCAAATATATGTGATGGGTCATTCGACCTAATGACTTTTTGCGATAAACTGACGATATGCATAGTTTACTTATAAACAACTAAATAAACTAAATGGTGGCCAATTCCTTTTCCTTAAATTAGGGAACACACACACCTCTTTGGCGCTGCAAACCGATGTGGTCCTTCGACAAGTCTTCGTCAGGTAGACCTATCTTGAGGCACCGCTCGCCAGTTGCAGTTGAGGGGCACTCTCTACTGTCTAAAAACATAAACAAGAAAATTTGGAAGAACCTCTCATTTTTTGGTAGATTTATGAGTATTTCGGACAAATTTCATTGAAGAATGGTATGTAGTCAAGGAATTTTGTGGCTTTTAGCTATTTATCTTAGTTATAACTATTTTATTATAATACTTGAAGTATAAGCCTTATTAATTTTATCGCTCTTCATACTTGTGTAAAGTTGACCGAAGTGTCTCGTAATAAAGATGGGCATGTAATAAAGCTAAGACTGAAATAGATATAAACAAAGTTTTGCCTATCGGGTTCCAATATTTATAGGCAGTAAAGGTTTGGCCTTTGGGAAGAATGATATCATGGTAGAGTTGGTAGGGGCAGGTTTTATTCCAACGTCGCACTAAAATGTTTAACCTGGAGCACATCAACTACGAGATAAAGTTTAATGTTCCAATTTATTGGCAGTACTTTCCTACATTGACCCAACTTTTTCTCAGCCCCTTTTCCAATTTATCGATATCGAGTTTTAAAACTTCTGTTACAGCTTCGCAGAAGTCTCACATCCCCCCCATTTTTTTTAATAGATATATTAAACTACATCTTTTTCTCTTTAGGGCTTGTTTCGGTAACAAATATATATTGGAGTTCGAACACGTTGGTAATGTTCTTTAGTCTCTAAAGCATTAGGTATATCTCGATGGATTTATTTGGTGACCAGAGATTTAATTATAGTGATTAGTGTACCGTATAAAAAACATTACCTCTTTTAGTGATATCCTCATAAGATTAAAATTCACTCGATATGGGGAACTTAACATGATATAAATATAAACTGTATCATCATGTAAATAATACATAATGTAAACATCATATAATATTATCCTGTCCATATAATATGATATTAATTCCTATACAATTAATAGGAAAAAAAACAACCCTCATTTTACTACCATTCAATCAAATGCAATATCGGTAAATATTATGCGCATTACACAACAGTACATTGAAATGTAACATGCGTTGCAGTTACATGCAAATAAATATATGAATAAAAAAAATCTTAAGACATATGAATACTATTTCTATTTTTTTTTTTTTAACTCCTTTTATTTTTTTTCCGAGATATATATTGATATCCCCTAATTCCATTTTCTTCAATATTTGTATTATGAACCATAACTAAAATAAAGGAGCTAAAACTGAAAGATGCTGTGGGAATGTCAAGATACTTCGTCTCTTAAAATTTAAGAGAAATTCAAACTGAATTTGTGACTCCAAATTGACATTTTGATATTATTTCTGAGCGCTTTTAAGACAATAAGGGCCAAACTACTGATGGAAACCGGACTTGATCATTTCGACCTCCACTAATCTAGAATAGGGAAGAACGAAGAAAGAGAACAAGTAGTAGAAGTATTGTGCTGCTTCTTCCAAACATCTGTAGTGTCCAGAGGTTAGGAAAGATGATAATAAAGTAAAAAAGATACTTCGTATCGTTCAAATTACTTGTAAATATTATATAAATTACAATAAATATTGTAGATACAAAAAATATTTTTATAACTATTTATCTGAAAATCGTATTTTATATTTTGCTTCCTCACTACGGAAGGTATGGAAGCTTTGTATTTTTTATGAATCAAGGATGCCTAAATTCAATAATGTTTCTTTATTAATCTTATACAACAATTCATAATATGGCTTTAATTTCTTGCTCGAGGATTATCTTCGTCCGTGTTCAATATCGAACACTTCGTATGCGTTATTAAACTTTTCATACATTTTTTTTTTTTTACTAAGGATGTATGTATAACGAGATAATATTATGTTTTTCAGTTATATTATACTATGAAAATAATTTAGTTACAATTTCTCAAAGAAGGATTATTTTTTGTGTTTGATCAGTTATGAGGTAACACTTCTTATTCATTGTCCAACTTTTTACACATATATATATATATATATATATATATATATATATATATATATATATATATATATATATATATTTAAGCTTAGGAGGTATGTACATCAAAATAATAATGTTTTTCTAGTTACAACAAAGCTTTCTAAGTCGCAGACTTGTTTAATTATTAAAGTATTCTATTAGACACTTTTATTTTACAATAAAATTGTTCTTTTTTGGAGGTCACACATTAGTAAATTTTACCTTAAAAATAGGCCAAAATAATTTACGTACTCTTATCCTTTCAAATGGTTGTGATTCAGTTGACTAATTAAGGAAGTTTTTAGAGACAAAATGGATAGTTATTGTGATAAATTAACTATCCCATAAATGACGTAAATATATTATGGTCATCTGATTGGTGGTATTGTGTCCAAGCCAGTGGAGCTGGTTGGCTGGAAAGATATCCTCCCCCGACTGCCTCCTCCAATCACAATTTCTCGTTCAATTTATCCAGAGTCACCGGGGACTGGGTAATTTATCGCTTAATTTCGAGAGACCCGGCGAGGGGTCTTATATAAAACTTTATACAGAGGATGTTGGGGAGATGGATCTGCCGACATTTCGTTAACTCCCAAATGGACGTCATTATTTTCCCAGAGATATGAACTTTTATTCGATCCCATTTCTTCCCGAAATGAAGTCTGCTAAGTATGATGTTTAATGGCCGGAATTCTTCCCCTCGGCAAAAATGGTATAGATGGCCTCTGGAGAACTTTGGATGGTCTGGATCCAATTTTATTATATCAATTTTTTCGGAATCTGTCTTAATTGTTTCCGTCATCTTATATAACATTTTCGAAACCGAAAAGAATAAAAAAAAACTGATTAAATTATTATTATTATTTTATTGTATATGCAGTTACATATGAATGTATTTATACGGCAATTTTTTTCTTTTCAATACCCAATTTTTTTTTTTCATTTCACATTTTTTTTATTATAATTATTGAAAGTAAGAAAAAAAATCCCTTCTTGTCACAGTCTCATATATTTATGTTTTAGAGCTTTTGTTTTAAAAAATAATGCATTTATTATTACATTTATTTTTTTTTTTTTGTCCTCTACCTCGCCGTTAAGGCTATACGGGGTTTTCACGGGCCAGGGGTTGTGGGCGGGGATTTAAAAGACGCCGTTGGCAACGGGACGAGAATTCGTGACTATATTTTTATTACACATTTGTCATATATCAGGCTGCCGGGCAACGGTGGCGCTGTGCACAACGCGTTAGCCCATTCGGCCAACCCGCCCACAATAAATTAAATTTGTTAATTGTAAGTCAAGGGAAAATATTTGGTCAGTTGCGCCTTTTCCTATCATAAAACCAGTTGGGTATTTGCCTGTCTCTCTCCCTCTGTATGGGGCAATATCCTAAGGAACAAAATTCTGGACAGCATCTTGTATACACTGGACTGTGGTGAGATGTTCCGGTAGTTTCTGCAATGCAGGATGTTTCCTTTCTTGTGAATTGTGAATATAATGGTCTTACAGCAGTCCGCTGGGATTCTCTCATACATCCATAATAACGTTGTGAAGAGCTTCCAATGCCTTTTTCCGTCCAAACTTAAACAGTTCTGATGGAATCCCATCAGCTCCCATGTTACTCCATCCTCCCGGCGATTTGTCGTTTTTGGGCATTCCACGGCTTCCTGAACCTCCTTTGTGTCTGGCGGCTCCAGGTCCTCGGCTGGTATTGACACATGTGTGGGCTGATGACACTGATCAACTTCAGCTTTCAGCATACTCCAGAAGTGATTCCGCCACCTACCCAGAATACTCTGTTTTGAAGAGTACCATCCACATCTTTACATTCAATTTAATAAGGCTTAAGGGGCATAATATATTAATTATATAATATATTTATAATAAGTATAAGGGCATGATAAAGTAGTTATAAAATATACATTTGGTAGGAAAGATTAAGCTGTTTGAAGTTTCCTTATAAAAACAAATCAGATAGATAAAAATGTTGTAAATTAGTTTCGTATGGTTTGCAGCTAGTAAAAACCAACAGAATTTATTCCCGGATAATTGAGAGTGAAGCAACTAGATAAAACTATGTTGATATTTTGCTTTAAAAATGCGAATTTGTATGCTTCGGCAGACAAAAACCTATTTTTGAATTTAAATAAATTTTGCGTTTTTTAATAAAATTAATATTCATCACAAAATGTCTACGTTTTTGTTTCTTTATAACTTCAATATTTCAGGAACTAATTGTAAGCACATAAATACAAGAAAAAATATAAACAATTTATCCCTTAAAGTGTGATTTGGGAGGAGTGGAGTAGCTTAGTTGTAGGGCGTAATCTTCCAATGCTCAAGGTCTCAGGTTCGAATCCCAGCTCATATGGTAGATAAGCTATTTATTCTGTTACATTAGCCTTGGGGCGACCCTGGGGTAGGGAGACCCTCTTGGAGCACACACAGCTTCAATACAGTGGATACCCTTAATTAAATAATTGATTAAGGAGGAAAACGTGGCAGTTGAGCGCGATCCTGGCCCGATCTTCTGCCTTCACAACCGTAGGCCTTGACACTGTACTTTCTCTAAATAGAACTGAACCCAAGACCCTTCATGAGTTATAGTGGTACAGGTTTTATATGACTGGTGTCCTTCCTGGGACACTCTCTATAAATTGGGTACCCTTAATTAAATAATTAATTAAGGAAGAAAACCGGATGGTTGAGCGTGATCTCGGTCAAATCACCTCCATGCGAAACCTTTGACCATGAAACAGTACTTTCCTTGAATAATACTGAACCGAAGATAGGTTGTAGTGGTACAGGTATATATCAAAAGTGTTTCTTTTCCTGTAAACACAGATTATTTATTTTTTTATTTTTTTAATATGGCTCCAGAAAGTACTTCAACATTATTTTATATATATTTTTTCTGTAATAATTGATCTTGTAAAATAAATGATTCGGATTTCTTCGCTGCATCCTTGTTTACTTACTTAAACTGCATTAATAACAAAGTGGTTTATTTATAACTCCCTTTTAGTTCTATTTGTAAGCTTGCTAAAGAAAATACTTCGGTGAGCTAAACGATTTTAATGAATAGACGTTTGTCAATGGTTTTAACAGAATGATTTATTCTAGCTTCTTAGCGTTAAGAATATTCCAACCCTACATAATCACCTTTTTTATATATTGCACAGATGTAATGTGGCAGCTTTGGGAAACATTTAATAAGGGTAAAATAAATACAGGTAAAAAGTTTAATGAATGCAAATCCGCCCCCGTGCCCCCGTCAACTGCCCTGGAACAAAGTTAAATTAAATTTGTTCTCAAGTGACGGGGTAAGTGGTATCCCCACCGGTCTATTCCTCCCCTCCCCTTCCTTGTCCCCCCCCTCCCCTTCAGGTCTCGAATGAGCCTTATTGTGCTGCCCCGAGCTATTCCCTAATAGCTTCTTACACCCGATATCTTTAGCTGGATTGTTTATACTTTTATTGGCTTTGGACACCCTTGTATACATTTTATCACATATAATTAAATTAAGTTTACAATGAATACACATGGTGTTTCGTAATTACACGGCACTATTTTAGGTATGTGTTCACTCACACAAAATAAAGAAAAAAGTTCAAATTAACATGTATCTGAAATTCATTTATAAAACAGACATCAAAGGCTAAAGATTTATTATTTATTTACTACATTAAGACTGATAGTACAAAGTTTAACCCGTTTAATTCTAAATAACAGGTTTTAATCACCTGATAAAAAAATGGTAGATAAGCAACGACAGCAGTTGCTCATCTGTTAGTCTAGTTCTGTTTGCTTTAATGAATAATGTGATACAGTTCAATTTATGATTATCATGGGAGACAACATAAATTTATTCACTTTTGTAGAACAAACAGTCATGCTTTTACTTACGGCGAGGTACATACCAAATACCAAAAATATACCAAATCGTAGACGGTTTGAGGCCATTGAAAGACACAGTAGGGATAATGACACGCTAAAACCTATAAGAGTAAACGCCGGTCGACAAAGATTTCGACGGTCTTCAAGCGTTGAAGAAGAAATACTCGATGGTGTTCAGTTATATCCTACTACTAGTACCAGAAGATCGTCACGTCGTTTCGATGTTTCCTCTACCAGCGTATGGCGAACTTTACGCGAACAACGACTATATCTATTTCACGTATCCAGTAGGCAAGATTTGTTACCACAAGATAATAACAAGCGCAGAAATTTCTCTCAGTGGTTAATTCGACAATACACACGAGATCCTAGATCCTGCATTTTGTTTACTGATGAATCTTGCTTTGCAAGAAATAGGATTCTTAATTTTTGAAACACCCATACTTGGGTAATAAAACCCTCATACGACTGCTGTTGGACATTACCTACATACCTTTTCTTTAAATATCTGGTGAAGTCTTCTAAGCGACAACATCATCGGTCCTTTCTTTTTGCCACCTAGCCTGTCTTACTTGCATTTTTCGCTAAATAATCTTCATGAACTCCTAGAAGATATTCCGCTAGGCATTAGACAAAGCCTGTGGTTTATGCATGGCGGTGCTCCAGCTCACTTATGCAATAGTGTGACTGATTTTTTAAATGCACCTTATGGAGACCGATGGGTTGGTCGAAACGTACCAGTTAAATGGCCACCAAGATCTCCGGATCCAACGCCATTAGATTATTTTGTGTGGGGCTGGATGAAGTCTATGTTTTATTTTGTGACAATTGGCAAGAAGAGCTAAGAAATCGGAACTATCAAGCACCATCCTGATGCTATACGAAGAGCCAGAAAAGCATGGATTCATCATACTGAATGTTGCATTAAACAAAACGGAGGTCCCTTTGAACAGTTACTCTAAATGTTGTAATAATAATAAATAATAAATCTTTAACCTTTTATATCTGTTTAATAAATGATTTTGAGATATATTTTAATTTGAACTTTTTTAAATATTTTGTGTTAATGAATACATACCTAAAATAGTGCCGTGCAATTACGAACTCCCTGTATACTAGCTTAGGGTATCAGTTACGGCAAAGGAAAGTAGAGTTCATACTCCGCAATGCAAACCATCCCTTTACTTCACTAAATATAGTTCTGAAGAAAAATAATATGAATATGATTAATTAATGTCCATTAGTATTATCATAATAATCATTTAACTAAACAGTTTGGAGAATATGTTGTCATTGGTTAGCCCGTGCCAATAATTTGGAAACTATATTGTACAGTGAAAAAATGACAATATGTGCCATTTATTTCCAATTTTTTAAATGACCTCTTTAAGCATCCTCTGGCTAGAGAAATTTACTAGGACTTGTGGGATTCTTGCAAAATTCCTCGAAAATCCTTCATTATTTCGTTATCAGGTAAAAGGAATCATTGACGTTGAAACTCTTCTTTATTTATTAAAATGAAATCGCTTAGTGATTTCCGAAAGGGAAATATTAGAAAAATAAGCAAATAATAAGTATTAATCTACTCATCCGTCACTTTTTTCTTCGTTGTCAGTGGCACATTTTTGGTTTTGTGAAGTTGAAGGCACTGCTTCTGTGGTGGAAAACAGTTTTGTGTAGAACTCTTTGCTGCCAGGATTTTCGAGTTTTAAAACATCCTCCACTAGTTTCTTCCTAAATTGTAAGGTTTTTGCCGAATCGCCGTATTTTTCGTGGTCTGTGCAATCCGACTTGTACAATCTTATTTTTTGATAGCTTTGATTACATAACTATTTGGGGAATGCTTTACACAATACGATTGTGGCTTTAACCAATGTTCGAGTTCTATGACTTGTGGGGTTTTTGCTATCAGCCCCTCAATAACAGAATCAGTATCAACTCACTGCATTAATGAGAAAGTTGGAACGCTACTAGTTCCTCCAAGTTTGGAGTTGAGAATTGGTGGGAGGAAGGGGGTGGGAGTAATGCCTTGACCACCTGGAGTTAGGTTATCGAAGACCGGCCGAGCTGTCCGGCCAATCTAGCCAATAATTATTGAGGTAGTCTTAAACTAAACTTTACCAAAGAAGATTTCCACTTATAACTGTTATTTCATATTGTCTGAGAATGAAATTCAGCTAGTGGAAGTATTAAAAAAATACATGTGGGACAAAAAAAAAATAAAAACAGACTTCTTTTTTTGCAACTTTAACTTCCACAATACAAAAAGAATATCAAAAAAGTTTTATTTTCTTACAAGCTAGTCGGGAGTGCGGTCAATATATGAGCCTTTCAGTTGACGGAATGGATAATAAAGTAATTTTTGTGATATTTCTAGTTGGAAAATGTATAACATCTTTACCACTGTTTGTACAGGTCTGATAAAAATCTGGTGCGCGCAACACACAACTTTCGCTTACCGCTGTACTTAGAACATAAAATACTTTCTGACAATGTAGGGCTATTATAAAATTTTTAAACCGCATTTTAAACGGAGCTAACGCTGAAGCTTACAGCTAAGAAATCATTAAGACCATTCAAATTACAAAACTCCTATTTATTATATCGACGGTACGCAATAAAAACGTCATTATTCCATGTGTTTTTGTAAACCAAATAACTCTATTCTCTGAGCCGTATGTGCCTTTCAGTTGATGGAATGACTTAACTTCAATTTCAACATTTTTGATTAGTCATTCTTTTTTTTAACTTGTTTATTGAGAAATAATACAATCTGTCTCAAAGGACATTTATGATTGTGTTCAGAGAACACATTCACACTCTATGTACAATAAATAAAAATAATATATATACAGTAAATAAGAATAAAATAACCTAAAAATTAACTTATACATTTTTTTTATAAATAAAAAAATAACACACGTGTAAATATGCGCTATTTACAATCAACCGAGGGAATTCCGAGCCTGACTTGTCCCTCCAACTTTGGAGGTAAAAGCATGACTCCAGGAGATCCCTGCACTCTCAACCTCGTCACTGGGGCTAAACCCAGTGGAGATTGAGCGAGAGCGCTTTAGCCACATACTCTCATGACGTGAGTGGAGAATCCTGCTCTTGCCATAACTCTAATATTTACAATCCATAAATGGTCGCGAGGCCACTGTCGTTTTAACCTTCTTGGAGGATTATAGGGATGGGTTGTGCTGGATAGGGATTGTTCAAGAGGATTTGGATGATAGGCAAGGTTCTGGTGAAATTCGGAGAATTTTCCTGGCATTAGGTCTAGAACAAATAGAATATTAAGGTCATGGTTGGTTCTCGAAGCAGTTTGGAGTGGAAGGATTGGATACGTTTGATGTTCAACGTTTCAACCCCACAGTTCAAGTCCGTAAGTCCTAATAGATTTCATTATTGTCTTGTAGATAAGTATACAGTATTATATATTGACCGCACCCCGACTTAATTCTTCTGAAATTATAACTACGATGAACCATCTCAACACTATTAGAAAAACCTTTAATTTTATTGTGTTTTTTTTTAAGGCTTTTATAAAAAATTTCACGGCAAATCATCTCATTTGTATTTTTTTAAAAATTAATTCTATGGTAAAAATAAAATAAAAATTCTATGGGAAAATAGATAATAAATAACCCTATCCATTTTTAAGCAATTTAGTCAATTATAGTAAAATATCTGTTTGTTATAAATAAATTAATCGTGATGGAAGTGTATATAGATGTTAGTACAGGAGTATATAATACTAGAGTCAACACCAGACTGACCTCTCAACTAATCCACTATTAACCTCGTTAAATAATAAATGGCTCCGGCTTTAAAATGCACTGTGCCATGCCTGAGGCTCAGATTTTTTTTTTTTGTATTACTGGCTGTGTAATTATTTTAAAATATACTAAAACGACAATCAAACGACTACATAGGAATAACTGAAACTAGCTGACAAAAGTATTTCTGTTCTTTATAATGGATCCTTAGGTAATTTTTTAAACTATTAAAAATATGAAATGATCGTTCCCATGCCTCATCAGATGGGATAAAAGTTTTAAAACATAATAATAAAATGAATTATGTTTCTACTTATAGGAATTTGCAAGATATTTCTTTAGCTTTTATATATATATACATATATATATATATATATATATATATATATATATATATATATTATGATATAGATTTAATGCTATACTCACTTTCTTTACGAATATTTAAAAATGGTCAAATTTCTCGCCGAAGTACCAATATCAGTCTTATTTCTGTATACATACTTTAATTCGTTGATCGAATTAATTTTTCTTCTATTGATAAATTCTAATAAAAATATTCTAATGTGCTCATGAGCAACTTCATACGCCTGAGCTCAATTTAATTCTAGAAATTTCAGTTTTGATGTTATAACATAAAAAATATTAAATGAATTAATCATCAAATCTTATTGTTCACTTCTTAAATTTATGTCTTTCTTATCTGGTTTCATCAAAAAACGTTGGACGCGGGTTTTCCTTTCTTTCTTAATTAACTTTTAAATATTTTTAAATAAATACAGTCGATTCTCAATGATTTGAAATCCAAAAAAAGTGCAAGAATAATTTAAATTATCGGGGCTTCGAATTATTGAGTAGTTTGAATTCTCAAGACGAAAGAAAACATAATTCCGATTATTAAGAGTTTTTATTATATTTTAAATATGTATGAGCTTACATGTATTATATAAGGACAATACATATATACACAAAAATATACATATGTAGAGCATCATGTAAAAAATATCACCAGGAAAATTTCGAATTATAAAGAGGGAAAGTCGTCTAGTACGAGTTATGGAGCGTTCTCATCCCTCATGTTAGGAAAAGGATTTTGAGCTATCGACAATACCAAAATACAGCATTTTTTCTATTTACCGAATTAACGGCTGAAGAGTTAATTAATGTAAGCACAAGCTGGAATGTATGTAGATAAATGTTTAACAAGTGATATTTATTTATTAGAAAATAAATAAATATCATTATATCAACAACTACATTGCAATAGCCGGTAAGTGAAAACTAAAATTATAATAATAATTTGTATCACTGATTGAGTCATATCAAAATTTGGACATCTGTAATTTTTTCAAATCTGTAAAACAAATTTTTTTTTTTATAATATAGCTTCAATTGAAACTAATTCTAATAATTTCTTTAATTATTCAACTTCAACAAGTCATAATAAGAAAAGAAATAATTATGATTAAACGGTTCGACGGTTTAATCATCATCAACAAAAAATGAAAGGATGGTTATCCACAAAAGCTAGTTCCACAAAGTTAAAAAAGTATACTAGCCAGGTATAGTCCTTGCTATAGACATCTTTTTACCAAATTATTACTAAAAACTAATGAATCTGCATTTTCTTTCCACTTGAATCGTAAGATAATATGACCATAAAATCGGGTAAAAGGTGGCCTACAACAATATTGGTCCGTTTGGCGTGACCATCGCCCCCAAAATGTCAAAATAACGAGTCCATATAGGCCAAACGGCCCAATATTTTGTAACAACATTTTTTTCCGATTTTATTGTCATATTATCTTACGACTCAAGTGAAAAGCAACTGATCATTCAAGAGCGTTAGTGATTAATTAATTTAATGAGAAAACACCCCATTTCCGAGAACTAAAAAAAAAATGTTTGCGATCTCGCCCCAATACCGAAAATTTGTGAAAATAATATATTTGTAGGTCATGTTGAAATGAAGCTGTTTACAAATTTAGTTTGACAAAAAGGGGTCTGTACCTAAGGACTAATATATTACTTTTCCAAGATGTTAAACACTTCATGATAACAATTATTCAAATTTCAACTGTTAAGTCAACAGCGATGCTCTGTGGAATACGCTAATTGATGAAACGTTGAAGGGTTTGCTTGTTTTTGGCTGCATTTTAGAGAAACGGGGCTCCATAGTTGTGTTTTCTAATTATAGTATAATAATTATCGTTGATATTATTAGATTTGATATACCTCTTTTGATCCTTAGGCCTATCACTAATTATGAAATTAAGGGACGCTTAAGTTCTCACAAGAATTGGTCATACTTGGAAGCAGTGAGTGAGGCTTGGTCCTATGCATTAGATGAATTGAATTACCAATCCACATCTCAATCAACTTAACTGATCTGACCTCAACTCTCCATCTTCTAATTAATTAATGTTATAAAATCAATTTATTTTTTTACATTATGAAATTGTATTTATGTTTTTTATCGCTTATCTGTTAATGGATTTGTATTGTTGAACGAACCAAAAGTTTATAACCACTCCGATGAATTTAATTTTTTTTTTTTTTTTTTGGAGTGATGTGGAAAGTTAACGATTGAAAAGTGAAAACAGACGACTGTAGAATGTTTTTAACTCTTATCAAAAATGTAATAGGGTAAGCGTTGTAACAACATAACCAATTATTCCGGGCAACTCGGTTATGTGAATTCCATATTTCTACCTGAAATTTCGTTTGACGAAGTGAAGTTTTAAAATTCTGTCCATAGCAGTGGGTATTGTTCGGAAATAACTTTTACAGGTTCCAATCATGGATTTTTTTATTCATTTTTAAAAAAAACTTTTTATTTTTGATTTGAACTAGCATTTATTTAGACAGATCATTAATTTAGGTTTCTTAGTAATTTGAGCATTATTCCTTGTTATTTTTAAGACTCCTTAAAATGTACTCCTGTTACAGGTTAGAACACATAATTGTGACAATATTTAATATTAATACAAGAATAAAGTTTAAGAAATAGGGATTATGAAACAAAAATATATTACGATTATTTTTTATTCAGTTTATTGTTAATATTTATATCAGTGTAAATTAAAAATATATATTGACAGTTATAAAATTTAAAACTTCGTGTTTGACTAAGTAGAGTAAAATTTCTTAATGAGGATATTATTATTGTTGGTTTCAAAATTAAACGTTTTTTAACGAATCGTAATTGCAATATAAATGGTTAACGTTACAGCAAGTAACAGTTCATAGAACAATTGAAAACTATTTTTAATAGTGTTGTCCAAAATCGGTCTTGGCCTTGCACTTTGACCAAGACCGCCTGATTGTTGCAAGACCAAGACCAAGACAAATTAGTAAAAAACAAATCTTTTTTGTGAATAAAAATTAAGTAAAAATAGTTGATAATTTTACTTGATACAAAAAACTTGACAGTTTTAGTTATTATATGCATTTACATATTGGAAGAGTTAAATACGAAAAAATATTTGTTATATTAATTCTTTAATTGGTATAACCAATATATTTTTGCATTTAACACTTCCAATGTTTTATTCGGGCTTAGTTAGATCTTCACTATCTGAAAAATTATAGTAATAGGCTAATAGGTAAGTGCAAGACTGTCACGAGACTCATGCTCAAGACCAAGACTGAGAGTGCAAGACCATGACGAGTCTTGGTCTCGCATTTTTGCAACACTATTTGGAAAATGACATATCAAGGTCTGCTCCATTTTTTAAACTAAAAACAGAAACATATACAGATAAACCTAAATACAAATCACCGAAGAGAATTAATAAACAAGGATTTTTTTAGGATGTGATCAAATCTATTTTTTTTTTCTGATATAAGAAACTGATTTCTCACCGAATCGATCCAAAGATGAAATTAACAACTATCGTAGAACATTAAAAAAAAAAAAATATGTAAAAGTCATGAAGATAGACAAAACGAGAGTTCAAAACGTCAACAAATATATGAATTATATTTCAATTTAATTTTTAAAAAATGTTTTGAAAAATACAATAAAATTGTAATCTGTGATAGTATCTCCATATGTGATAGCATTATAAAATATTTTACAACATAAGCCTCCCGGTTATATTGTTGATTTCAAAATTTTTTCTTAAAAGGTTTTTAACATTTAAGGAGTTCTTAAGCTAATTTTCACCTTCAAATATTAATGTTATTAACAGGTTTAAAAAATAATAATAACCTTTTTTTTTAACGTGTTTGAAATATCATATTTTTTTTTGTTAGTTAAGGTATTAATGTATATATAGCATCACATTTTGATTATTTTTAGACTAATAATTATTTTTAGAAAGTTTTTATTTATTTATTCTGTAATATAATAGTCAGTCATACAGACAATAATTTAGTGAGGTGATGACTCATTCACACCATATATTCAGAAAACATAAACAAAAGCAATATAAAAAGTAAATAATAATCAAAAAGTATTTACAATAAAAAAGTAAAATTACTTAAAGATAAGTAACTTTAAATGTGTTAAACGTCCTTAAATGTTAAATAAGTAATTCATTATAGTTTCATAAGCACTATTTTTGATATACATAAATTTTGCTTAAATTAATAAAAGTTTATAATAGAATAGGTTACATTTTTTTTAATGAAAAGATATTCTCTTTATACTTTAATAAAATTTAATAATGAACTTCTTTTCTTCTTTTGTTGACAGATATCCAATTGTTAATCGAGTGTGATGTAGTAGCTCTGGATAGCACCTTGATAAATATTAATTTATAAAACAAGAAAAAAGAGCAAACATGGAAATGGATGTAAGTGTATCTGGAGGATAGTTCTGATGATGGGAAAAATATCTCGAAGTGTCAACTATAGTTAATATGTAACAAATACAAAATTTGTTTCCATTTATGGAAGTTTTTATTGGCAACCTCTGAACTAATAATGAAATTCAAGATTTTACATTTTTCTAAAATGTTTTTTATACATTAAATATTTAGTATTTAATATATATTAACAATAGGTATATAAATTAAAGTTCAGTAAAATATAATCCATTAATAAACTTTAATTGTCCGGTAACCGTCAGCGTTTCCGTAGTGTAGTGGTTATCACGTGTGCTTCACACGCACAAGGTCCCCGGTTCGATCCCGGGCGGAAACAATTTCTTTTTTTTTCGCTATATCATTACCGTTACACATAAGACAAAAACTACTATCGTTTCATGTATAAATTAATCACTTCTGAGTATTTATAAAAATAAAATCTAAGATGCTTTTGTTTTAATAAAAAGTTTTTCTATACAGGGTGTCTCGTAAGTAGAGGGAATTTTTTTTATGGGAATGATAGCAGATCTGGCTGCGAAAAATTTTATATGAATAATAGGCTAATTTTTAGCAGAAAAGTATGAAATCCAAACTTTGTTTTCCGTTGAATAGGAAGCAATAGCTAAACAAATATTAAATTAAAATAATTAACAATTGCTTTAGTGTAAACTAGACAAATAACGGAGATTAACAGTTTTATAACCAATTTACATTAAAAAAATAATTGAAAATTACTATTTAATCTACATAACAATCATAAATTAAATGTGTATTTAGGTAATTATGTTTATTGTAATATATCCCAGATCATGGAAAAACAAAAAATAAAAATTTTGCAACAATTAATTGTTATAATTTTTCCTCAAAACACGACAGATAAACAGGTATTTTCTGTGATTTTTGGTGACAGAATAAAAATCTCATCCTGTTTTTAAACAAACTGATTCTCATTCCCCTCCAAGGAACCTCTGTTTAATTAATATAAGCTTAAAGCTTATTATACGAGGTAGTTTTTTTTAAGTGGGATAACTGTAGTATAGTTTAGGATGATGATAAAAAAAATCGTAAATAATTTATTATTGTATTAAAAAATAAAACTTAGCCGTTTAAAAGTCCTCTTTAACTGGTTTTAATAACGACAAACTCCATTTCATTTGAAGTAAATTTTATTATTTTTCTTGCTCACTGTAAATCAATTGTTTATTAAATATTTCTTTAGTTATTGCTTCCTATTCGACGAAAAACATGGCCTACTTTAAAAAACACAAAACTATAACTATTACTACTTTTTTGCTAAAACTTGTCCCATTGATTATATGAACTTTGAGCCCATGAGGTATGTTATAACTTATTTAGGTATGCTATTAACTTAAAAATTTCCCTCTGCTTACGGGACGCCCAATATATTTCAAGCTGCGATAAAAATTTACAATTGAATAATGCAAAAAAAAAAAGAATAAAAAAAATTAATTGATTGTAATAAGTGGATAAAATAGTATAGGTATTAATAAAAAAGTAATCTTGGTGCCTAGTATTGAACACAATTAGACAAAATATTTGGTTCATTTAATGCATCATTCTACAAGATTTCTCAAAGGAAATATCAGTAAATGATGGAAGGATAGTTTACAATTTTATTTTGTATTAAATATATTGTTTTTTTTTCTATTACTCTATTTTTCAAAGATCCAATACAATATCCGGAATTTACAGTCAAACCAAAAAAATATTCATACCAATGTTTTTTTTCTAAATATGTTGAATCTACAACTTAGGCCTACTTGCCTCAGACATTTTCTGCAGTGGTTTTAAAGAATGTAGCCCAGAAAGACTCAAATTAACGTCAACTAGACAAATAGTCCTCTAAAAAAGCATGCGTATATTAATATATGCATAATAATTAATAGATGCATAGAAATGCCTTGAATAGTTTTTATTATTTTTGTGTGTTTATTGCTAAGTAATCATGAAATATTTTTTAGTCAATGTTACTTATTGAAAATCACCGTTTTATGAAGGAAGGTAATTGGAACACGTAAAAGCATGACCCAGTTACTTCGGTGCACCTTATTTAAATTCTATATTCCATAGAAAATTCAATGGATTTAATAAATAGATAATGAGCTGTATAAACACTCAAAATGCTGTGACGCGCAGATTTGGTTACGCTGTTATATATAATAATATATAATAATATAATATAATATATTATTATTTAAATTAAGAGTATTATTGTCAAAATCGGTCAGCCAAGTTTGTTTTGTGAATATGAAGAAATTTTAATAATTGTTTTTGGAGTGACTGGAGACCCATAGATAATATGAATGTCCCATTAAATATACAATAAAATAAGGAATCATAACAAATCATACGGAGTCTAGATTCAGTACAGTATTCGTGGCTTTAAAGTATTTTTGATAGCCCTAAATAGAGTACACCAACCGCGTGATTTATCTCTTGATCACTGTTATTTCATATACACTTTATGTTTTTCTTAAATAACACTTTAATCAAGACTTTTTCTCGTCAGGTAGCTTAATTAGCGTCAGGAATGAACATTTCATGACGGATTAAAGGACCAAATTTGGTGTGAAATTTTCTTAGGCTACACTAACAAATATTAGCCTAGGAGCCCTCGCGAATTAAATAATTTTTTTTGTAATTTATATATGTTAAACATATGTTAGTTAAATCAGATTTTTGTTTCTTTATTATTATTTATTTTTGTTCACATATTGAATTTTTTCACGTTCAAAAATTTTTACTCCTCAAAAAGGCAGTACCAAATCATTACCATGCTTATTCTAAAAACTAATAAACTCGCTAAAAATAAAACAACATTACGAATTGGTTCTTTATTTCAAAATTATATATTTAAGTTATTTTTTAAATTACCGTCTCATATGATTTAGTAGATGAACAGAGAGATATTGACGAAAATCAAAACGCTATTTGATTTGATTTTTTAAATAAATAAATTTATTATATATTTAATGTTAATTATAAGCGTAGATTATTAATCAATTACTAAAGAACGTTTAAAAAGTAATTACAAAAAGTCAAACTGACTTGCTTCATTATCATTGTGACCAACTCATCAATTACTTTAATAAGTAATGTATACTACTTTACCTTAATATTTCTTGGACAATTTTGGGCAATAGATGGAAATTTTAAGAAATTTCTGAGGGTTCCTAGGCAAACATTAATTAAAATTTCCCTTAGATAGATCCACGTTAAATTTGTTAGTTTTATCCGCAATGTAATACTAACCTAAATAGTGTTCCCCAAATGCGAGACCGAGACAGTCTTGGTCTTGCAAACTCAGTCTTGCTCATGGTCTTGGTCTTGCGCAAATGTCTCGCAACATTCTTGCAGTTACTCATTAGCATATTACTATAGAGATGTTACTGTAAGTTTTTAAATAGGAGATACCTCACTAAGCTCGAATGAAAAATTAGAGGAGTTAAATGCAAAAGTATATTGTTTATACCAATTATTAACATATAGTAACTAAGATTATCAATTATTAGTAACTATTTTGCCTTAATTTTGATTTAAAAAATCGATGTCTTTTACCATTCCTGGTCTTGGTCTTGCAAAGTGCAAAATACTAGACTTGATATTTCGTCGGCAATTTTGGGCCATAGAGGGAAATTTTAAGAAATTTCTGAGGGCTCCAAGGCAAACATTAATTAAAATTTCCCTTAGGCAGGTCCACGTTAAATTTGTTGGTTTTAGCCGCCATGTAGTAGAAACCTAATTAGTGTTGTCCAAATGCGAGACCGAGGCAGTCTTGGTCTTGCCAACTTAGTCTTATTCATGGTCTTGGTCTTGCTCAAGAGTATAGCAACAGTCTTGCAGTTACTCATTAACTTATTACTGTAGAGATATTACTATATTTTTTTAGATAGGAGAAATCTAACTAAGTTCGAATGAAAAATTAGAGGAGTTAAATGCAAAAGTGTATTGTTTATACCAATTAATTAACATATAGTAACTAAGATTGTATAGTATTAGTAACTACTTTGCCTTAATATTTATTTAAAAAATCGATTTTTTTTTACCAGTTCTTGTCTTGGTCCTGCAACGGTTAGGCGGCCTTGGTCTTGGTCTTGCAAAGTGCAAAGTACAAGATCAAGACGGATTTTGGGCAACATTAAACCTAATAATATAGCTCTGAGCCACCTCACTATTCGTTTGTTCATGTTGTTAAATAATCCTAATCTTCCAGTTTTTCTTTAAATTTCAGCTATAAGATTGGCCGATCCTCCTGTTTGTTATGCCACTCCTGCTGAATATTTCACCTGTAAAGTCGACCCTTGAAGGAGCAGTAAGCTGCAGATCCTTCCGGTAGCCTATTACTGTCCCTTACTTCCGCCTTATTTCCCCACCCATTTCCCTCCGATTCTGCCAAAACGAGGTTATAATTCGAACGAAAGGAGTCGAGACCTCAATCTAAAACCCAACCCGATTAACGCTTTCTCTGAAACAATCGCTAATATCGTTAAGGCTTTCTTTGATCTTGCAAACTTACTTCGGAGCTCGGAGCCGCTCTGAAATTTGGAAACTAACGAGATCTTTTTTAATATCTTTAAAGAAATCGTTTAGATGTCTCGAAGCTGTAGAAGGTTCTTACTAAGGCTAAGGAAAATTTAAAAAATCTTCTAAATTATGATTAATGAATAGGAATGTCCAGATGCACCAAAAAATACGCCAACAAATGATCTGAAAAATCTATTTTGCATGTTAGTCTTTTTTTATTCTAAATAGTTATCGTATAAACCAGTCCTTAAAGGAAAAAGAAAGAAAATTTGTTTTATTATACTAATAAAAAAAAGATAAGTTTTACCCTCTTTTATATATACTTACAAAATAAAACACTGTTCTATTAATAATCTTTTTATTGGAAGAATAATAATACAATCTCCCACAATCAAAGGCATTGGGCATTAAGGCTCTATGTTTACATTTATACTATTATATACAAATTGAGAAAAAAATAAATAAAAAGGAAAACATCGAAGTAAATAATATATACAATAAAATAATTTAAAAAAAATATAAGATACCTGTAAAAAGAAAAAACAAACATTAAAAGGATAATAAAAAGCCGAAAAAAATTACTTGTCACACTCATTGCTATATACAATATTTACATTCAGCCTAGGGAACCATGCTTTGGAACCTGGGGGGAACCCTGAACCATGCTTTGCCGCTCTAATGTGAAAGGATAAGCAGTGTTCATAGAGATCCCAGTGCTTCTCGCCCAGTCGTATCACTGTTTGAAAGTCAGTGGAGGCTGAGTGAGAACGCTAAAACCACATACACTCAGGACTTGAGCGGAGAAGCTGGCCACTGTCAGAACTCCAATAGCGTATTTACAAAAGGTCTCTGGGCCATTACCGTTTTAGCCTTCGTGGGAAATTATATGGATGCAGCTGGAGAGGGATTGTGGTAAGGGATTAGGATCATGGATTTGATGGAAGTTTGAGAATCTGGATGGAATTAGGTCAAGGACAAATGGGATGTTGAGAACGTGATATAGAGTTTTATTTGTGACGTAGTATTATTTGTGACGTAGTTTTATTTGTGACGTAGTAGTTGTAAGCATTGATTATTGTTCGAAGGACTTTGGATTGAAAGGATTGGATACGTTTGATGTTCAAAGATTTAGCTGTCCCCCACAGTTCGAATCCATAGGTCCAGATGGGTTTTATTTTGGTCTTGTATATTAGTAGTTTGCTTTCAATTTAATGATGTGAGTATCTGTTCAGTAGTCTATATAGCTGCCCAAATCGTCGGTTAAGTTCTTGCCTTTTAAGTCTGGTGTGAAGATTCCATGTCAGTCGCTTGTTTTGAGGGAAAGCCAAGTACCGGACTGTGTCTGAGAAGAGAAGAGGTATTGAGTTAAAAAATATAGGCGGACAGGATTTGCGTCACGGAGTGTGAAGGTAATATGCTTACACTTGGATTCATTTACTTTAATACGCCAATACTTGCACCACTGCTCAATTAGAGAAAGATCGTTTTGCTGATTTAGGATGCCAGCAGTGAAGAAGATGTAGAGAACTGGGCCCAAGACGGTGCCTTGAGAAACACCAGCTTCTATTGGATAATATAATATATAATAGTTGGAGAATTGCGGTACTATTAGTGTATTTTTTCTGAATTATTGGCAAATGAAAATGTGAATCCTTCCCACCTTTTTTTTTTTAAATATATATGAACCCATTTTCTTCGTTAGGTGAAAATTTGAGAAAAAAATAATTATTTTTCGATTCCTATGAATATTCATAATTTTGGATCGATGGTTGACTGTACCGAATAATTCCTATTAATATCCTAGTATTTGAGTGTTGTTTCCAAGTGCGAAATACCAATATCAATTTGGTTTCTCCTTAAAAAATATATATGTGAACCTACTTTGATCCTACGGCCGATCAACAATGTTTCATTTCGAAGATAATTCTTATCGATGAAATTTTTTTCATTTTCTAGGTAATTCTGAAAGATTTCAAATTATGGGTATAATCCACCAAAAATTTTGTACTTTGAGTTATTCGCGAATAAAATTCTGAATTCATCGTAACATTTAGTGCACCTTCTTTCGGAAAAGTATGTTATATACATAAATTAAAAGACTTTAAGGAGAAAACTTAAGCCAACTTTCATTAAAATCGTTTTGCCGCTAATGGTACAATACAATACAAGATAATGGTACAATTAATAAGACTATATTTACTTACCAATGATTGTTCTCCTTTGATATACATATATATATTAACTTTGACTATTTTGGGTGCCCTAGTTCACAAGTTATCAAAGGCGCTATCTCATCTAAGGTCGATAGTTTCAGGACTCACTTAACCAACTTTTGCCATTTACTGTCCTCTTTGGCGTATGAACTGATATTGCATACATTACTGGATATTTTAACTAGAAATCGCTGATTAAGTCTTTTTTTTTTATTAACAACTGAAGTTGAGCTGTTTAGAAAGAATAGCGCTGACCTACGGAACACTATCTTGATTAATATAAAAATGTCTTTTTAATCTTTCATTATAATTATTCTTTGATATAGATGATTTTTTTTTAAAAATGTACAAATCAAGTAAAAATATATTTACGCATTTAAAAATATTTATATCATTAATATTTCAAATCAAGAATTTTGTAGGGTTTTTTTTAAAAATGATATCTGATAAAATTAAATCGCCCACCAATATACTTTAAAAAAGTATTGAAAGGCTTGAGAGGAAAATTCTCCACACGATAACCAGGGATCAGTGTAAAATTAATCAAAAAATTACCAAATAAATGTTATATTTTGTTTTGTTTTTTGTTGTTCTCATCCCTTGTTACTTGTGTACACTCCTGTTGATGCAAAATTATGATAAACAATCTTTCTTAGCGTTCATTGGATATAAAGGCCACATATCTATAATTTATCTATTCTCTTCGCTATTTTATTACGCTTGTAATTATTACTTTCATTGATCCGTGAATGCTAGAAAATAAGAATTGATTTCTAATTAGTAATTGGTTGACTGTCGTGGATAAAAAAAAAAAATATGGGCTAAAGAAACATATGATTTATTTAATAGGAACTTTTTATACATAACCAAAAACATTAACATACTTTTAATGAGTTACTCCAGGTACCTCTAGAGACCAAAATCCTACTTTGTCCTTAAGGATTTTATCAAAAACGTGTTCATTTGAATTTCTCTGCCTCCACAAGAACTCACATAAATACGAGTATAACATAGAGCGATGAGTCTCACCAAAAACACTTTAATATTAAATTATATAATATTTAAACATGTGATTTTATTTCTATATCAATGGTATCAAGTTTCATAATAACTGTTACTAAATATTATTTAAAAAAATCGCTGGCGGGCCTATCTAATCAAGACCGAAAGATTTTTTGAAATAGAAATTCCAAAACAATACAAAAACTTAAAGTAAATAACTAGTCAACTTTTTACTAATTCCGCCAATATTAGGGAAGTAATTGACAAGAACTCGTAAAATATTCACTCATGATCATGATGATAATTGTTCATTGATCACAAATCGAAAGCTAAACAGGACACATATGCACTGCAAAAAAAAAAAAAAAAAAAAAAAATCGACTGGTACAAAATAATTGAAAAATCCGAGCAAAGCATTTGCCAAAAAAAAATGTATTGTTTTTTAAATTATATATATATTTTTTCTTGGTACCAAAGCGGGCCATGGAACGAATTATGGTATTTTTGTTGAATATTTGTCGATGTAGAGTCATAAAAAGAAAATTGGATGAAATTGTAAAGTTAATAAAAAACAAAAAATTAAAATTATCAAAAGCTCAATTTATTTTATCCATAAAATTTACAACTGTAAAACAAACCTATTAAATATAAACAGAAAAATATAATGAAATGAAAATACTTGTAGAAAAACTGCCATGTGTTGTCACTGTAATAAAATTTTCATTATCTGATCATGAGACCATCTTCTTTTCAGAAGATCGTCCTGAAGCCTCGGAGAGTTGTCAAGAATATAAGAGGAAGCAAAGTTAAAAACGAGAAGGTTCGGATGGTTCTGATGTTTATCGTGAAAGGATAAGTGTCTGGATTGGAAAAAATCGGAAACATATGGAACATGAAGCTCGTATAGAATATCTAAAGCGAATCAAGTATATCACCAGATCGCTAGCAGTATCCTCAGCTGCCGTGAAGTGGATAAAAATACCAAGATGCACGTCTATAAGTCTGTATACCTTCCTATTCTCACCTACAGCGGAGAAAGTTGGACTATGTTGGATAAACATTACAGTCGCATAACAGCAGCGGAAATGCGATTCCTACGTAGATCAGTGGGCAAAACTAGGAGGGACCGCATTAGAAATGAAACTATCAGAGAACAGCTGGAAGTGCCTGAACTCAAAACTACCTTGGAGAACAGGCAATTAAGGTGGTTTGGACATGTCTGCCGCATGAACGAGGACATGGACCCTATAAAGATATTAGAGGCTCGACCCACAGGGAAGAATCCACGAGGGCTTCTTAGAGTCTCATATCAGGAGTTCATGGAGAGGATCGGAGGTAGAAGAGACAAATCCTTCAACCAAATGAAGCGGTTAAGCGGAGACCGGGAAGAGTTGCTGCGTTGGATAGATGCTCCTCGACGCTAGAAATGGCATTGTGAGGAAGACAAAGAAGAAGAAGCTCGCATAACATATGAATGATTTTATTTGTGACAAAGTTAGAAGAATTGAGAATTTTGCGAAGGATTTCGATTATAAGGAATAGATATGAGAGGAATCCGATGGTATAATGGAGTGAAGCCCCAGAACTCAACTCCGTCATAAATTCAAGTCTTTGATTTTAGAATGTTTCAATGTAATCCTGAAAATAATTCTTGTCTATTTAATAAATTTGTTTATTGGTGTTTTGAATGAATAGGTTTTTATAGATTAATAAATTAATATTGTCTTTTATTGAGTGAACTAATATATTATCTCAAATTTTCACTTAAACCTAATCCACCATCCTAGTCCCTTAGCACAATCCATATCCAGTTCCAGTCATCCCTACAATCCTCCTCGAAGGTTGAAACGGCAGTGTCCTCGATATCTTTTTTAAATATTTCGTTGGAGTTCTGGCACTGGCCAGCTTCTCCACTCAATTCATGTGCGTCTGTGGCTGTAATGCTCTACTTTAGTCCCCACTGGCTAAGATTGAAGCACTGGTATCTCTTTGGGCCTTACCTTGTCCTCTATGCGTGGGAGTAAGGGTTGGATTCGGAGCTCCCTTGGCTGATTGTAAAAATTTGTATTTAGTATGACTGTTAGTTTTGTTTTCGTTTGTTTGTTTTTTTCTATTTACTCATTTATAATAATTTATTATCATTAATATTTATTTATTTAATTTTTTTTCCTTTCTGCATTATTTCACTTCAAGCTATATTTCTTTGTTTTATTAAAGTTTTTATCTTTGTTATATATGCATTATTATCTTTTATATATCCATTTTTATGTATTTCATTTTTTATTTTATTTTATTATATTGTAAATATGGTATAAATGGTATATATATATATATATATATATATATATATATATATATATATATATATATATATATATATATATATATATATATATATATATATATATATACCATTTATACCATATTTACAATATAATAAAATAAAATAAAAAATGAAATACATAAAAATGGATATATAAAAGATAATAATGCATATATAACAAAGATAAAAACTGTGTATATATATATATATATATATATATATATATATATATATATATATATATATATATATATATATATATATATATATATATATATATAAGATAAGGACAGGAGTCGGGCAGTATCAGCCTTAATACCTTCCTGGTATGTAAACAAGCTCTGAAATGTATATAAGAAGGATTACTTCACAAATAAAGCAGTATTGTTTCTGAAGCCGTGTGAGTCATTTAACAGCCCTTTTCTCTTTTTTTTTATCGTTTTATTTCACAGTCGCATAAGTGGTGCTGAAACCCAGTAAGTAGTGAACTATTTTTTTTTTCTCTTACTTTCTCAGACAGTGGAATAGAATTAAAATTGCACCGGAAGTTCTTCAGGCTCCGGAAATTCCGCAGATTCGAGAGATTCCTCCGCTACCAAGGCACACATTGGCGGAAGCACACGCCAACGCTTTGGAGTGGATGAAAGTAAGAGCAGCAACCACTCAGGATCTAAGGAGGGCTATAGCGGACTTGGAACGCTTCGGTGGAGAGGTAGGCGAACTGAATCATTTCCTGAAAGGTGGGGACCGTCTCATTTCTAGAATAGAGGCAAAGGTGGCCGAAGATTTGGTAAACTTGGGAGATGCCGAAGCATTGAAAGCAGCCTTGGTATGCAGAGTACGGAGAAGTGTTCTGAACCAGATACAGGCGGACGAAGATACATCATGGCCGGTGATCAAGCAGAGGTTGAAGAAGGCTTTTGGGGGAGGCCGATGGACTCCAGAAGAGGACATCTTCCAGATGTTCAGGGAGCGACGGTCGCAACGACAAACGGACAGTATGCCGGAGTACTATTGGCTAAGTACAGCAACATTACGGAAAAGATGCGCGAAATGATGAGCGCAGGTGAAGTAGAAGCCAGGATGGAGTTTCTGTCAACGATCCTTAAGGTTCAACTAGCCAAGGAAACGGGAAAGAGGGACGGCTTACCAAGAGAACGGTCGTTCCTAGAGTGTGCCCAGGAGATGGTCGACTTTAGCGCGCGGGAGGAAGAAAGTCGGATGGAGATAGAGGAAGCTGGATGGAACCGAGTGAACGAGAGACGCTTCAGGTCCGCACCGAGCGGTTGGAAGAAAAGGGAACCCGTATACGGAAACAGAGGAAGGGCCACAACAGGAGAAAGGAAACCAGGACCACCCAGGCCACGAAATGGACCCCGTAAGGAAGAAAGGAAGTGTCTTGGCTGTGGAAGGACAGGACACCTAGTGGCGCAATGCCCCCGCACTAAATGTTTCGAATGCGGGACAGAGGGACACATTGCAAGGCAATGCCCGTACCTGTTCAGAAGGAGGGAAACAACACAAGATGAGCTAATGGAGGTCAACATGCATAAGGTGAGGAGGAACCCTAATACAACTCGGAGAAGTGGGCCTTCAGAGGAGGTAACGGAGGTATCAGAGACCTCGGAGACGGAGGAAGAGGAACCAGGGAGCAGCGGAGACGAAGGACGAAGGAGCACGCAGTGGAGCGGACAGAGACGAGCGGCAACAGGGAGGAGCAAGCAGGCGAGAATCTGAGGAGTGTGTCTTCAGAGCGGCGACCGCACAGCGACATGCAATAACATAAGAGGTAAGTCTTGCTGGTTGCCAATCATCACAACGGGAGGAGGAGTGAGGTGCTTAGTAGACACGGGAAGTACTAGCACTATTATGACCCGTGGGGCACTAAAGAGGCTGTGGGCTGTGTGGTAGTGAGAGCGCACCCCGGGTTCAGGGATGCGAGTGTAAATTAATTACCTTGGGAGGGACGTGTAACGTGGAAGGAGAAGCGGTTGTTGCGCTTAACCATTGGGCAGGTAAGAAGGGGAATTTAAAAGTGCACATTGTTGGGAACATAACTCGGGAATACCAGGCGATAATAGGGTGCGACCTATTCGGACAAGTAGGGATTAGAGTCGAGTACAGGAATGGGACTTGGAGAATCAAGTTAGGAGGACAGAGGTACAGAAGTAAGGAGAGCATAAGGGGTACGAAAGCGCGGATAGGAGCGGTAAAGAGAGTCGAGGACTGGAGAAAGTTCATCAAAGCGGAATACAAGGATATCTTCTTCAAGGAGGGAGAGATACTAAGCGTAACGGGGAGGACAGTCCATGAAATACCACTAAAGCAGGAGCGGGTGTCATACGTAAAGGAGAGGCGATATCCACAAGCGCTTAGACAGCATATCCGGGAAGAATTGGAAAGTTTAAAAAAGCAGGGGATAATAGTCAATAGTACCTCTTCATACAACAGTCCGTTGTGGGCGGTGAGAAAGAAGGGAGCGCCGGGTGAGACAGGAGAAAAGTACCGTGTGGTAATCGATTATCGGAAGCTGAACGAGAACACGATAGATGAAAAGTATCCGATCCCGAGATTCGAAGACATACTAGACAGGCTGAGTGGGGCGGTGATATTTAGTACGCTGGACCTCAAAGCAGGTTATCACCAAATAAAAATGCACCCGAAAGATCAACATAAGACAGCATTCACATTCGAAAGGGGGCATTATGAGTTCACCCGGATGCCGTTCGGACTGAAGAATGCTCCGATAACCTTTCAGCGCTTAATGGATGAATTCTTGAGGGGCTTGGATGAAACCGTATGCCAGGTCTATATGGACGATTTGCTGGTATTTAGCAAGACGGAAGCAGAGCACGTAGAACACCTGCGAAACGTATTCGAAAGGTTGCGCCGTTTTGGACTAAAATTATCCAGAGAAAAATCATTACTAGGACAAGAGCGGATTAATTTTTTAGGCCACACAATTTCGAAAGACGGGGTTAGGCCCGACGTGGAGAAAGTAGAGGCTATTAGGCGAATGAAGGTTCCGCGAGATGTTAAAGGAATCAGGAGGCTTCTCGGGACGCTTAATTATTATAGGAGGTTCGTGCCGGAGATGGTAGAGTATCTGGTCCCGATCAATAATTTACTGAAAAAGGGGGCTAAGATGATCGTGACACCAGTAATGGAACAGAACATTAGGAAGTGTATGGACCGTTTACAAACAGAACCGGTACTAGCGTTTCCAGACTTCAGTAAGCAGTTCACCGTTACCACAGATGCCAGCGAGTATGCGCTGGGAGCGGTACTGTCGCAGGATGGAGTAGGCGGAGAGCGGCCCGTAGCATATGCGAGTAGACGTCTTACCGATGCTGAGACGAGATATAGCGCTTTGGAGAGGGAGTTGCTCGCGATAGTGTGGGCTATCGATCATTTTCGACCTTACGTTTTTGGAAGAAAGTTCAGGGTCCACACCGATCACAGGCCCCTTCAATGGGTCGGGAAATTAAAAGAATCCTCCGCAAGGATCGCGCGATGGAAGGAATTTCTCGGCCAATATAATATCGAAATAGTTTATAAGCCGGGAAATGAAAATGTAGTGGCGGATTGGCTGTCGAGAGCCATAATGGTTAATGCGGTCGAGGAAGACAGTGGTGGACCATCACGTGATGTTCGACAATTCTTGAGCGAATGGACACCGGAAAGAGAAGGAGAGGACGGTGCGAGAGACGTACAGCAGGGAGAGGAGTCCCCAGAAGATGAGAGCTCGACAGAAGAGAGGCCAGCAGAGATGAAAGAAATCGATGAGATCATCAATGATAAGCGTCACCAGGTCATCTGGAAGACTAGGACAGCGGGTATGATGAAAATCGATTACAGCCGCTACGGTAGAAGTAAGGTTCACACAATCTGGTCGCAACCAGGGGTGCGTGAGGAACTAATCTGCAGGGCACTGAAGGATGCATCGGAGCCAGGTAAGACAAATCATCTCTATGTGGGGAACGCCACAATATGGGAAAAGATTAAGAGGATTTGGAGGTCCGAAAAAATTGGAATAGATAGAATGTTTGTCAGATGCAAATATATGGTGGAGACAATAACGGACGAGGAACGACAAAAGGAAGTGACCCTTGCGTATCACCAGGGGAAAACAAACCATAGGGGAGTGAAAGAAACCTTACAGGCACTACGCAGGAAGTACTTTTGGTGGGGAATGAGGAAGACCATCCAAGAAACGATAGGAACGTGTGAGGTGTGCATGCGCACGAAATACGACAGACACCCGCCTCAGGGAAGGCAGGAAGAGACACCCACGGGAGACGCACCATTACAAGATCTCCAGATCGACACCTTCACATGGAGGGGGTATAAGTGGATAACCATAATCGATACCTTTAGCAAACTTGCTATGGCGTACCGGATATTGGAGAAATCGTCCGATGCAGCTTTAGAAGCTATTCAAACATGGATGCAATTTTACGGGGTACCTGAGAGAGTCTCCTCGGATGGAGGAAGAGAATTTGACAATAGCACAATGAGGGAGGAGGCAAAACGCTTGGAGATAAACTGGCACTTCAATACACCAGGGCACCCCAAAAGTAGAGGTAGCATCGAGCGGTTGCATAGTACCCTGAGCGACCATATACGCGTATATCAGGGAGAAAAAGGATTGGAGCCCGACATTGCTATGAAAAAGGCGATAATAGCATATAACCATTCAATTCATTCCGTCACGGGGTTCTCGCCCTTCGAAGTACTGTTTGGGATGCGGGTACGAAGACGAGATTGCGCGGACACGACGACTAACGACCAAGTGGCCGAACAAGTAAATAATAATAGGGTAGAATTGAGAAGGACGTACAGTACGAGGAAAAATAGAGAGGGAAAAGAGGAAGCGGGTAGGTAGAGAAAATTTAAGATTACGCGATCAAATGGGGGATTTGAAAATCGGAACTACTGTGTACCGGAGAAGGGGAACAAATCGAGGGAAGGAATTGGCGCGATACGAGGGCCCATTCAGGGTAGTTACCATCAGGGAGCATAATTTGGTAACGATAGAGAGTATGAAGGAGCCCAAAAAGAGACGCACAGTTCATATCGAACAATTGAAACTTCCGTTTGTAGGGGCAGAAAAAGAATAGATGAACCGTGGTGCTCTCTTTTCTGCACACAGAAAGTATATTATTTCTTTTTTGTTGTAAAAATAGTTTGTATATAAGAAAAAGTTGTTTTTTTTTTGGTTCTATTGTATGTTTTTAAGAATCCTGTTTTTGTGCTGGTGTATATTTTCGGTAGTTTTAAGTGAATAGAAGTATATTTGCTTTACTCATAGAGTAGTGTCTTTTGTTGTAAACATAATGCAGGAGGACTCCTGAGTTTGTTGTATCACTATTATCATGATATTTTTTTTTATTATTATTGTATTAAGTGTACAGGAAACAAGGTGGTGAGGCTGATACAGTTCGCTTCGCTCGAGAATTAAAAGTTTTCGAAATGCTTTTCGTAAACTGGTGGGGGGGAGGTAAGGACAGGAGTCGGGCAGTATCAGCCTTAATAGCTTCCTGGTATGTAAACAAGCTCTGAAATGTATATAAGAAGGATTACTTCACAAATAAAGCAGTATTGTTTCTGAAGCAGTGTGAGTCATTTAACAGCCCTTTTCTCCTTTTTTTTTTATCGTTTTATTTCACAGTCGCATAAGTTATATATATATATATATATATATATATATATATATATATATATATATATATATATATATATAAGATAAAGACCGGAGACTGGCGATATCAGCCTTAATACCATCTTGTAATGTAAATAAACATAGCGATTGTATATAAGGCAGATTATTGGACGAATAAAGCAGTGTTTATTCAGAAGCCGTGAGTATTGTTTCTCGTTCCTCTTTCCTTCTTTTTTTTTATTTTTAAAGCCCGGAGACGCTTAACTGGTGCCGAAACCCGGGAGAACGTCAGGAGAACACGGAAGTAAAATTTTTTTTTGTCTGTCTTTATTTTAATTTTTTTTTTCTCTTCTCCTAGTCATAAGGAAAAGACGAGATGCCGACAGAGGGCATAATTCGACCAGGAGTGTTGAACGCACCTGAAATGCCGCAACCTCAGGAAATGCCGATAGCGCAGATTCCTCAGATCGCCCCTCAGGTTCCGCAGATTCCGCAGATACCTCAGATACCTCAAGTACCGCAGATACAAGAGATCCCTCCCTTACCTAGGGACACATTGGCAGAGGCGCATGCCAATGCATTGGAGTGGATGAAGATAAGGGCAGCAACCACGCAGGATCTACGGAGAGCAATCGCAGACCTGGAGCGATTCGGGGGCGAGGTAGGTGAACTTAATCACTTCCTGAAAGGCGGAGACCGCCTCATATCAAGAATCGAAGCAAAGGTGGCGGAGGACCTCGTGAACCTGGGAGACGCAGAAGCACTGAAGGCAGCTCTCGTGTGCCGAGTGAGGAGGAACATCCTCAACCAAATCCAAGCGGACGAGGAGACACCATGGCCAGTGATTAAGGAGCGTTTGAAGAAGGCTTTCGGAGGGGGCCGATGGACGCCAGAAGAAGATATCTTCCAAATGTTTAGGGAGTGTCGGTCCCAACGCCAAACAAGAGGACAGTATGCGGGGGTACTAGTGGCGAAGTACAACCGCATAACTGAGAAAATGCGTGAAACCATGAGTGTGGGAGAGGTCGAGGCTAGGATGGAATTCCTTTCGACAATACTCAAGGTTCAGTTAGCTAAGGAGACTGGGAGAAGGGACGGACTGCCTAGAGAGCGATCGTTCCTCGAGTGTGCCCAAGAAATGATAGATCTGAGTGCAAGAGAGGAAGAGACGCGGATGGAAGTAGAAGAACCAGGGTGGACCCGAGTGAGTGACAGACGACACCGGACAGCCCAGATAGGGTGGAGGAAGAGGGAAATGAAACACCCGAACGGAGAAAAAGCCACGACGGGCGAGAGAAGATCCGGACAGTCCAGGCCTAGGAATGGACCCCGGAGGGAAGACCGAAAATGTCACGGGTGCGGGAAACCGGGACATTTGGTAGCACAATGTCCGCGCACTAGATGTTTCGAGTGCGGGACTGAAGGGCATATTGCCAGACAGTGCCCGTACATGTTTCGCAGGAGGGAGAGACCTCTAGACGAGCCAATGGAGGTGAACGCTCAAAAGTTGAAAAAACGAGCTAGGATGCAGCAGAGAGACGGATCTTCGGAAGAGGCAACCGAGGAGTCGGGGACGTCGGGAACGGAGACTGACGAGCCAGCCAGCAGTGGAGGCGAAGGAGGCAGGAGCAGCCAACGGAGCGAGCAACGACGAGCGACGGCGGTAAGGAGGAAGCGAGGTGGCATCTGAGAAGGGTGTCAGCAGAGAGGCGACCGCACAGCAACCTGCAACAATATTAGAGGTAAGCCATGCTGGTTGCCGATTATTGAAGTAGATGGGGGAGTGAAGTGTCTCGTGGACACAGGGAGCTCGAGTACTATCTTGACTCGGGGAGCGTTGGGGAGAGTGTGCGGGAGCGAGAGGGTACTCCGGATACAAAACTGTGGCTGCCAGCTAATCACTCTGGGTGGTCCCTGTAAAGTAGAAGGGGAAGCGTCGATTACGCTTGACCGGTGGGCAGGGAAAAAGGGGGAGCTAAGGGTGCATGTGGTAGAGAGCATGGCGCGGGAGTACCAAGTCATAATAGGGTGTGATCTGTTAGGACAGGTAGGGGTAAGCATTAGAAACCGTAGAGGAGCTTGGAGTATCAGGCTGGGAAAGAAGAAATTCGGATGTATAGGGGTCGCGAGAGAAAGAAGGGTGCGGATAGGAGCGGTGAACAGGGTGGAGGACTGGAGGAAGGCGTTACAAGCGGAGTTCGTAGATATTTTCTTCAGGGAGGGCGAGGTATTGGGGGTAACAGGGAAGACGGTACACGAAGTTCCACTGAAGCAAGATAGGGTGACCTACGTAAAGGAAAGGAGATACCCGCAGGCGATGAGGCAGCATATTCGGGAGGAATTGGAAAGCCTGAAAAAGCAAGGGATCATAGTCGATAGCACCTCGCCATTTAATAGTCCCCTGTGGGCAGTGAAAAAGAAGGCAGCGCCGGGGGATAATAAGGAAAAATACAGAGTGGTAGTGGACTATCGTAGGTTGAACGACAACACGGTAGACGAAAAGTACCCGATCCCTAGATTCGAAGATATACTTGATAGGTTGAGTGGGGCCGTGGTGTTTAGCACGTTGGACCTCAAGGCGGGATACCACCAAATACGGATGCACCCGAAGGACCAACATAAGACGGCGTTTACATTCGAAAGGGGGCATTACGAATTCACCAGAATGCCGTTTGGTCTGAAGAATGCGCCCATAACGTTTCAACGCCTGATGGACGAATTTCTGAGGGGGATCGACGACTCCGTATGTCAAGTATACATGGACGACCTGCTGATTTTTAGCAGAACGGAAGCCGAACACGTGGGGCATTTGAGGTCGGTATTCGAAAGGCTGCGACAATTCGGGCTGAAACTGTCAAGTGAGAAGTCCCTGTTGGGACAAACGCGAATCAATTTTTTAGGCCACACTATTTCTAGCGAGGGGGTCAGACCGGATGCGGCAAAGGTGGAGGCTATCACACGAATGGCGGTGCCACGGGACGTTAAAGGGATTCGTAGGCTTCTCGGGACGCTGAATTATTATAGGAGGTTCGTACCTGAGATGGCAGAATACTTGGTACCTATCAATAACTTGCTGAAGAAAGGCGCGAGGATCGTGGTGACACCGGAAATGGAAAATAATATTAGGAAATGCATGGATAGGTTGCAGGCAGAACCCGTATTGGCGTTCCCGGATTTTGAGAAGCAGTTCAACGTCACCACCGATGCGAGCGAATACGCGTTGGGGGCCGTTTTATCTCAGGGCAGAAGTGAGGGCGAACGTCCGATAGCATACGCGAGCCGACGACTTACGAGCGCGGAATCACGGTACAGCGCGTTAGAGAGGGAGCTACTCGCGATAGTGTGGGCCATCGACCATTTCAGGCCGTATATATTTGGGAGGAAGTTTCGAGTCCACACCGATCACAAACCCCTTCAGTGGGTAGGAAAACTTAAGGAAACCTCTGCGAGGGTCACGAGATGGAAAGAATTCCTTAGTCAGTACAACATGGAGGTGGTGTATAAGCCGGGAAAGGAAAACGTGGTGGCAGACTGGCTCTCTAGGGCCATCATGATCAACGCGGTAGAAGAGGACGGAGGAGGTCCATCGCGGGACGTGCGCCAATTCTTGAGGGAATGGACTCCCGAGGGTGAAGGGGCAGATGATACCGTCAGTATAGAGGACAGGGAGGGGTCCCCGGAAGAAGATAGCTCAGCGGAGGAAAGACCAGAGGCGATGGAGGAAATAGACGAAATCATCAACGACAAGCATAGACAGGTAATCTGGAAAACCAGGACAACAGGGATCATGAAAATAGATTACCGAAGATACGGGAAAAGTAGGATTCGCGTCATTTGGTCGCAACCCGGGGTGAGCGAGGAGCAAATCCGTACGGCACTGAAGGACGCCACGGAGCCGGGAAAGACACACCATCTCTATGTTGGGAACAACACGGTATGGGAGAAAATAAAGCGGATGTGGAGATCCGAGCGGATAGGCATGGATAGAACGATCATCCGGTGCAAGTATGCAGTGGAAACCGTACAGGATGAGGAGCAGCAACAAGCAATTACATTGGCATACCACCAGGGGAAGACCAACCACCGAGGCGTCAACGAGACGTTGCAGGCATTACGGCGAAAGTATTTCTGGTGGGGAATGAAAAAATCTATCCAAGGAATCATCGGGAAATGCGAGGTATGTATGCGCACAAAGTATGATCGACACCCCCCCAGAGGAGTTCAGGAAGAGACACCTACAGGGAATATGCCGCTACAAGACCTCCAGATCGATACATTCACCTGGAAAGGGTTCAAGTGGGTCACGGTCATCGACACCTTTAGTAAAGTAGCTATGGCACATCAGGTCATGGACAAGTCTGCCAATGCAGTTGCGGAAGCCCTACAAATCTGGATACAGTTTTACGGAGTTCCCGAGAGGATCACATCAGACGGTGGTAGAGAATTCGACAATACCGCGATTAGGGAGGAGGTGAAAAGGTTAGAGGTTGTGTGGCATTATAACACACCGGGACACCCTAAGAGTAGAGGAGGAATCGAACGCTTGCACAGCACGTTGAGTGACCACATCCGTGTATATCAGGGAGAGAAAGGGTTGGAGCCGGATGTTGCGATGAAGAAAGCCGTAACAGCTTACAACCATTCGATCCACTCCGTAACGGGGTTTTCACCTGTGGAAATACTATTCGGGATGCGCAGGCCAAGGAGAGATTGGGGGGAAACAACGACCAATGAACATCTCGTAGAGCAAATCCAGAATACTAGGGTAGAGGTAGGAAAGACGTGGGGGAAGGTAGCGGGGAGAATTCAGCGGGAAAAGGAGAAGCGGGTAGCGCGGCAGAATGTGCAGGTACGTGACCGAATGGGAGAATTAAAAATCGGAACAATAGTGTATCGTAGAATTGGAACCAACAGAGGGAAACAATTGTTACGGTACGAGGGCCCATTCAGAGTGATTGCTATTAGGGAGCATAATCTGGTAACCATTGAAAGCATTAACGAACCTAAGAAGAGGAGAACTGTTCATATTGAACAATTGAAGCTCCCAATGTTAGAACCGGTACAGAAACCAATTGATTCGTAGTACCCTTATCGCGTATTGTAAAAAAAAAAAATATATGTTTTTTTATTATTATTACTGTTGATGATGTCATTTTTTTTTATTATTTTTGTTGTTCTTGTAAATAAAGATATGCCAGCATAATAGAGGTGATTGTAATTTTTATAGGATTAAGAGTTCTGTTCCATTGTTAATAAGACGTTGTGTGTTTACTTTCTGTGGTTTATTTCTTTTTATTTATTTATTTCTCGTTCCAGCGGAGTGGAAGTGAGGTTTGGTGTACTTTAAGTTTATACTGGTACAAATAATTGTAAAGGGTTAAGGCTGATACCGGTGGCTCCGATCTGGGAATTTATAAGTTTCCGAAAATCCTATTCGTAAACTGGTGGGGGGGAGATAAAGACCGGAGACTGGCGATATCAGCCTTAATACCATCTTGTAATGTAAATAAACATAGCGATTGTATATAAGGCAGATTATTGGACGAATAAAGCAGTGTTTATTCAGAAGCCGTGAGTATTGTTTCTCGTTCCTCTTTCCTTCTTTTTTTTTATTTTTAAAGCCCGGAGACGCATAACTTATATATATATATATATATATATATATATATAATAAAGGAATCTTTTCATTTAGCTTCGTTACCTTCAATGACGAGATAGCTTTGAAATATATTATTTTACAGATTCTTTGTATTAATTAATACCTTCTAGAGAATTTGCTCTGATTATGGCATTACCATAATCAATTGGAATATTCAGAATAATTTCAGAGATATTAAGGGATTAGTGGGTGTAGGGCAGGCCCTTTGTTAATCCAGGAGGGCTCAGGGACCTCGTCTTTGTCCACAGGCGTCGTCTAATTTCATCCTCCCCAAGGACGCCCTTGCAGACAGGATCCGCAAGAACAACCTTCAGATTTTAAAGCTGAATTAATCCTAATCTTAGCCAAGATGCTGAGAAATAATTATTTAGAGATTGGATTACAGGGAGCACCTCGCCATTTCAAAGGAACATTCTAAATAATAGAGTGGAACTGGCTCGAGGAAGAGCAACATGGCTTCGCAGGCAAATAGAATCCGTTATTGTATACCCTCTTTGTTATCGCTTCTTCTGGAACAGGAAGTCGGATTATCAACATTCCACATGAAGAATCCTCTGCTTTCGTTCCTCGATGATTTTGTTGTTTTGTTTATTAAGGGAAGGAATCAGTTTTGGATTACGGATTAATGACATTTCTATTATTCATAGAGTAGAATCTTTGTTTATTTTACTATGTCTCGAAAAGGGCACTATACTATTTTTTTTTTCTTAATTTACAGGCAGTATCATTGCCACAACAAAATAATGGGTATAATTAGATTATTTTTATGTTCATTATCTTTTTCTCTTTATTGAATAACAGAACATGAATAGATTAAAAAAAATGAAGAGAAGAATAGTTGGGGTGGTCAGTCAAAAATGAAGGCAAAAATAAATGATAATATTTATTTTTACATATGCCGACGTTGTTTCGACCTGAAGTTCAGGCCTTTATCAGGGCTAAGAAAATAACCAGATAACAAGGTATGAGAAACGTTATTTTTTTTTTGTAATTTTTTATTTATTTTTTTTTTTTTACCATCACTACTTATGTTTCTCATACCTTGTTATCTGGTTATTTTCTTAGCCCTGATGAAGGCCTGAACTTCAGGTCTAAACGTCGGCATATGTAAAAAATAAATATTATCATTTATTTTTGCCTTCCTTTTTGACTGACCACCCCAACTATTCTTCTCTTCATTATCCACGACAGTCAACCATTTGCAATTATGATTAAAAAAAAAAACTATTTTCATTGATCACTGATGAACTAATAGCTTTTTTTAATAATAGCTAATAATCTAATGCAGATTCTGTGTAAAATGTAACGCTTAAGATGTGCTAGGGATCAAGATCTTTAAGTATTGTTCTATATATTGTATTGGTTTTATATATTTTATTTTTCCTCTCACATGTCAAATTAAAAAATAACAATTGTGTTTATAGCTTTTTAAAATTATTTTTTGTACCTTTCGAAAGTGTTTTTTCTCCCTCTTTAGCACAGAATAAGTTCCGGCATTTCTCGGTAAGTATCAACTAAATCATATGTTAGTTTCAAAACATTTCCGAAACATACCGAAAATAAAAAATGTAGAAACCCTATGCTTAATAATTTATGGAGATATGTTTTATTTCTTGGTTATACAACGAATTCCTCATTAGTTGTTATTGTTATGCCTATTGTCACCCCCTTTTTTTTCATATCTAAGCTTATACTCATTTGGGCAAGGAAGTGTTAGACATAATGGCATACTCCTGTATTATAGATGATTGTTATTCAATTATTACAGAATTTGTATAAATCGTAATGAAAAAATGTGAGTGAAACATTAAAAAAATAAATATAGACTTATGATAGGTTCAAGACCCCGAAACGTCATAAAAGAAAATAAATGAGCTGACGAATCAGTTGTGTAACTAAGAAATAATAAAAATAGATCGCTGTAAAATAGATCACTGTAAATCCATCAGTTAGTACCTCACTTTATAATGGCGTGAAGAACTGTTAAGACATATAGTTCAAAGCTTTCCACGATATCTCCACACGATCAAGCATGTAGTCGACAATATACCTATCGATAGTAGACCTGAAAGCAGACGGGAGTATAAAAAGTGGGGTATATGAACATTCATACTACAGATAAATCATTAACTATAAATTATTGCAAAACCTAGCAGACAAAAGTCCCAAAAGGGAAATATATTTTGAACAATCAAATGCTATAGTTGCCTGAGAACAATATATTAATTAATCTGGTAATGTACAATCAAATGTATAACAGTTGCAGATATTAATACAATATTATAGTTTTTACAGCATAAAATGATTAAAACAATTGGTTATATTATTTATTCTTAAATACTTACTGTTGAACTCTTTTTTTTCCCATCTTTGATAAATTTGTGATTTATATTTAGTAAATTTTACAACATACTTAAAATAATAACATGCCAATTAATGGAGTAAATTAAGTACAATTTATAACATTTGCAGGTGTTAATATCAAGTTATAATTTATAAAATATAAATTTAGACGACAAAGGCAATCCTAATAGGCTCTAATCACCTTCTTAAAACTGTTCCCAAACTTCCAACCTAGTTCCTACATAATAAGTCCATCAAATATTATTTCACCATAAAAGACCTTGGAATAACCTTTGATAAAACTGTTTTCTGAAAAAAAAATCCCGCCATAGCTTTTCCACTTAAAATAATTAAAAATTTCTAAATTACCTCCGTCAGTTATTTCCATTTGAAACCAGTAGACTCCTGATCACTTCCTTAATATTTTCCCACTTTGACTATTGCTGTACGGTATATTGGAGCGTCACTGGGGATCACGAGGTAAAACTAAAACGCTTTATAATTGCTTGGTACAATCCATCTTCGGGATACCAAGGGATGCCACTGTTTCCCATTTTTATGAAGAGTTGAAGTGACTTTATCCTTCCTACCGTCGTAAGTATTTCCTAGCATCCTTCCTCTTCCATGTCATTCAATCCTGCCATCTTTCATACATCTCCAAGCTCCTTTAATTCAAATCCTGTGTTACTCCCGGAAAACCCGGTCTTCAGAATTATATACAACGGCCCATCGAACTGCCGCTTTCGACAAATATTTCATTATCCAATCCACATCGCAATGAAATTCATTCCTTTCCTACATCCGTCGTTCCAATACCCTCTCCAACTTTAAATTCCGCCTGCTTAATCACTTCCTATCCATTCAGTCCCCATAAAATTGTAAATAGGTGTTTACAGTACTTTAATTATTTTTATTTCACTTTTCATTTTTTTTCCTTAATTGATTAAGGTTGAAAGATAAATATTTTTTTATTTATTGCATATATTTACTTTTTTTTTTGTTATGTTTTGTTATTATTCTCTGAGGCTATAAAATCCATATTTCTTTCCCTGCATTATTCTAAAGAGATTTGTTTCAAAATAAATAAATTATTATTATTATTACTATAAAATGATTAAAACAATGTCGTTGAAAAATCCTTATTCTAAAATACTGTTTATAATTTGTTTTCCTCATCTCTGATATGTGTTTATTATATTTAGTAAATTACATTCGTTTATTATATTTAGTAAATCATATGATTGTAAAAAGAATAAGTAGTAAAGTAAAGGAAAATAAAGTAGTTGAAAGCAAAATAAAAAATAGCATGCTTATTGTTTTGTTTTTTTTACACCCAGCACTAATTCAGCCGTGGCAGTATAAATTCAAAATGGCCTTTTTATGGCAACGAGAAAAAATAGCTCCGCTGTTTCTGTGGTCTAAGATGTAGCTTCAAAATCCAATTATTTAAAATTAAAATATAAATAATTCCTGTGTACACATTTACTAGATGTATTTTAATTTTAATACACTTGTAAATATGAATAAATATATGAAAAGTAAAAAATATAAATAATCTAGTTATTTAAATTACACTCCTTTGAACAATCTTTTTCTGAAATTTTTATTATAGGACTGTAATAGAGCTAAAATCTCAACATTATCGTTCATAATTTTTTCATCAAAATTAAGTTTTTTAATTCACGATTTCGTAATACCTGGGATTAATTTTTTATTCTCCACGAACCAATTAGCGCTGAACAAACGAATATCGGAGGGTAATACATCATGGTATAAAAATGTCGTAGATAAGAGAAATTCTGTTAAGATTGTCATAGCGTATTTGTGAAGATGGTTCGAAGCGTTTTGGCACCGATTTTTGGTGATATCTGTAGGTCAGTCCACATGTATTTTGTCATTAAATTGGAATTAAGTATTTTTTGGATTTAATGATATAATACAAATATGATGAAATTAAAATATTTAAATCTCAATTTTTTTATGATACTCCAATATTTTTTAAAATGATACAAACTTTAAAACCACTATCTTAATAAAGTATATTTATTTACAGGCTGTTCAGTATACTTATAACTCAAAATATGTTAAAATTTATAATTTTATAAAATTTAATTCAATGTGTCAGCAAAAGATAAAGTATATCCCCCATTCCCTAACCGCATTAGGCGGAGAAAGATAATACGAATAAACATACTCCAATCTAACTTTTCAAAGTTTCGCTGAAGGTATTTTGAGAGATTAAAACTTCTGAACGATGTTACGTTGGGTGAATAATTACGTTATTAGTTTTATCTGAGATTTCCAGAGCCTGGCTAAAACTTTGGGTCAGCTTAAACTTTATGATATAGGCGGCCTCTGATGAAAATTTCATATCGTATATAATTTACAACAATTATTATTATAATAATGGCAGAAAATAGTTATTAATAGCTCGTGGATTATTTATTCTGCCTTGCTGAACATAATTCTGGTTCGTAAAATTTGGATTTGTAATGACTCTAAAACTTTTGTGAATACTTCTTTATACCAGTCCTTCAAGAATAGACTCTCTCATAGCTGTGTTATGTAATATTGTGAAAGATGTCACTGTTTACTGATGACGTTTCGAATTACAGTCATATCACCTAGACAAAGGGTCCCTAATCTTGTCCAGCATATGTTAAATGTAACCTTTATGGTCGGTCACACTAGCAAAGTTCTACTTTTTGCTGTCACAGATTGGCTAGTTTTCAATAAAATATCTCAAGTGTGAATGAGGTATCAACTTAAGAAGAATTTCATTAGGAAATGAAAAATTCTAATTTCAAAACGTAGCAATTACTAACAAGACTAAGATTGTCAAGATTCATTTCTCAGGCTCATAGAAAAATAAATATTAACTGACTTAGATGGTAATCGAACTCCGGGTTCGATACTAACGAGCTCGTCCATTACGTCCTCCTCCTATGGATTAAATCAATTAATAATATGGTTAATATAGATATATAATATATTTTATGTAAAGTGTGTTTCAGAATTAAGTGGTCAAACTAAAAATATTTATTAAGAACCTCAAAACAAGAAAAAGAATTCCTATGAAGGTATGTTCGCAAACGCGTTGTTAGGAGATATTCGCTCCTAAAGATTTTCATTGTTATGAATTATTTACGTTATTAATTAAATTATTAAGTAAATAAAAACTTATTTATTTGTTCTAACTACTTTATTAATTAAATGTAAACATTAAATGGGTGTTAAATGTTGTTGAATGTGATTTCCTTGAGCATTAAGACAGGCTCGGCATCTTTCTTCAACAGCAGCAGTGGCAGAACGGCACTGGATTTGTGTTATTGTTTCACAAGATTAAATTATCTTTCTGCGTAAGGAATGTTGGGCATAATATTTAATTCTGTTCCAACTTTTCGTGCACTGTCAGATGGATTATCATCAAAATATTGTATTATGGTCGCACTACTTTCTTCATATAAGGTGACATCGGTAATAATATAAATTGGGAAAAAGGTGTGATGTATAATATAGGTTTTTAAAGAAATTAAAAATTTGTCCGTACTGTGGTTTCATTCAGTTTATTTTATGTTGATAAAACATAATACAATCTAAACTACAGAATACGTGTTAATTAAAGTTATCCAATTTGAGAAATGAGCAATGCTATTAAATGAAGAGTTGTATGATTTGTAAAAGGGGGTCGGTCCGCCGTTAGGATTAGTTAAAAAAAATATTTTGTGCAAAAACCTCGTCGAAATTATATTTTTTTAAATATATATTATATAAGTACATTATCTTTTCGAAATTCAAATAAATAAATACAAACGTAAATAACACGGTAATACAGACAGAGAAGCCGCTGATGATGAATGACGTTACATGAAGAAATGTTACTATTTTCTTTCTCTCTTGCAGCAGAGATGTGTGAGTATAGATATATAAGAGGAAATATCTATGTATATATGTATGTTTATATAGTTGCGGAAGGATATTAAGTTATATGGTAGGAGATAGGAGCGGTGAGAGCTGGCTGCCCCAGTTGGGGGATAGGGGCAGATCGTTAGCGGCCCGTGTATGATAAGTAGGCGGCGGAGAAATATCACCACCTCCCCCCCCTCCCTCCCCCCGTCCTGAGGGAGGTAATGCTCACTCCGTTTGTTTAATGTTCTATACTGTTTCCGTCCTAGGGGATTTAGCGTAGGTCATTCCCTCTTCCGCCGGTTCTGATCAATAACTAACGTAAGTGAATGTCTCCATTGATATTTCAATTTGCATATGGGTCATTTTCATGAGGCTTATCAAATTCACATCTTTAGTCCTTAAGGTTGTCTGAGAACCCAGCTTTTCCTAACATGGAACCCAGCTTTGCCGACGATATGGATAGATTATTCGATAGAAAATCTCAACTTTCAGTTTTACTATAATCTACAAGACAATCCTGAAACCTACCTGGACCTACGGACTCTAGTTGTGGGGGACAGCAAACTTTTCTAACTTTTCAATCCTTACAGTCTAAAGTTCTTCGAACAATAGTCGATGCTCCCTTTTATGTAACCAACAAAACCCTACATAATGATCTTAATGTACTTAACCTAATCCCAGACAAATTTCACCAGAATCTCACTCATTATCCTAATCCTGTAGCACAGGTTTAAACAGCAGTGGTCCCGCGACCTTTTGTAAATATTGGAGTACTGGCACTGGCCAGATTTTCACTCAAGTCCTGGCTTACAATACCAGTGACGGGGCTGGGAGAGAAGCACGGGGATCTCCTCGAGTCCTGCTTTGGCTTCCACATTTGTGGGACAAAGCTTGATTCAGAGTCCCCTGGACCAATGTAAATATTGTACACAGGTGTAAATGTGTTTTATTCATTTTATTATCATTCGGATTTAATTTGTTATTTTATTTATCTTGTATATTACTTTATCTTTTTATTTATATATATTGTTTTTTCTTACTTGGTTATTCATATTTATTATCCTTTCTCATGTACATATTGTTTGAATGAATAATATAGCCCTAGTAACAATGTTCTTCAGTGTGGCAGACTGTATTAATACTCAATAAAAAAAATAAAAGGTTGTCCGTACGAGGTGAAGCTAGTGTATAACTTCAGCTACTTATTGTTGTTCGTTGATCCTTCAGTTTACAATGCAGTACCTCTCGATGTAAAACATATTTATAGCTGTACCCTTCCTTCCAGTTGATTCTAACTTTTTTTTTTTTCGTTTCGCCGGAAAAATGTCAAGTGCATCAAAAGAGCTAAGAATAGCTGTGAAATTTATCTTCAAACTTGGAAAAAAAAGTTACTGAAACTTGTAATTCATTAAAAGAAGACATGCAGTGGAAAAGCACAGTTTTACCAAGAACCAAAAAAAATAAAGAAAAAACTGGAATGAGGAAATCATAATTCAAAGTAATTATGATTGTTTTATTTCATTACTATTTTATAGTTATACTTCAATTCATTAAATACATTTTTACATCTACTGTTTTAGTTTTGTTTAGTTGTTAGTTTTGTTATACTTCTTTTTACTTTTAACTTATAATGTTCATTCATAATAGTATTTTTAGAAAATTTCCTAACTAATATGTACATCCAAAATTGTTATTTTATTTTAAAATCACTTATGTTGCTTTAATTCATATTAAAAATATTCAATATTCATATTGGATATTTTGGTTAGATGAATATTTCAAGGTATAGTGCAGGAGTATGCAGTTACCAGAAGGCCTCGACAGAGTGTGTTCATTTTAGGTCTAATATGACTCAGTGGATGGAGGAAGATGAGTAGAAGAATGACCTTAAGTGGCAGGCGGATCAGCACTCACTCACTCTTGGTCTGCGGTGTAAGGGAGCAACCTTAACACCGTAAACATAAACGGAGGCATCAATCTCCAGAAATTGTTGAAGGATGAAATATTAACAGAGGGATCAATTTCCTGACTTAGTATATAGGACTACAAGCGGACGGATCAGCGTGCAGACTTGTATGGAGTAAGAACAGAGGATAAAAGGTTTCCCCCAAGTTTGGGTCAAATCAAACAAGCTATTTTCAACCTATAGGCATGTGAAATAATTCGTTTACTGATCCGAAACGGAAGTCTTTTGTTTTTTAAAGCAGTGGATCGAATTTGATAAAATTGATACTGACTTAATTATCTGTGAACTGATCCCTTACTTCCCTCTAAATTTGGGTCAAATCGAATTAGCGGTATCAGAGATATAGACGAGGAAAACGCATTTTCGGATGTATAAGAGAAAGTAGATGACGGAATTCAATAAAATCGATATAGAATCAATATTTTACCAAAATCAAAGTTTATTCGAGCTTCAAGCTAAATCGAATGAGCCGTTTCTGAAATATTAGGATATCTATGAAAATACATTTACGCGTTCGCAAGTGGTAGTGGTGGATGGAATTTGATAAAATATATATGGGACTATCTAGACTCCTACGCGCACAATCCCTAGAAATTTCATGTAAATCGGATGAAAGGCAGCAGGTGATATGCCTGTCACATCGATTAGAATACAGACAGAGACGTCGAACCAAATTTTATCCTTGAGGTCTGAAACGTAAAACGATAGAAGACATTTTTTATTCAGAGCATAAAATTTTTTTTTAACTCTCGAAAGAGTAAAATACTTCCCTTTCTTCGGTAGTGAGGAAGCAAAAAAATAAAATTCTCTACAAGTTTAGTAGAATACATTTTTTTGTGAATTATCCACTATTTGCTTAATATAATAGTCAGAAAAAGGTTCCATGGCCTTATCTTTATTATATTTATTAAATAAAAATAACAAACTTGAATATATTCATCTACAAATAAACATTTAACTAAATTAAAGAAATGAATCGATAGTTCTGAAGAAATTTTGTACAACTAAAAATGTAAGTTAACAAATATAAAATAGTTAGTAAATTAAAAATGAATTTATGTTAAAAAATAACAAAATTATAATCGATTATAATATAATAATAGTGGATTAGGATTCATAGAAACCTTTATTATAATTATTGCAAGGTTATAGATGGAGCGGTCACATAGATTTGCATGAATACTACATCACACACAAAGTAATAGGAAGGTAATGACAAAGCAGAGATCCATTTGTATCAGATACAAAAAAGTAACAGTATCTAGATACAAAAATTATTTTATCAACCCATTCCTAATCACCGTTACTACAGTCTAGTTATTTATTAGCCTCACCTCGTATATTTATATTTAGTATTTATATTTTAAATTCTGAAATTAAAAATTCACAAGTACGATACCACCCACATCCTGTTCCATTGAAAAAAGTGGAGAACTTCCATCTAATCCATCTTGCTGATCGAATTTTAGTGTCTAACTATAAAACTTATACGTTGCTTGATGAGTTGAAGATCTGGATCTGAGACGTTTTACAATACTTATGGTTGGCTTAAGCCATCTTTCTGACATTAATACTTTTGATGTTCCAATATTTTCATGTCTCTGCAGTTCGAACCGACTATTGGTCAAACTATATTTCAACTACTTGCTAACCGTTTTATTATTGCATGAAAGAGGATCTGTGACTTAACGTAACTGATGTCAGCCTCAGATGGTTATTAAACATTAGTAACACTAAAGACAACGAAGTGGTTTGATTAATCAATTGGTCCAGTCGAATGATCAAAGGAAGCGTACTCGAGCGGGCTTGCTTAGCCAAACATGTAGCAGCCCTGTCTACTTCCAGTGATTAATATCTGTAATTAGCCTTAATTATTATTATGCCTGCTTTTGCCATATTGTCATTATTTATAAACCAGTTATTAATTCCTTATAAACATTATGGTTTCTGGAAAATGATACATTAGAACCAAATAAGTATGTTGTTCGACATCCGTTTGACTGATACCAGGTTGTCATATTTTTTTAGCTTAAAGCTGTTTAATATATTTTGGGTAGTTTGGTTTAGAAACTATTAGAAAGAGTAGTAATCGATTATACCTGGATGTAACACACCATAAAACATCATAGTCCCAGAGCCCGGTGCAAAACAAGGTGTCATATTTCATACTAAGCTTTCTCTTCATGATCATATCCACAGGCCTCATGAGAAAAATGTACGTCTGCCAGCTGTTATAACTATTATAGTCGCTGTAATACAAAATGGCGGCCATTTGAAGATAGATAGAGACCCTCCATAGGTTGTAAGCATATATATAGAGAGGGCTTATAGATATATAAACCAATCAACCCTTCCAATTTATAGTATTTAAAATGTTAAGACATGAAATAACAGTCAGTCACCCCATATCCGTGGATTTCAAGTCGAAAAATTGAATTTACGATTTAAAAAGTTTACTTTTTTCAGTTTTTCGCATATGTCAGTGAAACTATGCGTTCTATCTTTACTAATTTTATGTATGTACGATATGTAAGCCAATGTATATACATGTATGTTATATAAAGATCAAGTGCTGTGTAATATCGAAAATTGCTAAAAGTAAGTTTTCTGTATATTTTCTGAGTTAAATCATTAAGATACAATTACTCTTGCCTTTAAATGACTGAAGAGAAGATAGGAAAATAATATATATTCTTTAAGAAAATTTAATATTAAACAACTTCATGACTTTTTCGTAAAACAAATAAGTAAAGAGTTGGCGAGTCAAAATATGATAAAAATGCGATGCAAAAAAAAATTATTTTTTTTCGAAATTAATGAATTTCGAGGACGGATATCACGAAAACTATAGAATTTAGCGAAAAAACTAATATAACCATTTCTATTGAAAATTTTGCCAGCTTTAATTTCACACATGACATTATTATAGATAGAACGCATAGTTTCACTGATGTAAGCGAAAAATCGAAAAATGTAAACTTTTTGAATCGTAAATTTAATTTTTCGACTTGAAATCCACGACTATGGTGCTCCAGTTACCACTGGCTATTATTTTATGTCTGAAGACTGGCAGAAAGATTAGTGGAGAGAAACACTTTATTTTCATAAAATATAAAGGATTGCTGCCCGATTATATTGGGTTGCTATATACACAGCATACTCTTCTATACTTAAGACAATATATGAACTTATATATAAATATACAGAAGTATTAGTAAAATAGATATATATATATATATATATATATATATATATATATATATATATATATATATATATACATTTTTATTATTTTATTTATTTTTATAATTTTTTTTTTTCCTTTTTCCTTCTTCTCATTGTTCATGCTTTTTTTTTTTTATTTAACATTAAGTTTCTCTTTCTCTCACTTCTCTCTCTTTATCTCTATTGTTTTCAATTATTCACTAAATAAATAAATAAAAAAATACATAAATTAAAACTCTCGGGCTAGCCATGCACGTGGTGCTGAATGATTCCCAGGTAGTCGAGGACTATATTTTCAGCCAACCTCGCTACGTCCTTAATGTCGACACCTAGTTCCTCGAGGAAGCTCCTTGTTCTTTTTGGGATAGTTCCGCGAGACCCAAACCAGGGGCCTCTCACGGTGAACTCTCTCTCTCCGAAGGTCTCACGGAATTTCTCTTTTAGGAAAGGGATACATTTATCGTACGTGTTCTTCTTTTCGCTTTCCACTTCACCCGCCTGATCGAGGTCATTGCTCTCAAAGCGGACAGTTAGATCCAAGATCAGCGCTGTCCTTCCTGTCTTGGGAAATGCGACGATATCAGCTTATCTCGTAGAGCCTTCACTATCGATGCTATATACCTCGTCAAAGCAGGTGAATTTTTTTTCCCTAAGGAGCCTCATCAACTCGAACTTGACCCGGTGGTGACGACGTGTTATGAGGAGGGAGTTGTTGGGGCATTTTCCCAGCACATGGGCTGGTGTTTCAGACTCTCTGCCGCATTTACGGCAGAGAGACCCAACTTCTCTGACCTGTCCGCTGACTCCTGGGACTCCACGCAGGTGTGCATAATTAATGTTTAGTTTTAGGGCATTCGATCATTCAGACCCAGAAAGTACTTGCTTTTCTTAGATGTATCTATTCGCTTTCGGGGTCTCTTTAAAATGGTGAACACCAATACCTTGCCACCTGCAGTTGGCCCATTCCTCAAATGCATTTTCTCGTAGCGACTGCCGTAGAGCTTTCACATTTCGATGACCCTGATCAACCCCCAATCTCTCGGCACATTCAGCAATTTCAGCCGAATAATCGAAGGTAGACTGAAAAAGGGCATCTGGTACATTAGACAGTCGCTGAGCAATGGACCAATGTTGAAGAGTAGCCTCCCATTGGCAGCGGATTAATCCCAATCCTCGGTATCTCCTGGGGGCATACAACATCGCTGTGGAAGTATTCGCAGGGAGTCCAATAATGGCCTTTACGCTCCTGCGAATCATAGTGTCGATGCCCTCCAGTATAGCAGGACGTAGCTTTGTTAGGGGCGCAGTTTGGAGAATGTAAGTAAGATCCAGGAACAGATATTGATTGACAATGTTGAGTTTCTGCTCAGGTTTAAGTAAGCAAGAGGTTACCAGCTTGTTTAAATTATCATTCAATTTAGTTCAGTTTAGTATTATATGATAACCGAATCTTCGTTGAATAGTAGCTCTCCCGAGAATGTACATCCTAAATACTTAATCGTATCTCCATTCTTCAATGTTTGGATGTACTCACCATTCTCAAGGGAGAGCACCGTAGTTTCCAGCTCTCCTTTATTTATAACGATGCCCATACTTTTTTGAGGATTTATAGCCAGATCAATTTCTTTAAATATCCTTTGTATGCAGTCAATCACTCTTTCTGCAGCCCCCTTGTCACGCGCCGACACTGCCTGGTCATCCGCGAAACCTGTGAGGACCACAATATATCTATACGCCCTCTCAATATATACGCTTACAACCTATGTAGGGTCTCTATCTATCTTCACATGGCCGCCATTTTGTATTCCAGCGGCTGTATGCTGGCAGACGTATATTTTTCTCATCAGGCCTGTGGATATTATCAATTTATAAGGACAAACCTTAGTATGAAATATGACACCTTTTTTGCCCCAGGACTATCAGAATATTTACGTGATAAAATATTCTTGTCCTTAGAACTTTATCCTTATCTTTATAATGATAAATCAGCCATATTTCAACGTTTGGAAAGCAAAACACTATTTCTGGAAATCTTATTACTTATTTCTGAATTTTATTACTTATCTCTTTCGTATAATTTTGAGAAGAAAATAACAAGTAGTAACGTGGAACTAAATACAGTGATATACACGGATTCCCTGAGGGAGGATAGAGGACGACCATCCTCAGGGTGAGGTAGAACGCAATTTTCCAGGCTATAAAGCAGACTGTAAACAGAAGCCAGGCTGGAGTATCCCTGGAGTGGCCTACTCTCTTCTGGATATGCTGAGTAGTCCCTCAGCTCCAGGGCTTCAGTGGATGTCCCTCAGCCGTCGGTGATGCTTTACACATTGGATCCGTTTAAGGGAATTACAATTGATATAATGAAAATACAGTAATGTATCTTCTGTGAAAATATGTGAAATTCTGCCAGAACATCCAATTTTATACCTGGCAACCAAACTCCAAGAGTGGGTTGCACACAGGAAAATCATTTTAAAACGTCGCTTGTTCCTATCCTATTTACATTTGTTTAAATAGTAGTTTACATTTGTTTATTACAAATAAACACAATTTCACAAAAAAATAACATTTCATACTTGTATTAACATTTTGGTATTATCATTATGATTTTGTTTACAATAGATTGTAAACAAATCATAAATGTGATGTGGTACTCTGGCTCTTTCATTTACAGGATTGCTTCACAGGAGACTACTATTTAGATTTTTTACGGTTTGATTTAGATGGAATATTAGACTGTGTTTCCCTATGTATTGTGAATTATTTTGCATCCGAACGCTGCCTAGCGGTAGGTTGTGAAAACATACATAACCGGCAGTAGCCTACCCGAGAATAAGGCTTGCGCTCATTCCTGACCAACCACTAGTAGATGGAAGAACGAAACACTGGACTGATGAGGGGCCCAAAGCCAAGTATGATTTGCCTTATGCCAGTAGAAAGGGTGCATTGCTTTATAATAATACACATACCCCGTTAGTTGCCTAAAAAAAATGCAGACTACTGCCAAATTATGTCGTATTTTGCCTGAAGTTGAACTCATTAGAGTTTATTTGCCTTTTTTTTTTCTAAAAGTAGTAATTTGCCTAAACACTCTAAATGTCATAATGCAAATGCGCTTTCGGTATGACCTAGCTCCCACTCATTTCGCCTGTGAGGAAATATTTGAATGAATGGTTTCCAGATCGTTGAATTGGTCGTAGCCGTCCAATTAATTGGCCTTCAAGTCCTCAAGTATTTTATTGTATCATTGTTTATGCGTCTGATTCAAAAATAAAGTATAAAAGTAAAAGTAAACACTCGGAATGGACTAATTCAACGTATTAAAAATGCTACAAACGCCATTAAAGGAAGAAATGAAACGATCGAAAGTTCAAGTGTCGTTCTTCACAGAGGAAGTTGAAAATTTCCGAGCATCTATTAAAATAAGATTCGAGAACAGAAATGCTAATATATTTACTGTTAATTATGACATTTGCGTATATTAGGGGGACCTGAAAGTAATGTCGTTTCTGAGCATGCCACTATTTGTTTGTCATTTGGCAGCTTATTGTATACATCTATGTCATGACAAAGACATTCTAAGGTTATTGTGACTTCTTTAGTTGCAAATAATTACATTGAAATTTCTTTTTTACAATTTTTTGTTAAATGTCAGGCCAAATACCAGAAGACGTAGATATCCGGCATTGTATGCTTTTTGAGTTTCAAAAGGGTAGTAACGAAACAGTTGCTACCAAAAACATTTTCGATGTTTATTCAAATTCATTAGACGTTCGTAAATGCCAAACGTCTTTTTTCAAGTTCAAATTCAATAATCTCGATCCGGTAATCTTACCGACTCGTATCGTAAGGAAGACCAACAATGTTAGACAATGACTTATAAAGGCAAAAATGTATTAGGCAGTCAAGGAATTGTCAAATAGCCTTAACCAACCTTGGTCAACCATCCACTGATCCCCCACATGCAACTTATTGCTTCAACAGCATAATGCAGAAGCATTTTTTGAACGCTTGATCATCGGAGATGAAAAATGGGTCCTGTATGATAATCCAAAACGCAAACGGCTGTGGCTCTCTCCGAAAGAATCGCCAAGAAATACTGCTAAGCCAGGTTTAAACCCCATAATGACGTGTGTGTTTGGTGTTGTATTTCCGGCATTGCTCAATTTAAAGTGCTGAAACCTGGACAAACTGTGAATTCAGACCTTAATTATGAACAATTGGATCGTTTAAATCAATCATCAATTGAAAATTGACCAGCGATTGTCATCAGAAAAGTCTTTATTCTTCAACACGACAATGCAAGATCCCACTCCGTAAGAAGGACCCTAGAACAAATTAATAAATTTGGGTGTCCTATGAGGTATGAGGTACTGTCCTATACACCATACCCGCCCGATGTTGAACCAAGGTGTTGTTGAATCGTTTCAACACCTTCTAAGTGGCAAAAGATTTGCAAATTTGAATGATATCCAAAATACCATCTCTATGTATTTTTCTCAAAAACCAATTGTCATTTTTAAGTGAGTCAACCAATGATTAAAAATAAAAACTCGTGTGAAATTTATGTGTTTGAATTAGTTGGAAGAAAACGACATTATTTTCCGAGCCCCCAATATATGTACATATTTACAATAGCAAGATCAAAATTATTGATTACAATCTCGGCCTCCATTTTCACATTATTAAGCAAAATTACATCAACAGCACATTACAAATAACAGTAATTATGAAGCTAATTCATTTAATAAAAATAACAGTGATTAAAATGAGGAAATAAATTATAAGTTAGCTACATAGACCAACAATAAGCGAAATACTTAAAAAATCACAATGACTATTTTTAAATTATTGGTTTGGCAAAAATCCTTTCGGTTTTTCTGTTTATTTTTATGTCATTATGATACACTTCTTATCTGATGTATCAATCCATAAGGTGGATTGTTTATCCTGTTTAAAATATGTCAACAACACTGTTAACACTTGTTGAAACTACCTTAGCATTGTGTATGCTATTGCACTGTGAATATGGAAGAAAATGTCATTCATTATCGGTAAATTTTGTAGTATTATTATGAAAAAGGAAAGTTTGCTGCAGAAGCTCAATCCTTAATCGGACGTGCCTGTCAAAATCAGTTTGACAAATTTCATTTAGGAAATTTTTACATCAATGTTGCTTAATGTCAGGTCACCTACATGAAATTGAAACGAGCAATGTTCAGGCCATTTTTGATCAAAATCCCACCCAATCAGTGCGATTCTATTGAGTGAGTGTGTATTGCAATTCTTTTGTAACATTTCAAGAAATGTTTGTTCTTCTCCGAAATAAAAGAATCTGTTTTTCTCCAGGATCTTTGTAATTACTAGAAACATCCCGGAAAGTCCTACGTTTCCTTTGGTACTCTTAGCCCGAGGGGAGCAATATCGGCCTAAGACGAGGGGGTTGGACGGAGGAGACGGAGGGGGGGGGGGGGGTATGGGAGATGAAGGGATCTGTAATGAAGGCCCGGCCAATCGCTCCAGCCATTACCTCTCCACTTTTAATATCGGGCCACTCTCTTGATTAAATGCAAATTGACTCCTGTTCAAACATCCAGCCAAGATATCTCCATAAATATCTCCATCCCTGCCCATCATAAAGGCGCTATTACACCATCTTTTTATTGGATTCTTTGCAGCTTTCCCTTTATTCTTCGATCGATTTTAATTTTTTTTGTCCTTTTGGGACCGGTTGTTCGAAATTCGATTCCTTTCTGTTTTCTCCAATAGATGAAATAGTAGATTAAAAACCTATTTTTTCATTTTTCAATTTAGTTTTATTGTCTTATAAGCGGTTCTTTTAAATGTTTGTTGATGCCTTCAGAATCTTGCCGGAGGGTGACAAGGAGCATTTTATTCACACATTTGGCCAATACATGAGCTGCAGTTTCTGACTCTCGGCTACATTTGCGGTGGAAATATTTGAAAATCGCAAATATTTTGATAACGATGGATTTTGACGAATGAGATAGCTGATGAAAGAGTATTTCATGGAGAAGTGACGACCCATAGTCACATCCTCCCGAAATTCCTGGGGCAAACTTTATGCAGTAAAAGAAACTTTATTTATAAAAAACTGAAAACTTTTACATTTTTTTGTTGATATGTACCAATGAGTATTTGTGAAATGACTAAATTTCATACAAAAAAAAAAAAGAGCAAAGTAGATTATTTTTTTAAGGAGAAAAAGAGTTGTAATTTGTAGTACCTCGAAAAAACCTCAAATAAAAATTTTCATAGTACTCCAAAACTAAAATTTTTTTCTAAAATTTTCATCAAAGCTACATATAGCCTTAATTTATTTATTTTGAAAATCTGAATAGTTTTGATTACGAATTTTGATGGATTTTGGGTTATGAGTAAAAAAAAAATGTTTTGTGAATAGCTAAAATAGATCTAGAGATGTAATAACTAAAAACTAGATGTCGTTTTTAAGTAATAAACTGATACTGTAAAAGATTTTATTTTGATTTCATAAATGTTCACTTATTATCTATCACCTTCAATAAACAACCCTACTTTATCCCTATAGCGCTCCATTCGAGTCTTTTATTGGCTGAAACAATGCTGGAAGTGTATTGTCAGCTATTTCAGAACGTGTGCCACTTTCTCTTTCAGCAAAATCGTGAATATATATAATATATAATATAAATGGCTAATCGGTATGATAATAATGTGTAATATACAAAATAATACCTAACGTGAATTTAATAATATTGATCAACAGTCTGGCCTTCAAAAATCCTATATATATACTGGATTTTTGAAGGTCAGACTGTTAATAAATATTATTAAATTCACGTTAGGTATTATTTTGTATATTACACATTATTATAATATCTAATATCATGTATGTATATATATATAAAACAGTGAATGTATTGAAAATAACAATCATCATTGCTCTGAATTTTGATTTGCTCATTCAAGCGTTTTTGGCTCTCGGTGATGTTTGGCTCTTCCAGTGCATGGATTTGCGCTAAAAAAAAAAAAAATCACGATTCGTCAATCTGCATTAAAAGAAAAAATATTTGGGTACATTCAAGGTGGATGATTCCCATGGAAGGTTGAAGAGATCGTAGGCACAGAATTTCTACTTTTATTGGGGGGAGGGGGCGGGGAGAGAGCTACGGACTAAAAAAATAAACAAAAAAATTGTCGTAGTTTATATTATGTGCAAAAATCCTCAATATGATAATTGTGAATCGAACGGGGACAGTTTCCAGCTAAAAATAGATAATGTTAAAATACTTAAAAATATTCTCGGTTTCTTAGTTCGGAAAATGTTGAAATAAAAATAGAATGTTATCACATTCCGGCTAGTTATGTAATAATTTTTATAAAAACCTTCTCTACAAAATATATTTACACTTGTACATATTAAATATATTTTTCCAACTTTATAGCAGAAAATTTACAAGAAAATCGTGTGGAAATTGAGGTGTCCGCATGAGGGATGAATGAATCATAAAATCTTAGGATATGTTTCTATATTATTATGCCTGAATATAAATGTAAATTTAAATGATAGGAATACTTAGGTCTTAATAAAAAAGTTACGTACTTATAGCACTTAGGCTATTTTAGTTTCCATATTTCATTCATTCGTGTAGCTTATTTTTTATCAATTTTAATATTTTTTTTTACTTCAAATTATGGGGTAAGGTGGGGGGGGGGGAGACGAAATGATATTTTTGCCTCTCAACATTCTGCTTATAGTGAAAGGAGCGATCCTCTCCCCTCCTCACCATCCTCCAGTAATCTACGCCTATGGTAGAAATAAAGGAGGGATGTAAATTGAAGGTGATAATTAGTAAATATGTATGAATGTCCATTTATTTTTTATTTTAAATTTAATAATAGTTTGATGTAGGTGTGCAACTAAATATTTATATTCATAAATTAAATTAAACATGGTCTCAATGATGAAATTTTCTTTTAAATAATTGTAAAATTAATTTAATCAATGACTACACTTAATTTTCTTATATTGTACTTTTAAACAATTCAGGAATAACAAAGTTTTTCTTTCGAAAAATATCATGCATGGAGAGTGAATATATTTTTCAACAAACTCTTTCCTACCGATATTATTCCTGCAAGGGTATAACGATGGGGACGGAGGGTACGGAAGAGAGTTGATTAGGAGGATAAGGGGAAGTTTGTATTCATCCGCAGCTTCCTCCTTGATATTCCGGTGGTAAAGAGCTGTAAGTTGGTTCCACCCTCTTAATCTGTTAGCTAAGAGTTGGAATGGCTTCAGGTGGCTGGTCCTCAAACAGGATCGCTCGTAGTCTTCTAGCAAGCCGCAACTCTAGCTCGTAGGAGCTTCCTTGTTCTCTCCCTGTGGTTTCTCTTAGTACTAATATGGCCTTAATAAAGGTTATAATCATCAAAGTGTTTCCTCATGCATGCTTGCACAAAGCGGTCGTCTAATGAATGCCAGGTGGTAAATTCGAAGCGTGCTTGTAAATCACCACAGTAACACACTTTGAGGTCCATTCAATAATTAAACATACATTTTTGGTCTGCCAAAAATGGTTTATTTATTCGACAAGATTTTTATTTAATAAAGATAAGACCATGAACTGTTTTCTGACTATAATATTAAGAAAATAGTGGACCATTCATAAAAAAATGTATTCTACTAAACTTGTAGGGAACTTTGTTACTTTTGTTAATTTTATGTTTTCTGTATATATGGTGTGAATGTATTCATATATCGCTATAATTATTGTCCACGTGACATTATTATATTTCTAAATAAATAAATTAAAAAGAAAAAAACAATCTTCTCTTCTAAACCCCACATATTTTATGAGAGGAATTATTCATAAAATAAATGGCCAGTAAAAACTAAAAATTTAACTAAAACAGTTTTAGTATGATTAATAAATCATGCTTATAATTGTTTTGTTTGTTCATTGGAATTTTCCATACAGCCAGTATAAAATTATTTAGTTGTGTTCCTATTCTTCAATATTTAAATTTTAAATATATCTATTTATTGAATTCAAATATTGTGTGACATTGATAATTTCCTTGAGTTCGCTGGATGTTAATATTTTTTTATATAGATTGTCGTCATTGTATGGATTTAGAAAATTCAGAAATTTCTCTCCATGATTTTTGTAAGGAGGGTATTCCACAAAAATATTGTAGGAGTGTTTCTATTTGTCTCTATTTATCATATCAAGATGCATTTTTTCTGTAGATATACTTTGCTTAGCCCGTGATTTGTTTTAAGTCTAGAAACTTTTTTAATTATATCTTTTGGTAGGTTTAATCCCATTCTTTTCATTGTTTCCTTAAAAAACAACCACTACCAAAAAATAACTGATTATAATAAAATAATGATTATTATATTGAATTATTTATTTACTAAAGCCATTTAGCTCTGTATATTTCGCTAGAGCAAACGATTGTTATTGTACGATCTCAGAAGCGTTGCCTTCACTAAGGCTTATCTCTTCTCCCATCAAATACAGATTTAGAACTTAGTGATCCATCTCTCAGCTTTCTTTTACAGATCCTTGGTTATAAATATTTAATATTGAAGAGTCCCATCGGATTTTTATTTTGTTTAGGAAACCAGTAAAATTTATTTGGAATCAGATGTAAAAATGTTAAGTTCCCTTACAACGAGATAAATAGATAGATAGTTTATTGGCTATTATGTACATCATTTAGCCATGGAGTTTGGCCCGTTTGGTGTCAGTAGTTGTTAGTATTGAATGGCAATGAAAGCATAAACAAAGCATAAATAAATAAAGATATAAATACGTATACATATGTAAATTCCTATTGAAAGAGAAAAAAAAACAAAATAATATATATATACACGCACATACACACACACACATATATATATAACCATATTGCTCACATTACCCGACAGTCAATTGGTACCTTGAAACTATTCCATCGCTTCCGCCATCTCCTACCCATCTCCACACGTAGACTCCTGGTAACTTCCCTCATCTTCCCCCACCTTGATTACGGCTGCGTGGTGTACGGTGGCCTCTCGGCAGAACCCGGGGAGAGACTGAAAAGAATTATGAATGCCTTCGTAAGATTTGTCACAGGGGCCCTGAGGTATTCCCGTGTTTCGCACCACTATGCTGAATTAGGATGGCTCTCCCCTTCCTTCCGAAGACAATATTTCCTAGGCACATTCCTTTACCAAATAATCAATAGTCATCGTCCGTCCTACGCATACAATCTCCTGCAATTCAAATCATCTATCCACACCCTCTCCACAAGATCTCGTTCTTCTGACCTTTACACTCCTTTCCACAGATCTGCATCATTTAAACATTCCTTCGTTGTCCGTTCCACCGCATTCTGGAATTCCATCCCACTAAAAATCCGCCATGCATCATCCTTATCCACCTTTAAAACCCTCTTATTCCAATTCCTCTTCACAATCCAATCAGACGCTGGTTAAATACATACTATGTTATAAGGATTTAATTTTCTTTAGACATTATTTTTTCTCTTATTTTTTATTGTTTTATTCTGTGTTGAACGTGAATTTTCATCACCACTCACTAAGCATTGTGAGTAGATAAAATTTGTTTTCCTTAAGTTCTAATTTGTTATTCATGGAATGTATTTCAGTGAAATGTATTTTATTTCTAATTATCTTCAACATACTTCTCGCTATGTGTATATATATACTTTATTTTATTTTCTCTTCTCCTAATCTTTACGCATAATCACTTAAATATCTTAGGGAACATATGTATATCATTATTTGTTTTTTTACATATTTTTTTGTTTTAGTTTTTACAATTTCTTTCCCTACATATTAACAGTTATTATTATTTTTTTAAATTTTTATATTCCATCACTACAATGCTTTACCTATAAAATAGATTTTACTTTCCTTATAATTTCATTCAGTGATTATTATGCAATTATTTTAGCTCCAATATTGTAGTACTGAACCCCTATTACCAAACTGTCCTCGTTAATTTATCCTAAGAGCTTAATTAATACTTAATGTATTACATGTATTTTGTCATTATTAATTGTAATAAGTCTTTTGACCAGATTTGTAGTTAATATATATGAACAATACTGTTATTCTAAAGGGACCTAGTCCCAGAATAAAGATGATTTTTCTATTCTATTATATTCTATATATATATATATATATATATATATATATATATATATATATATATATATATATATATATATATATATATATATATATATATATATTCCCAATAAGTAAATAGAATAAATAAATAAATGGTTATTCCTAAAATAATATAACATAGTCCTTACTCTAAATACCTATACATAGTTTTTAACAAAAAGAAATAGATGTTATTGAGTTTGTCCACACTATCAATATTTAGAAGATTTTCTAAAGATAATTGTTTATTGTTTTGGACAATATAATCTCCTAGGTATTTTTCCCTATCCTAGGTATTTAGTCTGGGTCATTGCAATAGCAGGTGTTCTATGTTTTGGGTGATATACAACGAGATAAATAAATAGTTGTAATTCCTTGGAATTTTTACGACATTTATTTTTTTTTCAAATTCTTTCTTTAATTAAATTGTTACATTAATATATCGAAAAATATTAAATATTCACAACACTAAGTGAATAAGAATTTTTAAATCAAATCGGAGGGCTGAATAAGTTAATTTATTTAATTATAAGAAACTGGTATAATATTATAATTAATATTTATTTATTTATTTGGTATTTTGTTGCCTCTACCCTGTAGGGTCATTGGCAACGCCTTTAAATTACCCTCTGTTGTAGAGTTTTATCACTTTCGTTAGCGATTTCGTCAGGGTCAGTGATTCGTCAATTCATCTTATAATTTATTATAAGATTTCGTCAATATATTATAATTAATAGATTTTATTCAACGAGAAAATTTCCAGATCAAAAATAATTTCTGTCACCTAGGTAAAATCGAACTACCACATCTAGATGATAGATTGTTCCAGACATTTCCCGTTTAATGTTTTGGTCTAAAATCTTTATTTTATATTAGGGGAGTAGGAGGTTACAGATGGACTATACCGTAACGAAGACCCCAGGTCTTAAATCTGTATTTTGCATTAGGAAAGTAGGAGGTTTCAGGAGCTCAACACAGATGTAATTAAATGAACAGCTGTATAATTAGTGCTAATTATATAGCTAATAGGAGAGCTCCTGTAATCTTCTACTCTCCTAATATTAAAATATGAAAGTCACGTTTTTATAAAATAGAGAGATAACTTCACGATGAAAAATAACTGAGGTTCGGAGCAAAATTGTGTCCGTCTCTTCTAACCTACCTCTTATAAAAAGGGAGCACCACGGTAAGCTGTATTGTTGAAGTTTTCTTTTATTAAATATCTTATAATAAATCAACAGAAAATATAGACGTGTTCCTTTTTAATTATATTCATTATTGATATCATAGCTTTTAAACGATATTTTCCTGATAATATTCCTCATTATTTTTTTGTAATTTTTTTTCCATCAACGAAATTTAAATTAAAACGAGTGTAAATTTTTATTAAACGTATCAAATCACTGGTAAGGCGTTCATTTGCCCATCCATTATTTTTTCAGATTATGAAATTATAATCATTTTCTGCAAATCATAAAGCATCTCATTTGTAATCCAGTTTAAATTTCACATTTCTTATAAAGAAACTAGCTGTACCCGGCCATGTATTGCTTGGCTTACTCTTGTTTAATAGAAAAAAATAAATAAAAAAGAAAGAAAATGTTTCTAATACATTTTATTTCACAATACTTATGGATATACAATATACAATATTTTTTGTTGTTCCATTCCTTGTATAAGTATAGAGATAGTCTGGTTTTCCAACTCTAGAATACGCAACATATAACTGTGCATGTGAGAAGCAGTTTGTCTTAAGTAAAAATATTTCATGTTTAAAACATTATATCTCTGGACCAAATCGTCCGATTTTTTTTTAATTTTCAGAGAATTAAGAAAACTTTCAAATAATCCTATCGAAAATTGTGTATTTTTTGTGTTATTCACAACTATAGTTTTGAGCCCATCGTAACTTTTTTTTTTTTATACTCTTTTCGGGGAAGGATGTTGTATACATAAATTAAAAGGGCTACAAGGAGAAGACTTTATTCTAGTTTAATTAAAATCGTTACAGCCGTTTAGGTTCTATAGTCTTTAGTGAAACACGTTTTTCGGCCGCCTAATTAAAGACCGGAGGATAATTAAATGTATATGAAACACTCCTGAATACTATAGAAACGTTATGTGAATATTTCAAATCAATCGGTGAAGTTCCGGAGATTAGCGGTTTCGAACAAACGAACATTTACGATTTTATAATTATAGATTTTATACTTAGTGTACATAATGTATTATTAAATAATTATTTATTTCTTATTCTTGTTTATTTTTATTGGCAATATCAAGAAATAAAGAGTCTAGGAATAACACACAAAAGTCTCCACTTGACTAACTATAAATGTGCCCTGAAGTAGAAAAAGGTTGGGACTCCTTTTTCCTTAGAAAGTCAAGCTTCACTATCCAGTAAATTGAATGTAGAGGCAAATAAAGTTCTTTTCATATCAAAAGTTCCATAATCCTCTGTTTAACTGCGGTTTACCTTGGAAAATAGAAGATATGTGAGTCCTTATCGTAGAGTATACATAAATCGTCGACATCCGTTAATTCACAACCAATTTCGTATTAAACTATGATGATTGAAATATGAATAAATATGATTTCTTTATTGTTTTATTATCCTCCATTGATGATTATTCACTTGAATAATTTTATCATTTTATTTCTTCTAAAATTTAAATGCCTGAACAAAGCGGAATACGAATAGAATTTAATTTTTCCAAAATCGTAAACCTGATTTAACTGCTTTAGAAATAGATTCAGTAACCAGGTAGTTATAACTTCACAGATGCCTTCGTCATTAAATCTCTAATTACTTATCTGATTCTTCCCAAATCAAATATTCAACACTTGCGGTAAATTTTAATTAATTTTAATTGACATAGAGGCTGTTTAAGCAGTCCCTGGATTAACATAAGAGCGCATTACCATAGTTCGATTTAGGAGCTCCATTCGGTTCTTTTGGCCAGTTGAAAATGCGTTTCATGCAACTTATTTCCTTTCTTTCATTTGCGTCAGTAATGTGCCCATTAATAAACTGAAAATATCTATGTATTTCGTTACTTTGTTTATCAGAATAACGAAACGCGGTACCCAAACTTCGGATATATTCGTGTACTTTAAGAATAATAATTAAATTCAATCGGATACTGAATTTCAGTTTATACATTAATAAATAAATATATATTTTAAAATCTAATTAGAATACGTATATTTTTGCAAGTAGAACATTTTGATAATCCTACTTTTTACGAAATGTATATGAATGTTTCTTTTGAGGATAAATATTTTTTTTTTTAATAGTAAACTATCACACTATAAATACCATCACACCCCCAGCTGTAGGCTGCATTGAAAAAAGCAAAAACTGTTATTGGAAGACTGTTTGGTGCCTATGATCGCTATGAATACAGAAACGTGACTCGTCTGCATCATGATCTGTGGAATTGCTGGTGATGTACTATCGGGGATGCCCAGAAGGGGGTTTTATGGTGCAAGTTGCGGCATCAAAACTTTTGAGGAGGGCACGTTTTGAATTTTTGAGGGGGACAAATTTCGATATGATTCTTCAAAATGAAAAGTTCCAAATCAGGGACATGAGGAAAGAATACAACAAATCACTGGAAGTGTAATTGTATATGACCTATGATTTTCAAAATTCTAATTTAGCTTGTATTGATTTTAAGAAGAGGAGAGATATAAAATACCTTCGGAGAAGAGGGGGAGGTTTATTGACCTTCGGGGGACGAAGGTTAGATGGGCACCCCTGTTGCTGTTGCTGCAGGTCGTCTTAAAGAGGAATAAGATGTTAGACCAACTTCTTACAAATGGTTTGAGTTAATATGGGCCTTGGCAGAACATTCAACACTCCATTAAGGCTCTGCTGGGCATTATGAGAAGGTTTGCTTCTAGCAGTAATAACAATTTTTCTGTCATCCCTTGTTATCGTAATGCACTGAGGAGATCCACTAATAGGTCTCCTATTGATACTCCGGTTTCTCTGGATTAGGCTAAAGCCCAGGACACCACAATATGGGAGAATTCAACTTCATTGGCGATATCCACTTGTAGGTGCCATTGACCGATCATTCTCACGATAATATTGCGAACTTCTGGTTCAATATTAAGCTTTTCTATTAGTAAACAGAATATTTCTGGACTAAACTTGAGAAAAACAACTGTTTAGGCAATCAAATAATTATTGCAAAGAAAAAAATATCGGTATTGAACATGACACAAAGTACGTGTTAAATTTTAAATGTACTGTATTAAAGGCACGAGGGCTGTATACATAATGTAAAAAAAAAATTCACTCACTACCTCCATTGGATTACGGCAATTTCTTCTATTAAGCCGGTAACCAGTTAGGTCTTTTCAACTTAGAATTAGTTCTTTTCTTTTTGCAGTTAAATGCCAAAGAGGGCGAAATCTGGTTCAAGGCAGATTATCTGGGTTTATGCAACCTACCGCTAGGTAGTGTGCGTATTCTTAAAACAACAACTATTTGTTTACACAAGCGTATTCTCCATTTAATTTAAAATTTATTAAGAATAAATAATACTTGGTGGTTACCTTTTATGTTTGCCAACAAAGAGAAGAATCCCTAACAAACAAACAAAAAAATGGATATTTTAATTTTTTTTTAGGGTGTATGTACATGAATATATTTTTGAGGAGTATATAACAGATACAATTCAGCAAAGTTCAATGAATAGGACGGTGGACAATATCGCTATAACGATTTTTTTATATTATAATACAATAGACAAGATATTAAGTAAGTGGTATTTCAGACTTTATTTTCCCCTTTCACTATAGGCTGTTGAGGAGGTACTACTCTCAGGAAATTTATTCACAAGAGCAATAAAAAAAATGTTACCTAATATCCTTCAAAGAAATATGAAATAGATTTAATGTCGTTACTAAGGCCCATAGCATACAATATATAGGAATCTATAAAGTTAGGAACTCAATACAGTGGAAATTATATAGGATGGGAATCAGAGGTGGTGACCGTAGGGGCGGAAAGTAGAGGGTGACCGCAAAAAGCCATTTCCACTCAGATCGGGACTACAATAGCGACTCCCCCCTCTCCACTCCTCCCCCTCCACACGATCGTCCTGGAGTGGCTAATAGCCCATTGTCATGGAACACTGCACGGGCTTCATCGGCAACTGTCAATGTTATGCTGGTCATATTGATGTATAAGCTGGAGTAAGTGGCTTATTATATTCCTGAAATCATCACTCTTTTTATGAACTGTCGTTTTTTAAGACCGGTCATAGGCATGTCAGGCATTCACAATTTATCCTACCTTAACGTAAGGATGGAGGGAGCTTTCGAAGAAGCTCTTATTTGTCAAACGTGAAAATTAGAAATATTTGATTTAATAGATTATAATATTATATATATTTTATATATTTTATTACTTTGAATTATTTTAATACTGTTTCTTTTTCAAGTATGACCAGATATTCTTAAAATATAATTCATTCCGATATTAGAAGGTTTGGTTCATGTCGGTTTCAAAATCTGAAGATCAATAAGTAGTAGAGCCCAAAATCTTTTTTAAAGTTTTAAATTCATACTGAGAAGAAGTTGGTCGAGGTTTTCAGTCAAAGAAAGGACAAAGTAAAAATAAATAAAGCATTATTATTTCATTGTGCCGAAGCTTCGGCCTGCGTTTCAGGGCTATCATCACGCTACCAGCACTGAAGGAGTGCTGTTACATATCAAATTATTATTTTAATGAAATTTACAACTGTATTACATGAAACATACAACAAGTAAATGTGACATTGGTAACATGACATGTACAACATGAAGAGAAACTTCTCATTGGTAGAACTCAAATTAAAGTTCTATGTTAGAAAGTCGCGAGGCCATATTCTTTTCAGACGCTTCGGAGCGTTATCAGGGATCGAGGAGGAAGCAAGGTTTTAAACGGGAGAGTTTGGATGGTTCTGCAGTTTGTTATAGAAAGCTAGGTATCTGGATTGGGCCAAATCGGAAACATATGGAACATTAAGGTCTTTGTGGACGATTTTATTTTTGACAAAGTAAGGAGCGTCGAGTATTTTACGAAGGATTTTGGATTGTAAGGATTGGATACGAGAGGAATTCGATGGCTTAGCGGAGCCCCAAAGCTCAATTCCTTAAGTCCAAATAGGTCTTATTATTGTCATATGTATGAGTCGTTTGTAATTGATTGAAAGCTTAGAGCGTTTGTCTAGTAAGTGCTGCAGTAGTCGAAAACGTCGGGCGGTTTCTAGTCGTTTCAGTCTGGTATGGGGGTATATCAAATTCAAAATAAAATGAAATATATTTGTGTTTGAGACATTATTGATATATGGAATGATATATGGAAATATTGCATTGTGGATGCTAATGTGTACCTGACTTAGCTGTTTGTTGGGAATATGGTGGAGTCTTCTGATACTTTTTCTGACCCCGCCGTAATTTCCAGATCTCTTTTTTTGTCTTCCAAACAGCCAAAGTTTATCTTTGCCAAGCATTTCTCGTAAGCATCGCCAACTGCCTTCTTCTCTGGACAACCATCTCTGACAAAGTCTCTCCAACAGTCTGTTTCTCCTGGGTTATCTGTCCGATTGCTTCTTTTTCCAAAAACTTCCTCATGCTCTCTCCTTCCTGTACAAAAATATTTTCATTTCATTTTCTCCCCTTTTCTTTTCAAGCTTTTCTATTGGTTGAAATATTTTATTGGAGGTATGCTTCCTATGTTGCAGAGCTTAAAAAGTCTTTTGATCACTGAAAAAGGCCAAGTTTTATCTTTATTACTCCCTTAACGACTTGTTATCAGAAAAATATATCTGAGTACCGAAAGGTTAGGTACTAAGATCCTGCCCCTAGTTTCCCTATTGTGTTCAGTGTTATCAATTATTAATATTTTTCTGCTCTAGACTGACTATTTACTGTTATTTTCCGCAATGCTTTCATGATAAAAATATACATCTCTTTTTTTTAAATGATATTACATTCTTTGGATACATTCAATCCAGGACAATGATGATAACTATCAAATACCACGTTAACACCATTTATACAAATAATAAAAATATAATTAATTAAAATAAGACCAAATCAAATCGCAAAAATGAAAAAAAAAAACTTGAAAAGTTAAATAACGTAGAATTAACATTTTAAACATAGGCACACCACCTGTGGAAGAAAAAGCAGGACTCTAGGAAATCTCAAAACTTCTCTCAACCGCGCCACTGTTCTTAAAATCCAGTCAGCAAGAACGCCATAACCATCAACACACATAACACGAGTCGAGAATCTGGTCATTGCTAGCGTTCCAATATATTGATATTTACAAAAAATTACGGTATCACTTGCGTTTATACTTTGTTTTGATTATAAGGATGGGCAGAGCTAGAACAGATAACCAGAAGAAACAGACTGTTGGAGAGACTTTGTCAGAGATGGTTGTCCATATGGGTTTTTGGATATGAATTATGAGTTAGGTTTTGATGAAATTTAGAAAAATTTCAAAGGTATAAGATCTAAAACAAATGAGATCATTATTGAGTGTGTTTGCATAAACGTGTTGGGTACATAAACGGGAGCATCGACTATTGTTTGGACTGGAAGGATTGGATGCGTTTGTTGATCTCGTTCGTTAGTTCAGATAGATTTCTGGAAAGTCTTATAGATCATTAATATCTTGTCAGATGAAATTTGATACTTGCTATACAGTAATATATAAAACAATCCGTCGTATCATCGGTTAAGCTCTTGGTTTTTTAAGTAGAATACGTGGGTTTCTCAAGTAATTACATACACAAAATAAATAATGTGATGTTTTTTCCTTTATTGACACAGGAAAGTTGTTATGAGGAATTAATTTAGGTTGATGAAGTTGAAACTGGTTTTAGAGGCAGCAATGATGGCTAAACCAAGTTCATTTATAACCGGCGTCGAATTTATAATTGACAGTGCTAAATTGAGTGAGACTACAATTCCGGACTCCGTAGTTATATCCACCTACATGGTAACTGAATAAATTGTTCTATTTATACTGTGAACTCTATTTGATTAAATTATTTAATATCTCACATTTATCTATTTTTAATTTATTAGTTACTAACTATTGAAGCGCAGCAGTATTTTGTATTTTTTAAAAGAAAATGCAGTTACAAACCGTGTACTTTATATTTTATTTATGCAAAACACAGAAAAAAAGAAGTATTTAATTTGGTGTTTTGAAATACTTCATTATTATTATTATATTACTGTTATTGCTTGCATTATCCATTATATAATATTATATATATAACTTTGAAGAGAAGAATAAATGGGGTGATCAGTCCAATAAGAAGCCAAAAATATATGATAATATTTATTTTGACATTTGCCGACGTTTCGACCTGAAGTTCTCAGTTTTTTTTCCTCCTGCCTTTCATTCCTTTTCTCTGTTTTAACTCTGTACTATATTATACGTTGTCTGTGCATTTTGATTGACTTTACAATATCCCAATTTTCTTTCTAACTATTATATTTGCAATATCTTAATTTTACTATTCATTTTCATTTCTTATATAACTTCATATTCCTTTTTTCTGTTTTACATTTTATTCTAAGATTCCCATTTTAATACTTATGTCGACTTTGATTATGCTTACTTCAACATTCCACACTTTGTAACGGTTATTATTATTTATCTCTTAGTTGTTACTATTGTCATTATTCTACCAACTTCATTTTACTTTTTTTTACCTACACTACTCATATTTCTCATACCTTGTTATCTGGTTCTTTTCTTAGCCCTGATGAAGGCCTGAATTTCAGGTCGAAACGTCGGCAAATGTTAAAATAAATACTATCATTTATTTTTGGCTTCTTATTTGACTGATAACCCCACCTATTCTTCTCTTCATTATTCACGACAGTCAACCATTTACCCACAATTATATATAACTTTATTCGGAACACCTAAAGTAGTTAAAGCTCTTCACGATATTCCAGCAGCCACACTTGGTCATTCTTCAAGACATACAGTGCTCGATCTGTCACTGAAGATGCAGCTAATGAAGGTCGCCCGGTGCAGGAGCCAGGAGACCGGAAGTCGGCTGAAGAGCAGATGCGACATCCACCTCAAAAGGCAGTCCATTCAGCTTGCTCCCTCCTCAATCTTGATCCAATTTCCTCGCCCACTGAAGGGAGAAGAAGCGGATAATGAAATAAAACCATCTGTACTTGGTTGGGATCTGAACCCTGCGGCTAAAGATTTTATCTGGATCTTAGGTTTGTTTAACGTCCCAGAACTAATCGTTCTGGTGAATTAATTTAATGCAACGCGATCTGAGAGATTCAGTTAGATAATGCGCGTGGTTGACTGTTATGACTTTTTAATAATATTTGTTGTGGATCAGTCAACTTATAGGAGCTTTTGCCCAGTTAAATGAACCAATTTCAAGGATAGAACAGTTTAGACAATCTATCCATGAAACTAATGGGATAAATAGTGAAAATTTATAGAATAAATAAAATAAAAAAGATATTTATTAACGTTTTTTTTTTTTCTCTCTCCTTCCTTGCCTTTTAGTCTACAGGGGATTTTCACAGGTTCGGTTGAGAGGAAGTTAAAATTCTTACCGGGTACCGAGATTTCAACTAGTAATATTTTTTATCTAACTTCAGTTATCAGGTTGCCAGGCAACGCAAAAGATGCTATGCACACGCGTTAGCCCACTTTCAGTTGATCCATCAAACACCATCGAAAATGTAAGAACTATCTAAAGGGAGCGGGGTAGTTCAATGGGTAAGGCCCATTTGCCTTCTATGATTAAGGACCCTGGTTCGAGTCTGGCTGTAGCAGGCAATGAATATTTTTTTCATCATCCTTGGATCGACCTTGGGACCAGATGATCCTTCTAAGGCACACCCAGCCTCTATAAAGTGCATAATCTTAATTGAAATATTATTAATTAAGGTCGAAAACCTGGTGGTTGAGATTGGTTTCGGCCCCAACCTTTGTGCACAACTTTTAGTCTTGAAACATTACTTCCTGAAATATAACTACTTATCATAAAACCAAACCCTCCATGAGTTATAGTGGTACAGTTTTTTTTTTTTTTTTTTTCTTCAAAAATGATCTTACTAATATCTTCTGTTAAACTTTATGTTTCTCTGAAAATACTTAGTAATTTAACTGGAACCCTAAGGACCGATGCCTAACACTTAGGTTTTATAAGATGCCCCTTAGCCGGGCAGAAGACAATGCCAACTCAATCTGACCATGGACGTCCCGCGAACTATAAATCTGGTCGGTTGGAGACACTGATGGTAAATAAATAAGGTGCTGAGGCACTGACCGTGATAAATTGATCCAGGAGGCATTTGTTCTTGTTAGGGGCGTCCTTACGGCACCTGCCTTAGCTAACTGTCCTGCGAGAGCCCATGTCATGTCTATTTTTTTTTTTTTTTTTGGTATAAATTATTTGAAAAATGGTTTCGTCTTGACGACTCGGTAACGAAGTGATGATATTTATTATTTATAACAAGATATACTTTAGTATATACGTGTATACTTTAGTATATATAGTATAAACTATTCTTCTAACTAGCTCATGTATGGAATATATATTTCCGAAAGCAATTAATCGGTCATCAGAAAGAAAATTTCATTTTTATTTTAAAAAAGTCAAAATAATATTCACTTCTAAATAATTAGCTTTTATAGATTGTTTACTATAAAATAAAATATAATGATTTTTCTTTTTTATGAGCATACAAGCAGATGACATCGAATCATGATGGAACCCAGAAGATGAACATCCAATTAACCACATCATTTCTTAAACCTCAGTTAAGTTTAATAACAAAATAGTAGATTGATTAATGTTAAACTATTTCATGGTATATTTTCAAACCAGTCCATCTGAATCATATTTTCATAGAGTTCTTATTAAATACAAATTATGTTTTTATTTGGTTTATTGTAAAAATTATTTCTACATTAAGGTTTCCATGTAATCTGTACATCATTCTTTATTGAACATAGGAATAAGTTAAGTTTTTTAACCAAAGTTATTTTTAATTCTGCCATCTATTTATATCATAATGATCACGGGTAATGTTGGTAGTTAGAAAGCATGATAAACACAAACAAGCCTTTGAGAAAATAAATCCAATTAATTAATCCTGGACCAATCGATATATTATAGATTCAAATCTCTTTTAATAATTTTTTATTATTAATTTTTATTAAATATTTCTTTGTAATTATCCTAAATAATTATCCAGTGGCACCTCGAATATTTTTCTTCTTAGAGCACAAGCATTATTAAATGCCATCCCATTAGTGGGGGTAAGATAAAATTATAAACTCTCTTCAAATTCCCTCTTCTCTCTCTCTCATTTCTCTCTACTCTCTTCCCATTTAAAGCTCTGTGTGAAAAATAGTACACACATAATTTCTAATTGATGGAAAACTGGCAGTCTTTGCTCTATCTAAAATATATATATATATATATATATATATATATATATATATGTTGCTAATTGTGTGTATTGACATTGACTATGCTAACACACCGTTTACACCCTTGCAGTTATTTAAATTGTATTGAAGTCTTTTTTGTAAGGCTTTTGTAAGATTTTTTGTAACAAGGTCCATTGACAATTTGTGTAGTACATAAAAGATACTTACTAAAACTAACCAGTTAGGATAAAATATTTTGTTTTAAAATACATTTTATTTGTTAATGCAATAGTTTTATGTAATAGGTAGATCTCATCATTTAAGTATCATAGGAAATCTTTTGTATCATATCACCATTAATATCTTAATATAACATAAAGAGAATATATATATATATATATATATATATATATATATATATATATATATATATATATATATATATATATATATATATATATATATATATATATGTTGCTAATTCTGTGTATTGACATTGACTATGCTAATAACTGTGATCCTTTACACAGCTATTACCGAACTGGACTAGGGGTCAAATCCCACACACTCGAACAGGTACTGGACCAACAGTGATCCAGCCTCAAGTATTTAGACAGGCCTTCCTAGTAGTGAATTCCATCAAGCCCCAAGCTATCAACTATAGCTTTGTGTTCACTATGCCCAACCCATTACAGGTTTGAATAGGTCTATGTATATTTAGCAATTAATTTTATCAGCTTAGTATTTACGCAACTATATTAGCATTTACGAAACATATGTAGGAGAATAGAATAAATAAGAGACCCCTCAACCAACTCCTTTTCGCTGAAGTACATCAGAAATGTCAGTTTTTTCCCATATTTAGTAAAAATTTATTTAAATGTCCCTCTAATTTGTCGCGAAACCCTTTTTAATTAAAGGAATGTCATTTGACGCAGTCAGAACGCAACCGTAGATGTGGAAGGTTTCGTTACAAAGATAAGTCTTAAACTGAGCTCTTAAAAAGAGAGTTCTTGATAAGTCTTAAACATTGGGATCGGAACGTTTTCATAACATTTTCTGAATTTGTTTAGCCTGATTGGTAATTTAAAACGTCTGCTTAGTGTCAGTAAGAAGTTAGCGTTTTACTTTTTTCTTGGCGTATAGGCCTCGTATCAACCTTTTGTGAAAAACAAGTCCCAAGTAGGTTACTATATTTGTTTATGGTACCGTATGATTGTCTATGTAAACTGAAGGTTTCATGTCAGGGGTAAATGTAACATGTTGAAACTTACAATGGTTGACGGTAAAATCCATTTATATGATGGTGGTCTAGGTTATGTCTTAATGTCAATGAGGTATAGGGTCAGTGTATATTGTAATAATTGCAGTGTCGTTGGTATAAGTCGCATTTAGTTTTCGTTTATCGGTAAGTGGTGTGTGTTTATTAAGTAAACAAGAGGAACAAAGAAAAATCTTGAGGGACTCTTCTTGATATTAGTTTTATTGATGAGATAACCGTGGAGACGGAGGACAAAGAAGGAAACTTACCAATTTTATGACGGGACTGTCATAATTAAGTTTATTAGGTTGTTGTGGTGGGCTGGCCTCTTTGCACGCATGCCGGAAGAAGAAATGTCCAGGAAACTACTGGATGGTAAGCTACGCCGGACAAGAGGAAGAGGAAGACTTCGTCTCAGATGGGAGGACACTGATGCCAGAGATGCCCGCAACCTACTCAATATCCCCAACTGGCGAGCGGCGTCACAAAATCGAACTACCTGGCGAAGAATTGTCGAGGAGGCCAAGGACCACATCGGCCTGTAGCGCCAAGGAGTAGTAGTATATATTATATATATATATATATATTCTCTTTATGTTATATTAAGATATTAATGATGATATGATACAGAAGATTTCCTATGATACTTAAATGATGAGATCTACCTATTACATAAAACTATTGCATTAACAAATAAAATGTATTTTAAAACAAAATATTTTATCCTAACTGGTTAGTTTTAGTAAGCATCTTTTATGTACTACACAAATTCTCAATGGACCTTGCTACAAAAAATCTTACAGAAGCCTTACAAAAAAGACTTCAATACAATTTAAATAACTGCAAGGGTGTAAACAGCGATTGGGTTTTTACTGCTTTAATGTTATGTCTTGAATCTATCCCTGTTTTTAAAATTCAATGACGAAAGACCAATGTGGAACGAGTGTAAATCTTCTATATAAAAAAATCTTTTTCGGGAATCATCTCCTGAAATATTTTAAACTATATTTTCCCAGACCTTCCATTTTATTCGTTTCCAGAAAATCATTTTTGTGGAGCTTTTAAAATAATTGCCGAGAATTCCAGGAATATATAGACTCTATCTCAATATTTAAACACTACATAAATTGGCAAATATAATTTTTATTTTATTTTTTCAATCCAGGGCGAGTAAGAGAATTTAATTGTCGGTGAAATATTTCTTGGGAATAAATATAACAAGCTGTGTTCCCACTCTTGCATCACCAATACTTATTATATATCTTTATTCCGTTTGAAATAAAAATAACTAAACTAAATAACAATAAAACAGATTTTATAATTCAAAAGAACTATAACAAAAAAAATATGCTAATAATTCAAAATGTACAGCGTAATTGAAATAATTGAATTGCTATTTTTTTTTAATTTTTATTTTTAGTCTGTTTCAACTTTTACTCAATTGTTTTAGACCATCTATTATTTTTAATTTCCTACCTACACTAGGTAAGGAAAGTATTACGATCGGGTGAAATTTCCGATATGCAGTTTTCGACGGATCTGTACGTATCAGAGCCCCTGAGTTCGAAAAACACATTTTTAGCCATCGGTCTGTCTGTCTGTCTGTTCCAAGATTTTCTCGGGAACTAGTTGACCGATTTTATTGCTTCTTACTTTTTATTTTTTATTTTGTAGGGGTTTGACTAATGATGCTTGTGACACAAATTGAGTCCTCCATGCGCAATAGCTGCTGCGCAATAAATGAAAAACATGTTTTTCTATAGACTGTTGGATATGTATATATGGATGTATGTAAAGATATAAAAACTTTTCTGGAATAGGTAGGAAAGTCGTGTAAGTGGACACACCATTTTTTTCCGTATCGATTTTTTTTTTTTTATCAATGCTAACCTGCTATGAAACGAAGTTTGGAAAGTACCTAAAGATTTATTTTTGGTTTACCCTTTACTTATGTTTTTAAATAGAAATTCCCTTCTAAATTTGATTATTGAATGATATCATTATAAAGAAATAATATAAATATCTCATAGCTCGAAAACGGCTCTAACGATTTTGATGAAACTTTCCTTTAATGTTATTCACCGTTTAGCCTGTTTTTTTTTTTATGTTAGTGAAGTTCCCTACAAAACTATATAAAAATCGTTCATTTCGGACAAGTTTTAACGAAGTTACAGCTATTCCAATGTAAGATTACGGGTACATATCCTGGTGTCAGAAAAGTATGAATGAGAGAAAAAAGATAACTTAGTGAAAGTAAGAAATTCTATTGCATTTATTACACAGGCTTCACTATTACCTCTACTTTTAACAGAAATTATTGTATTATGACAAAATTAGGCTATTGCAAAAAGTTTTTGATCAGCAATATTAGAGGGTATTGAAGATATATAAACTTTTCTGGAATATGTAGGAAAGTCGTGTGAGTGGACACACCAGATTTTTTTTCCTTACCGAATTTTGGTTTATTATTTTCAATAATCAACCATTGTGATCGACCAAAAAATTCAAAAACTTAACCCCCTCTCAAAATTTGAGGTTTCACGTTTCAGGATGCGTAGAATTCGAAAAACGAATAAAAATTTTTTTGTCCGTCCGCCGTCCTCGCATTTTCTCCGAAACTACTGGACCGATTTTTTTCAAATTTTGATATAAAATCAGAGGTCACTTGAGGATGATCCTCCTTCATCGACATTACTGTCCGCCTTTTACTTTCAAAATGGCGGCCGAAAAACCTGCGTTGCTATAGACTGTAGCGCCTAAACGAATGTACCGATTTTAATGAAACTTCGCTAAAGTCATTTTCTTTACGCCCTTTAAATTTATCTATATAACATACTTAAATGAAAAGAAGCTGGAAAAAAAGTTACGAGGGATGGTAAAATTAAATTCCGAATAACTCGAAAAGTGTCTACTTTTTGTCAATATTGTATAATGGTCAATATTGTTTTTTTTAAAGTTTACGAAATTTCCTAAAAATAAAAAAAAAATCGTTAAAATTGGACTATTAGGGGCAAAGATATGGTCTCCGTTTTTTTTTTATATTTTCTACTCCAAATGTTATATCCTTGGTTTGGTTTTTAAATTTTGAATGTGTTACTGAAGTAATGCTATTTTTTTTAGCATATTACTATGGATTAAAAAAAAAAGTTTAGTCCAATAATTGGAATCACCTTTTGTTTACTTTTCTTTGCAACTCGGAAGGTAATGTTACTTTAGATGCATAATTGTTTGGAAATAATAAACCATTGTAAAATAATTTGCTGCGTTTTTTTTTTTTGTTTTTTTTTTATCAATGCTAACCTGCTATCAATCGAAGTTTGGAAAGTACCTAAAGATTTATTTTTGGTTTACTCTTTACTTATGTTGATACATTTTTAAATAGAAATTCCCTCCTAAATTTGATTATTGAATGATATTATTATAAAGAAATAATACAAATATCTCATATCTAATTAGCCGGATGGCAAAGGATTCCATATTAGCTAGAGAGCTGCAGTGACTACAGAACAGAGAGACTTGGAGTGGAAGTAACCACAACTAGGCTTACACTTGCGGTCTGCGGAGGGGGGAGGAAGAGAGAGATAACGTTCTAAGATAACGTTTCTGTATAAGCACCAGTCCTAGTGAGGATAATGCCAGTAACTTGGGACTCTGAGCAGGATTTACTGTATAGATTATTATTACAGATTATTTCAATTATCAACTATTAATAATTTAGTTATTATTTTGTAAAATATCTAAAAATGTTTTAATAACATAATCTATTGGGTGGATCCATAGGTTCGTTTGGGTTCTTAAGGGTGAAATAAAACAAGTTTTTTTCATTGAAAGCATACATTTTATTCAATAATATATTCACTATTTTTAATAATGACCTCTTGCCATCTTTCTAATAATTTTATAGTTCCGCTCTCATAAAATGTCAGGGGCTTAGAAGCGAAAAACTGACCGAGATATGTTTTTACATCTCTCTCATCAGCGAACTATGTTCCGTTGAGGGAGTTTTGGAGGTACTGGAATAATGGTAGTTAGATGGTGAAAGGTAAGGAACATACGATGTATTAAAACATCCCAGCCAAGTTGCACTAACTTTGCTGTTTGATTATAGCGGAGTCTGGTCATGCGTTGTCATGGTGGAATACAACACTTTTACGATTGACCAGTTCTGTGCGTGTCTGTCGCTTAGTCCAATTTCGTTAACTGCGTGCAGTAAATCTTCGGATCAATCGATTTTACTTGTGAAAACAACTCGTAAGTATGTTGCGATGATCCCACCATATGTAGAGCAAAATCTTTTTCGGATGCATTAGGTGTGTCTTCCGGTGGCATTAGGCGGCTCGTCAGCAGTAGTCCACGATCTCCTGCGCACAACATTATCGTAGATGATCCACTTTTCGTCACCCATCACTATCCCTTCGAGAAATGGATCCCTTTCATGCGGTTTCAGGAGAGAGTTACAGATTGATATTCGGTTGGAAAGGTTTGCACCAGTCAGTTTGTTTGAAACACGTAGCCAACTGTTTTAAATGCCTTTGAACGGTTCCAAAACTTTTTTCAGAGCCTCCGCAATTTCTCGGCCGACAGCTGACTTCAAGACTCGTATCTCCCGAACGAAACCATTTTTGAGCAGTACGTTCTGTTAAGGAATCGTCCCCGTATACTTTTCATATTTTTTGGTGGGTCTCCGAAGCTCGCTTGCCTTTTTTGAAATAAAAAAGAAAAATGTGCTGAAAATACACATTATCATTAGAAATATCCACTACGCTTTAGGACAAATAAAACTAATGCCAATGAAACCAACCACCACAGTTTCGAAGAGCGGACTCACAGCTTTCTGATAAGTATCATTGTTGTCAGATAAGGCAAAGATAATTGGAGATAATTTAAAACAATACACACTACTAATAAAAATCGAACGAACTTATGGATCCACCCAATAGTTTAAATTTTTTTTTTTTAAATTATTTCTTAATGATATTTACAAATGTCTTAAAGAAATACATTTAGTAAATTTGAACATATGGATATAATGATGTGAAAACACTTGTTGAGTAACTACCCAATGGTAACACTCTAATGATATGTCTACATTAGGAGATCACGAGGCCATCTTCTTTTCAGACGCCTCGGAGGGTTATCAGGAATCGAATAGGAAGCAAAGTTAGAAACAAGAGGATTCTGATGGTTATGAAGTTTATTATGGAAGGATAGGTATCTGGATAGGGCCAGATCTGAAACATAAGAAACATTAAGGTCAGTATGGATGGTTTTATTTATAACAAAGTAGGGAGCATTCAGGATTTTACGAAGGATTTTGGGTTGTAAGGATTGGATACGAGAGGAATTCGATGGTTTAATGGAGCTCCATAGCTCAACTCTGTAAGTCCAAATAGGCCTTATTATAATCATGTATACGAGTCTTTTGTAATTAATTGGAAGTTTAGAGCGTTTGTCTAGTGCTGAAGTAACCGGAAATGTTGAGCGGTTTCTTGTCTCAGTCTGGTATGAGGAAATTTTGATGTAAATATGATTAATTTGGACTACGTTTAAAAAAATAAAATCTTTTTATAGTCCATAGTATTCAATTCGAAAAAAAATTGACTAATACGAGTTGTTGCTATTAAATAACTTGGCAATATCCCCGGAGGCGATACGAGTTCGTTGGTTGATCCAAGCTCGGACAATGTCCTAAGGTATGTTCTGTTGTTAAAGGTTTGTTGCAGCTACAATATCTTGGAGGATAATTCCCCTCGAGGAGATGACCATAAATGAGCCTAATGTGCTCTATTCTAAGACAGGTTACAATAGTTTGCTCTATGCGATTTCCATTTATATTTGGAAGTGGAGTAGTGCCATGGTCCAAGAGTGACGCCGAGCTTCTTTACATAGATCCCATAATACTTTATTGTAGCCGTTAATTTTTAGGTAACTATGTCAATTTTAGGCAATGGAAATAAGGTGCATGCTTCCCCCAAGCAAGTTCATTACACGTTATACCTATTTGGCTTGGGGCCCAGAGAAATTTGATATTTTTATTTTTTGAAGATTTTTTTTTTTTTAATGCATTAAAATTTTTATTATTTTTTTTTCTGCAGCATTTAAAATGTTTAAAGTTCTCGATTAGAAATATTTTAATAGTATTAATAAATGAGAGGTTATATTGAAGAATATTGAATTCAGATAAAGAGATATTTTTTTTTTTTTGGGCCGAAAGTATGCAATATCTATTAGCCTAGTGTATGCATATATATTAATTATCTTTTCTCTTATATCTTTTGTTTATTAAAAATATTATTAAAAAATACAAAATTTATTTTAAAAAATACTACTACTATTAAGAAGTTACATTTAGTTTCCATCAAGTATTCCTTATATTTTAACTTAATTATCTGTTCTTCAATCGTACGTTTTTACGTATACCTAATCATTTTTTACTATAAATAAAAATATATACTAAGTTCAGGTCCCGTATCAAAGCACATTTGTGTTATTCTTATAGAACAACTTTCCCCAGAATAATGTTATCTTTTCATTTCATTCAATATGGAATGGCCTGACTGTTTTCATAAAATTACAAATGTCATATAGCTGATTTCCGTGTTGTATTTTTTTATGTTCGCTGCTTTTAAATTTGTTTATAATATTTTGCTAAGAAATCATTGTTAATAATGAACTAGTTGGTCCGTGTGTACAATTCGCATGACGTATTGGGTCTGTTAGCAAATGACTACTTAATTTGAAATTAAGTAAATGCAATGTAATACGAGAGGAAATAATTAATTTTCATTTCCCCGGGTCGATTACAATGGTTTATTCAAAATAATAAATCAAAACACACATCAAAATTACAATTGTCTGCATCATTGATAAAATTGTACAATTTCTATTTTTTTTTTTTCGATATTTAGGAAAAGTTTAAAATCTTTTTGATTTTTGTGAAAATAAAGTATCCTTTTCTTCATAACTTTTTTCCTTGAATTTTTTGGGGATTTTTTTTTCAATCCTCACCAATTTTTTCACTCCTGAAGGAGAAGATGATCTACAAAATCATAGATAGATCGTTGGATTTAATGAAGAATTGACGAAGATATGGCTTACCGACAAAAAATTCTTAATAAATGAGGTAACTTTTGAGAATAACTAATACTTGTTTTCTTCGCATAAAATTAATAAAATTTTAACTGGCCGCATTTAAGCGCCATAATACCTAATAAATATATATTATATTGTACATTTTAATAATGGTAGATTAAAATAATTATTAGACAATACCTTAAAAAGTCGGGATTACGCCTCATTATAGAGAAAACGAAAGTTATTATTTCTACTAAACGGCGCCCTACAATCCTTCTACTCATAATTTTATATGATTTCTCGATCCCGTTTGCCAAATCTTTAAAATATTAAGGAGTAACGCTCGATAATAAATTCCTGATAAACCAGCACATTAATCAAAACTAGAAAATGCACGAAAAATAATATGTAAAGTGTTTCTCTATTACAATATAAAAATCTATCACATAAAAATAAATTAATTCTGTATAAATAAATCTTTAGACCAATCTTAACATACGTCTGCCCTATATGGTGCTTCACGAATTTACCCAATAAGAAAAAAAAAATAAGATTTCGGAACAGATGCCTATGAATCGTCAACTATCAGATATAATAAAAAAAAAAATAATACTTTTTATTTCATTTCAATAAAAATAATTGAAATTATAAATCATATTTGACAGTTAAAGTATTAAAGTGAAATAAATGGTAATAAAAAGAATATATATGTGTGTGTGTTTATGTAAATTATAATAAATAGTTATAAAAATGAAAGAAAAATAATACTGTATTGTACAACATTTTTTACAGGGACAGAGGTCTGAAGCGTTGAAGAAAAGATAACATAAAATTAAACTAAAAAGATCAAACTAAAAAGAAACTATTGTATATTTTAATAATAACTAAGATGCACTCAAAATTAAATCTATTCTACATATAGAACTACATTTACGAAACAACTTCAAATCGTTCGTTAAATACATTCATATCAGAAACAGGAAATTATAAAAACCAAGGATACCCAAATACCAACATAAGAGAAATAAATATATTCCACTATCAAATTAATTTATATTTTGTTTTACTGTTGCATTAATAACATTAGAATATTTAAATTCAACCCTCCAACCTCAACTAAAATAATGCTCTTCTATCTCGATTTATAGGAGGAAGATTGTAAAACTTTGAATAGACAGAACCTTTATTTGAAGTGCCCCTTGTTTGAATTACGACCGTACGGACGATACAAACAACAATTCATCAACACTAGAAGGATTGAAAAAAACATGAGAGCTGCAATCACTTTAATGCACCATCGATTCTGAGACGAATATCGATTCAATCGAGGAGGGTCTTGAGTAGCGGAAAGCCGATACAGGCCACTTGCGATATCACTTTCCTCAACACGGTTTTCCCTCCTCCTCTAGCTGTGAATCGTCTCACACATGGCAACGAAGGCACCCCCCCCCCTCCAGGATAAGAGGGCTTAAATGCTTAAAGTTCGAAGCGGCTTTGTTAACATCTCAGTTTCAAGCTGGCTTAGCTACCTAGAGCTCTAATATCAATGGCGGCTTGTAAAGGAAAGTAGGAAGACGTCACATGCAAGGTGATATGAAAGAAGCGAAAAGCTAATGCATAAATTTCATTTATACATATGTACACTCGGTGGTGCATAGAGACGTTATAAAACAATACAAAAATAAAATTAATCATTTTTTAATTCAAAATTTGTATGTACTCAAATTTTTAAAAATATTTTTATTATGCACAATTTATTTGAAAAAAGAAATTAATTTCAGATTTATTAATTAATTTGATCATTAAGACAGAATCCATTTATAATATTTCTCTAATAAAGTATAATATAACCTTTGCAATACGTTAATAAAATCAATACTGTTCTCTAAATAAGAATTTGATTCTGAGTCTTCATTTGTGGACCTATGTAAATAATTTGTTAAAGGCTAATTTTAAATATTCCTTTTGGCGGAAAATGTAAACATTCCTTCCGCTTATAGGAGAACTAGGTTATTTACACTCCTGAATATTAAAAAAAAAAAAACCCGGCATTGGATATAGACTTTTTGAGGGTGTTTAACTGTTGTTGGGAATTCGAAAGCCTAATATTTTTGTGCCACTGAGTGAGAAAAAACAATAAGAATATATATATATATATATATATATATATATATATATATATATATATATATATATATATATATATATATATATATATGAAATGTGGGACTTTGTAAACACACTTTGAATGAATTAACTCACCTGGTTTGTTATTCTTCAATTGTGAGGCATGTAGGACAACTAAATAAATAAATGACTTTTCACTTCTGTATAACAAAATAGTTTATTTTACAACTGTAATAAGTGAATATATTAAAGTTTTATAACTGTAGGCTTAATATTCTTAGCCTTCAGTGTAGAAGGCTTCTGTTCTCAGGTAAGGTAGTTCCGCCTTAATATCCAGCCTCATGTGCCTTCTCTTCTCTCCAGCGTTCTTCTCCAGCTGCTGCTACCTGACCGGACCTTTTTCCTTCTTCATCGATTGTTTATCGATATGAGAATTTTTAATGAACAATTTGTCCACTACACAATTGAGTAAAATTCACAGTGCAACCTCACATTCATATATATTCCTTCTCATTCCCTCACACAATGTCACATAAGTGAGTAAATACAGGGGGGTATCTACTACACCTAGGATTTAATTTTTAGGAGAGGCTTCAGCCAGAAATTTTTTTTTTTTTTTTTTATATAAATAATGAAAATTACTTTGGAATAAAAAGAAAGAAATTAACTACATGTATGAAATCGTATTTAAGTAATTCTTAAATTCCTATTACAAATGTAATTACATGAACAATGATACTTTTCGAGATAATTTTTAATTATTTTTTCATAATACGTAGTGATATTTAGTAGCTGTTCAATCACAATAATTGAAAAAAATAGAACATATTTTTATTGCTTCAGTATTTGTCTTAGATCACTCACAGTTACAAATATGGACCAATTAGAAAAACCAATTTTACATTTTGTACAGGAGGGAGAACTTCAGCCCGATATTTTATTTACCTGTAGGCCACCATCTAGATTACACATGTAAGTTGATAAACATGATATCGGAAACAGCAAATATATTTCAGTAAGGGCTCTATGGTATCTAGCCATTTTTAATTTTTTAAAATAGAGATTACATTTTTTAATAGATCGGACTCGAAAGAAATATAAAATGTATCATATATAATGAATATCAAATATATTGAATAGAATATATATGCCATTTCTGAAATCCCCATCCGGCCTTAGGGAAGTAGAAAAAGCCTCAGAAAGTAGCACTGCCATAGCGAACAGTTCTGTATTAAAGGTTATATTTTATTTGAGAAACATTATGAGAGTAATTATTCTAACTATTATTATTAATTAGCTCAATTGTCCTTAACGGTACTGGGCCTCAGAAACAAGCTTCCACCAGGCATAGGAGGACCTGTGGAGGGAGGAGTAGGGGCTTTCGGGCTGAAGCCCTCTCCTCCCAAATGGTAAAATAAAATCTCTTATGAAATAAATATTAAAATATCATTTCTAAAAGTATTATTGTTTGTGAAATTACATTTAACAGGACTTCAAGAATCACTTTAACTCCATTTCATATAGATAATTAGGATCTTCTTTCTTCTTTCAAAATTATCGTTCGATATATATATATATATATATATATATATATATATATATATATATCGAAGCATGAACAATGAAAAGAAGAAAAAAAAAAAAAAATTGTATATATATATATATATATATATATATTTTACTAATATAAACTAATATTTCTGTATATTTATATATTAGTCCATCTATTGTCTAAGGATTAAAGAGTATGCTGTGTATATAGCAACCTAATATAATTGGGCAGCAATATTTTATATTTTCATGAAAATAAAGGAGTATATATATAAAAGCTTTGGGGGTGATGCCCTCCTCCCCAAAATTAAATCCTGGATTCCCTAGTGCCACCAAGCTCTCCTATCCACAGCTTCTTTTAGCTACCTATATGGTAAAGCTTCTTTGGTAACCTATAGAGAATTTTTTTTTGTGGTGCCTTTTGACATTAACTACAATATTATCGTTACTAAAGCATCTAAAAAAAAGAAGAAGAGAAACCGACTCTTTCAATTTTTTCATTATCCAACTACCATTCCACTGAACTAATTTGATGTTGTCAGTTTTCAGAATGCAAACGAATGCATCGTCAGTCAAGATGAATTCTATTTTGGGGACATATTCTTTACATCATATCAAAATGTAAGCAGTTTTTCTGCCGTTAAACGAACCGTCAAATTCTGCCTCTTTAATTTAAATTTTCGAGAAGAAATCAACGGCTTTCAACTGACTGATTGAAGTTGTGTGTTCAGATGAGGTTTATCTAGAATTTAAAATTGTTTCTAGCTTTAAGTCCTACAGTTAAATGAAATGGTCGGATCTCCTATTCTATAAGGGTGCATATACTTGCTGTTGGGGCCAGGGGTATTTCAAAATCAAAAATACAAACCTTTCTCCGGTGAGTTTTCTCAATGGTGAGGAAAATATAAAATTAAAAATGAAGGAAATAAAGGTATAATTTATGGGAGAAAAAAAATGCGACCTGTAAAACATCTAATGACCAAATACATAGACCCTGCGTCTGTGAAAGCTCCTGACTGATTTCCCGGAATTCTTATTGGATTATTTTGATTTCTTAATCTCTAAGACTCAGTATTATTGCCGGGCTGGAGCATATAGAATTGGGATAAACATCACGAAATGCCTAATATTTAAATTATATACATTTTAGAGACAACCATTCTCTGATTATTACAAAAAAAATTTAAATTAACATTAAAAAAAGGATGAATGGTGAGAAATAAATAAATAAAGATGTAAGTGTATGCTGTGTTAACACTTGCTTCTACCTTTTTCAATCTATATTGAGTTCATCATAGGATCAGGAATCCTATTCCCATCCTAGTACCCATCTGCAAGAATTTTATATACTCTTGACGATTCTCCCATTATTCATTTGAGGGTTTAGAATAAACCTTCAGTTTATGATTTCTTATGCATGAGGATACAATGAGCTGACCTTTGGAAACTAATTCCATCACTTTTTTTTTCCATTACCACACCCATGTGAATTTTGTAACTGATCTAATAGAAATTTGAGTTTCAGGACGATAATTTTAAATTAACGTTATATAAGAATAATCAAACAAACGATAATATTAAGAAAACGGCCCCGACATGCCAATTTTTTTTTAAGTTACTCTTTTTTTATTATCACATCGCTAATATTAGTGCAAAAGGTCATATGTAACAGTTTTAAATATTTATTCTATTTGTGCCAAAGGTGACATTTTGTAGTCTGCAACTGCAATAAGTTGTCTAATGGAAAAGAGCAGGTGAAAATAAAATTTTATTATACTAATAAATCATAAATTATAAAGAAATAATGAGTTTTTATGTTTAAAAAAACTCAATTTTTTCATATGAACTTTTGCACTAACAGTAGTGATAAAGAATTCTTGGTGCCAGTTGTTACATTAATCACTTCCTTCATGTTTTTTTTTGTTTATTGTATTGATCTGAAGAAACTAATTGTGTGAGAAAAATCAAAACAATAAAATTTAAATCGAAATTTAGGCTTCCACTAGAAATGGTATGACATAAGCCAGACTTGGTTGACTGTTGTCCTCTTCCTTACAATATATTGTTTGTTGAAGAGATTGAACTATCAGTTTTTGGATAACTTCAAGAAAAGAAACTAGGATTTTTTTAAAATCAGACCATTGTTTACCTAGAACTACCAAGCAGTGCATATTATTTTTCCTGTGGTGAGTTCAACAAGCACAGTGGAAGGGATTTGCTACTGCACATATCCTCTATATATGCCAATATTATTCTCAGTGCACCTTTTGTTTTTTTTTCTTTAGTAATATTGTATTATATTTCATTCCAGATACTCTTCTTCAACTATTACATTTCATCTTCAATCTCCAATAGATATGAAACTATCATACTCTCATAGAATAGTAGAATAATCATATAACTTAGAACTAAGTTATAATAATGTACGGCATAGTTTTCTATGAACAGGTAGTCTGTCTAATTGAGAATGAATTTGAGGAAAGAGAAGAGATGAACACTCCCTCTCCCTCCCTCATCTACTACCATGACCAGCCAACATTTCTTGGTTTTGCTCTAAACTTATAAGTGAACAGATAATTATTAAGTGTAGATGTGGAAGGGATGATATTTGCTGCTGAATGTATTGTTTGACATTGAACACAATCTGTATCCATACACAATAGTGTTGATGCACAATTGATTATAATGCTTTCACTTCTCAGCCATGCAGATATATAGGCATCATACTTAGTGCCTTCAGAGTCTTGAGCTACTCTTTCCAATAATGTACAATTTGCATATTCTGGCTAGTAAATAATGACATTATCAACAAATGACTTTGTGCTCAGACTTCATCATCTTAAATTTTAACTCTATTTAAACTCATTATAACCACTTCACACTATATTTTTGTAATACTTGATCTCATCAACCAGAATAAAGGATCTCTTAATAGACATAATTTTATGAACTTACTTTATTGAGCGCTATTAAATATTTGTTATAAAAACAAAATAAAAAATTTTTGACCATCATAGTCATCCAATTTTTTTTCCCAAAAATTAAATCAGTCATAGGATGCTAAAAACAAAACAATCATATATTATACAAAATATTTGTTTAATCAGTTATTTAACAAACTTTATATTGTAATTTTCAATATGTCTCATGTTATTTCAAATCTCTTCACAAAAATTTACAGGACCTATCCAACTACAATATAGTCCTGAATTTTATAAATACAACACTGAGACATCAAAGATGTGCAAACATCTAAACATTTGTATAAACACCTTAATACACAATACCTATATACAGTTTTATTATACAAGTTAAATATTTCAAAGGTCATACTTAGTCGGATTGAAAGGACAAAAGTTGTTACTGATTTATAATCATTCTAACAAACCCTCCACAATAACAAATATGTTGAATAATATCATGCTAATGATGCAGATTTTACAGAAATAATATTTCTTAAAATAAAATGATACTAACAGATTTCAAAAATAAATTTCTATTACAAAATACCATAGTAAATCAATTAAAACTATTATCTATAGTGCATTATTGATTCTGGTTAAATAAATGCCTTGTTCTTGTTATTTGGGTACTTGATAAATGGTTAATCGTATTATTAAATGGGTTTTATGTAAATATTCTACTTACTTATAAAAGTCTTAATTACTCAATTAAGAAAATACTTTTGCTTTCTTCATGTTTTACTTATCTTATTAATAGGCCTCCGAACTAGCAGCTATTATCAACTGCTAACTTTATCAAAACAAGGTTGAGTCTGTGCTTAGAAGTTGACTACACTTTTGTCATATAACTATTTTTTTTTTTATGTATGTCAAGACAATATATTCCGATGAAATTTACATAACTTTACCTCTAATGGTATATTTTAAATAATTATTATTGATGTGTCTGCATGATATTAACATAATTCTACTGCGATATGAAATTGGAGTATGTCAAAAACTACAAACACAAACCAGTCAGTCAAAGCTAAACTAAAGTTCAGACAAAGTGATACTAGAAGCTTTTAATCATTTACGTCACAGAACCAAATGAACAAACAGTGAAGTTGTAATGAGTGGGCTTATAATTTGGAACTCGATTTAAAAAAAGGAAACATAGAATTCATTGTATAACAGAAAATTTAGTTCTTGAGCTCAAAAAAGTTTTTTGTGTGTCTAAAAAGTCATTCTACAATTAAAATTTTACTGTCCGCTTACACTAACAGAAAATAAATTAAAGATATAATTACTCACTAATTAGCAACTATTCATTACTTTCAGTTTACTTAAATTACTCTGATTGCAAGGAATTGATTTTTCTTGAGCTAGAAAAATTTTCCTTTCACTGTTTTAATTTCAAGAGGTGCTGGTTAAAATGACCAAGTTCCAAATGAGAACCCTATCTTATAGCACATCAAAGTCTTTCTTGTTTAGTTTCTACTGGTATGCACCAATTTTGGCAATATGACAATTTTTAATTACTCAATTAAATATAAAATTAAAATCAGATAAATCCACGTTAACACTGAATCAAAAATAAATTTTCAATTTAATTAATTTCTTTGGTTTCAATATATAGGATATAGATAATGAAAACATTATAAGAAGATAATAACTAATAACTACATTAATTTGAATACTCCTTTCAGTTTCAAGAAGTAATGTACTCCTAATTTTTTAGAGGTAAAGACTGTAGAATTTCTTCAGCAAACCACAATAGCAATCAAACATGCGTTACCCACTCACTGCTTCAGTAATTGAGTGGACTTAGTTCAAAATGACCTTTGAAATAACATAAATGCAATTATCCCAGAATATTATTTGATATTGAGTTGCAACAACTAAATCTTATATAACATTATATACATAACGATTTTTTAAATATAATTCATGAATTCATATAATTTCTATATAATATTTAAAAACAACTAAATGTTTTATCTATAACAGGAATGTCCCATATATGCTACATAGTTTTAATATATTTTTTAACTAAAAGATTTTTCATATGCAAATCACATTGCAATGAATATCAAACAAAGTTTTTTTTTTCTTTATATAAAGTTTTAAAATGTAACAAAGTGTAAACATATAAAGTCATCAGTTGATGCAACCATTGTATAATAATTCGATGGTGATAATATAATGGTCATAGTGTTAAGGCACTTATCTACCAAAACATTTATATTAAACTTAGAATTATTCATTTCCATGATGTATTACCACTTGAATACACAAAATTATAATTTTACACATAACTTGAGATATGTACAATTATCAGTTGAAGTATAAATTTTACTGCACAAAAGTAAGTTTTCATACACACTGTGGAATTTTAAACTAAAAAAAAATACACCATAAAAAATTATAAATTGAGGCAGTTGCTGAAAAAGTGGATTTAAGCCAGAGATGAACACAACCTAATCACAATTAGGATTATGATTATAAATAATGCTGATTAGAATGGCAATTATGTAATCATATTCTTTATTTTACTAATATTTTTGTTATAATTACTTTTTTACGTTAATCATAATCACTGGCCATTTCTGGCTTGAGAGCTTATTTTTCTTCCTAAGAAGAAGAATTTATATTTTTTTAAATTTCTATTGATATATTTTTTTAACCAAACTACACTGCCCTCCCTCCCCTTTTAAAATATTATTAAAAACTCCATAATGTAAGGTGACTAGTAATGGAATGGTACATTTTCCAAATTAGCTCGCCAATTTAAACAAAGATTATTTAAATTTTATAGTACCAAAAAAAAATTATGTTTGAACTTCTGTTTTACTATAAATTGAAATAAAGGTTGTTTCCATTTTTCAGCCTCTGTCACAAATCGTTTTCATGTTTCAGAGAAAAATAAATTAAAAAGTCATTATTCATGCATGATATCTAAATTCTGTAGAATTGATGGAATTGCATTAAACCTTTGATGTTAGTTGCACTTAACGGTGGTTTAAATAAATAGGACTATAACGTATATGTATTTTTTTTGTTTTGTTTTTTATGTTTGAGGAACTAAAGAGAAATATTTTTTTCATTTGAATTCATAAGTTAATGCATTAACCTTTTTGTGTCATCCTATACCAGTGGACTTTGATAATTTGGCTGCAATATAAGGGATTTCATGAACATTCACTGTGAATTATTAGTGCTTTGATTCTCTAATTAAACCTACTGGCTGGCATCAAACCATTAATCTGTTCAAAGTACTTTTTGGACTATTTATGTATTAATATTATGTTCATTTTGATGAGTAAAAATTACATACATATATAGATATACATTTTAAAATAAGTACTGTCTAACTGCAACTTGATTAAACTATTCAATTTAGCTGTCAATACAGAATTATATAATTGTATCTAATAATCCTAACAATTAAGACCAAATTACACACTGAGCATTACAAAAATGGTTGGTCTGAAAGGAATGTTATATTTTGACATCTGAACAGAGGTGAGTAAGCAGTATTACATATATTAACAATAAACCAGATTATTTCAAATAGAATAAGAGCAGTTAGAAAACTGTATTAAAGCATTGGTGTATTTTGGGTTGTCATTTCATATTCAATAGTTTTGCCAAAATTATATCAATTTACTTATGTGTTATACAACTTTTATTAAAAGAAAACAAAATAGTATGGTTAAATCAAAATATCTGCAGAACAAATTATCAAAAGTCTACTATATCTTTAAAATTTATATCATTACTTTGTATTCCCTTATTCATAAAATAAGAATCAGGGAATATAAACAATTCTAAATTTAGATGATAATACGATTTATGAATTGAGGATTCATTTATTCACCATCAAATCCTCCATATTGATCTTTAACTGACATTATTAAAAATATAACTATCCAAATCACGTATGACCTGATTTTAATATCGCTAATTCATGTCACGAGCTTATTGATGATCGATTACCTGTATTGTTTTATAACAAAACAAGTAATGTACAAGTTAATTACATATAACAAGAATCTACAGAACAAACAACATTCAATCGTTTTATTATCGTAACTAACCTCTACAATTAGATGCAGTGACATCAAATTATTTCCAACAAACATTTATAATATTATTATTTTATTACAAATTTACCAATTTTTCAGAACACAGTAAGAGCTTACAGTGATAAAATATTTTGTAGACCACTGTATACAATTGAGACAATGAGCTTGGAAGAACTATGACTTACATTTATTCAATTAAGGAAAATGGTCCACTATTATCAAACATCTAGATATTTTTTGTGCGTTTATGTATTACACACAACAACGAGCTAGTGCTACATCGAACCACTTATAAATTTATTTTAATTAGGCTCTAAACAATCAGTTTGGTTACTTAACATTGTACATCTAGTATGTATTATAGAGTTCAGTTATCCGAAAACTATCAACACCGATCTACATAAACATAAAACAACATGTCTTATGTTTAATTTTGGAAACATTAAAAATGGGACAGTAAAACAAATTAAAACATAGAATAAAATAATACAGTATATCGATTCTTTACAGTAAATGGCACAAATTTCAACCCGATTTTATTGTTCCGTAGCCAGTTAAGCTTACGGAACACGCCACCTATTTGGTGTTAAACTTACTGTGAATTGCAATGAGCAAATAATATATAAGATATATATTAAATTATACATTTAATAGTTAAGTTCCCTAGGAAGTAAGATAGTATAGCCTATACACAAATTGACGAAACATTTTCACCATGTTGCTCTGAGCAAATAATTACTATACAGATCACTTCATTTTGAAGTATATTTAGGAAAAGATACAAATGTCTATCTATCTTAGCACATGTCCATTTCATGTGCTGCTAAAAATGAATCATGACCACTTGTATCAATCACAATAGAAAATGGCAGTGTGTTTCTTTTCAAATTTCAGCCAACCTTAATCCACCGATCAATGGAGTACTCCAGAGCAGCCAGCCACCTAAGAAGTAAATTAATACGTGAAACAATGGAAGTGATGATACATTGGTAAATATTTTTCTTTGGAATATAAACAGATTTGCAATATGTTTCATAATCTATAGACTAGCTATCAGTCATCACATAATTTTTTTGTATTAACAACTATTATAAGTGGTTTAGTAAATCTTTTGGTATTTTATGTTGAAACTCCAAAATATTTTAGTAAATTAGATAATATGAACCAAATATGATGTTTTATTTTAATCTATAGATAATAATGTTATTTAATTTTCTTTTATTAAACATAGAATTATATTTTCATAGATGTTAATTATTGCGTCTTTTGTTTAGATAAAATTGTCTTAAAATTTATAATGATTTTTGTAAAAAAAATTAAAATAGAACGATGAAATAGGGACGTTATGGGCAATATTTTTTACATCAGTATTAAATTTCGTTATCGGAAACAGATATTTTTTCCAAAAAAAAAAAATTAAAAATCGAAGAGAAGAATAGTTGGGGTGATCTGTAAAAAAAATTAGTAAAAATAAATAATTATATTTATTTTTATTTTTGCTGACATTTCGGCCCAAAGTTCAGGCCGAAGAAAAAACAAATAACAATAGGTATGAGAAACTACAAACATTGAATAGTAAAGAATTAAAATTAAAAAGGTGAAAAGATTAAAAAATGTAGTAAGAAGTATGTAGTACTTTATGTAAAATGTAGTAGTACTTTATGTAAAATAAAGTAGATAGAGTGAACATAAAAGTAAAATAAAGTAGATAGAATAATAACATTAACATAGAACTAAGAAATAAATAACAGTGGCAACAAAGTAGAGACTAATGAAATAAACATAATCAATATACGATAACATGACAATTGAAAAATGAATTAACAACAATAATAATTAGTCAAATGTATTAGATAATAAACGTAAATTTTCAATAACTTTTGATATTATTGTTAAATATTTACCATACATCCCCAAACTTTACAAAGATTAATAATATCAAGCCATTGATATTGTTATTAATTTATTAATGTGATAACTGTTGATATTTTTCAAAGATTAAAAGATAGAATTTTTTTTTTTTTTTTTAATTGAAATTAAATGCTCCTTTGAAATAGTTTTTTTTTTTTAACTATTTATTTATTGAATATTACAACATTTTGTCACTTGGACATTAGTTATAGTGAGGTAGGATCACATTCACACTATATATACAGAAAAATATAAAATAAGCAGAAACAAAATAGTAATCAAAAAGTATATACAATAAATTAAATAAAATAACTTAAAAATAAGGAAATTAAAAAAAGCAAGAACCACATATATACCTATATACACTATTTACAATCAGGCTAGGGAACTGCGAGACTGGCTAGTCCCCCTATGGAGAGAAAAACAAGACTCCAGGAGAACCGCATCACTTGTGCTAAAGCCAGCGGAGATTGATCGAGAGTGCTTTAGCCACATAATTCATGTCTTGAGTCAAGAATCTGACCATTACCAGAACTCCAAAATATAAAATCTACAAAAGGTCACGGGGCCTCTGCCGTAGAGGATTATAGGGATGGGTGGTGCTTGATAGGGATTGTGCAAGAGGATTTAGATGATACGTAAGGTTCTGGTGAAATTTAGAGAATTTTTGTGGGATAAGGTCTAGGACAAATGGGATGTTGAGGTCATGTTGTAGGATTTTGTTGGTTACATAGAAAGGAGCATTGGCTATTGTTTAAAGGACTTTGGACTGGAAGGATTGGATGCGTTTGATGTTAGAAAAATTTACTGTTCCCCACAGTTATAGTCCAAATAGGTTTCAATATTGTCTTGTAGATCAGTAATTTGTTTTCAATAAGAAGTTTAGATTTTCTGTTTAGAAGTGTGTATAGTTGGCCGTATCATCGGCTAAGTTCTTGTCTTTTAAGCCTAGTATGGGGGTTCCACGTTAGTCGTCTGTCTAAGAGAAAGCCAAAGTACCGGACTGTATCTGAAGAAGGAAGCTGGATGGTGTTAAAATAAACTGGTGAACATGATTTATGACAAAGGGTGAAGGCAAGGTGTTCACATTTGGATTCATTTATCTTAAAAAATGTAGTAAATAGATATATTTTTTTTTGATATTTGAATTATTATTTATTTAAAAAATATTGATAAATTTTTTTTTTTTATATTTACATTCCTATAATGAAGAAAATATTTTGAAGTCATTTTTAAAAAACCAACAAAATATTATGCAGTTACTATTATGCCAAATTCTATTAAAAATATTTTAATAAATAAATATTAAAAATACGTTCTGTAAAAAATATTTTATCAAATAAATTGAAAATGCAAATACTATTAAAGGAATAATTTTACATTAAAAGAAATCATCATTGTTAGAAAAGAAAAATAATTTCTTTTTAGATTAAATGACTGGTGGTTAAATCATTTGAAAATAAATATGATTATAAATTTAATATTTAATTAAAAATTCTTAATGTTACCTTTTTTTATCTAATTCTGTATCAGTGTAAAAATAAAAATGTAATAGTGATGGTTCAGGAGGAAAAAGTTCGAACGAGAATCTTCTTGAGGCAGAGGTCAAACTCTGAACTCTGTAGCCATGGAGACATACCATTCCTGTAAAAATAATGTTTGATTTATTTATTACATTATTTAATTTCTTTTAAGATATAAGGTAATTTATTTGTAATTTTGATAAATTACACAAATATATTGAAATGCTGTCTACAGTAGAAACAGTAAAAACAAATTTATTGGTAACAAATGTGTAGCTTAATCTACAAATGCAACTCATAACAATTAGCAAAAAGACAGAAAATGGGTTAAGCAAAAATTAATATTCTTCACATTTAAAGTCCCAAGTGAAGTTTAGAGAGGTTTAGAGGAACAATTATTGAGTTATCATTATTCATTGCCACTCTGGCTAGGACACACTATACTCTCTAGGTAGTCCTCAAGGCCAAATAGTGTGCTCAGCCACCACTGTCCCAAATTACAAGTGTAAAAAGATTCATCTAGGCTTAAAATATCTTCTGACAATTAAGTTTAATCATTAATTCAGTCTTCATTAAGAACACAAAGAGATTTTAATTATAACTTCAAATGGATATGATAAATTATTCCTAAGTTAAGTCTAAATATAGATATAATATATAACATACCAATAGCTTTTTCAGCATTTATGTCAGTATAAAAATATAAACAAGCATCTTTCAAAATACAAAATCTTCTCCTCCACGTCTTTCCACGATGATGAATAAGCGTAGATAGTGTTCCAACGCAGTCAGGTTCATGAATTTTTGTGGGTGGTGCTTTAAGACATTTTTCAGACATCCAAGGATAAACCTTTTTGAAAAAAAGTATCCAATTTCATTATAATATATGAGGTTTTGTATTATACATTTTATATCTTTGGATATAAAAAAAGATAAAATAACAATTACTAATCCCAGCTATAACCTTAGGTATGTTATAAAGGACAATAAAATAAAATAGTGATAACTTTAATCTGATTTGCTACTTTTTTCTCGGAGTTTCTTTTGAAAACCTAAATTTTATTGAGATTTTTTATACCATGAATCTTAGGAAGCATGTCTTTGAAGTAAAAAAAAAAAATGAATATGAGTTATTAGATGTAAACATTAGCACATACCAAGGGCTTACTAGCTTCTGTTAATGCAGCAACCCACTGCTCTGTCTCTGCTGCACTTGACGCTGCTAAATGTACGCTTGAACAACCTTTCCTTGAAATTTTGAAACTGTGAGGTCTCTCTGGATCAGAAGTCAAAGATACCATATAATCAGTCACCCTTAATGCTCCTAATGGTTGTCCTCCCTGAAAAAATTGAGAAATTTATTCATAAAGCTGTTATCTTTTACAATAAATATGTTTCATTCAATAAATTAGAAAACAAAATTATTCATCCACCAGAGAACAGCTTTGGTCTTTGATAAGAATTATAATATTAATGGAGTGGAGAAACACTTTGGAATCCTGAGGAGAGAGAAGAGGAGAAAGAGAGAAGAGCCAGCCTGAAAACATGCAACAACACTGCATGTTCACGCAATATGGTAAACATAAATGGGTAGGAAAGAATAAGATTAAGAACGATAGAAAAGGAATTAGGAAGTTCAAATGTGTTAAAGGGAAGCAATCTTCAGATGTTACTGGGGGTAAGGAAAGTGGAAGAGGTAGGAACCTACTACCTATACTTGCAGACTCAAGCTGAGAGGAACCAATCTCCAGCTCTCTTGAAAAACAAAAAATAGGAGTGTGACATGCTTTGTTTTATAAATTTTTGTGTTCCTTTAGTAAAGGCCATTTGATCACCGTTTTATATATTTATTTAATAATAATAATGATGTTTTGGCTTAAACCAGAGTCATTATCAAGTCTTATTCAGTAATTCTTTGGTATTCCTCATGTAAATATTTTTCTTCATTTGCTTTAATATAAAGAACATGCTATTTAAAAAATTTAAGTTGACTGTTATCACCTTTTTAGCTTTACATGTAGAGATTCTCTTTATTATTCCTGAGAATGGGACATATTTTTGTCACTTAGGTTCACTATATATCTAATCTATATAACTAATCACTATATATTTGTGGGATCTGCTATAATTAACTATCCATGTAAACTAAAATATTAATTTTAAGTAAAAAATATACTTACAAAATCAGACTTGTAATGGTATAAGCAGTGGTCTTCTTTCAGAATGAAATATCTAAGAACCCAAACAGGTTTTAATTTAGATGAGCTAATGGACATTCTATAAAGGCAGCCACATATTACTGGAGAAGGTACACTAGCTTTTGTTGAAAACTTATCATATGTCCGAACTACTTCAAGTTCAAGTGTATCTGATCCTGAAATTTTAAATAAATTTGTTTAAAAAATTTCCTTGAGTGTAGCACTATAATGACAGCTATTGATTGTATACAAATAATTATAAATGCAATTATAATTTAACATTCATTATAATAATTACCAGCATGAGCAAGTTTTACAACTTCTGAATGTGTGGCATCCAACACATTAGTATTGTTGACACTAATAATTATATCACCAACTTCTAAACCAGATGATTCAGCTGGCGTGCCACTCTCAATAGCAGATACCACAACAGGCTTGGAACCGTGAATCCGAAACCCAAACTCTCCAGACACTCTCCTGACTAAAACCCTTTTATCCGCTTCAAACGATTTGGAGGCAAGTCTTTTATACATTTCTAGACTGGATTTCCTGTGAACCATCCTATGAGCAATTGCCTGGTACCTTCTCTTAAATTCATTTTCTGATTGAGTTGAATCAGAAGAGTCTTTCCTTAGTTTCTGATGCTCTTCAGTCTCCTCTTCTTCTGCAATGAGAAAAGTAATTGGTTGTTTTATTTATTTAGTTTTTTATTATATAACAGATAATAGAAGAATGATGAAAATAAGAATCATCAAAATATGTTATAAAGCTGTTAACTCTAAACAAACACGTGCTCAATGTCTAGGATTATAATATTTCTACTGATTGATTCATTCTATTATATGTAGTACAATTCATTTATTATTTCTTCTATGTAGATAATTAGAGAATGTAATAATTATCTTAAATTAGATGTTCATAGAACCTTTGTGTATAATAATTGTTATTTTTTAGAAGGATAGTTGTGAAAATGCGGAATCCAGAGTATGAAAGATTGGATAGAATGAGAAATATATATGAAAGGGAAACTTACTCATTGCTTCATAAATTATTTATTTGGCTTAAAATAAAAATTAATTTCTGTACTTATCTTGGACACTAACAATGATGAAATATATTATGGTTCTAATTAAAACAAATAGGTTTTTGTCCTTGCATTACATTTTAAATAAGTTAATGTATTAAATGAATAAATACTTAGATTAAAATATACAAGCCAGAGAACAATTGATTTATTCCACCTTATGTTTTAGTTTGCATATGCTTTGAAATCACATTCACAAACATTATTTTTTTACATTAATATAAAAAATGTAGAGTTTTTAAACATAAAAATTACCTGCAGCTTTGGACTCTGGCCTTTGCCAAAATTGTTGTTCCTCTACAGCACCAATGTAAACCCAAGTACCAGTGTTGTAGGCCTCTGAAAGGACGCCTGTCCACTCATCATCATCATCTAGGCTGCTTGAGTGCAGTTTCTCCATACTGGCATCAGTTGATCGAGCTAATGGACTAATAAGAAAAAAAAGATTTAAATTTATCAATAAATCACATTCAAGGAATTTTGAACTAAAAGTGAGTTTCAAAAACAAAATATTTTAAGGAATATCGCTATATTGAATCAAAAAATATTTTTGGCAATTGTGAATCCATATAATCAAATACTAACTTTTCAACAGAATTTTTTTTCAAATTAATTTTCATAATATTTTTTGAGGAAAAATGCTTTACTACTTCTCATTTATTAATTTTATAAATGTGATATGTATGTTATTAAGGTAAATAATTTATAAAGCATAATTGATTATGAGAATAAAGGTGAAAAAACTGGTCCAGTCCAATAAGCAACAGAAAGTTTCTGAGCTTGGGCATGTTCACTTGTGGCTTTGCCTGGCCATGTAGGCGTTAAAGGAAAAGAAATGGCTGTCAGAGCAGCTAAAGATGCTCTTATCCTTCCAGGCCGCAGTAAAACTTTTTTGACACCATCTGATCTTGCACGACCTCTAAGAGAAACCATATCACAAGAATGGCAAAGATGGTGGGACAACAGCGCACCTAGCAAATTAAAGACAATAAAGAAACAGGTGCTACCGTGGACCAGCTCCAGACGCAGCAGTCGTAGAGAAGAGTTCGTCCTCACGTGGCTGAAGATCGGACATACTAAACTGACACACCTCCATCTCATGACAAAAGATCTTATCCCCAGATATCAAAAGTGTGACCAGTCATTAACCATAAAACACGTTTTTGAAGAGTGGCCTTTTTATACCGCAAGGTTAAAAGATCTCGGAATACGCCAGAATATATCAGCATCCCTGGGAAACCAAGAAGAAATCGTTACCGAAGTTATCAAGTTCCTAGATAATGAAAGATTTAAAAAACATATATGACAAGTTTATAACTAATGATCCTTTGCAGATTTATTATTTATTTATTTACTCTTTTTTATTTATTTATTTTATTTTAAAAGTTCATTTGTTTATTAATTTCAATTAATTTATTGATTTTATTGCTATCTTTTTAAGTTTATTTATTCATCTATTCTATCTTATTATCTATAAGTGTCTATTATTATATTTATTTTATTCTATTAATCCTTTTATTTATTTTTTTATCCTTTTTTATTTTGTACCTACCATCCAAACAGTATAAAAGTAGTGTTATTTAGTTGATCGCGTGCTGATGACCTGGATGTTTTGTGCCTAGACATCGAAACAAACGAAACTTGTGGCATTTATTAGAGCTACATTGAATCTCAGCTGTTTTTGTCTTAATACTCCAGGATTCCATAACAATATAAAGATGGAATATTTTTTTAGATAATAAGTACTAGCAAATGTATAATACATAATAAGAAAATAACTTTTAATCAAAAGGTTTTATACTAATGTGGTTTCACGTTGTTGTCAATGATATATTTTTAATTAATGCATATTGATAAATTAAGAACAAACCGGATCTTATCTTTTCTTTCTTCTCTAGCTCTTTCTTCCGATTTTGCTCTAGCAGCTTCTGCATGCATACGATGTCTTCTTTCTTCTGATCTAAACCTTTTTTCTGCTTTCTTATACAACCTTGTTCGATGTGGAGTCCTAGGAGAATCCTCAAAACCAGCAGGAGGCTGAACTATTGTTTCTGCAGGTTTCTCAGCAGCCTATTTAAATAAAAAATATTTAGTTGATAAATATAAAAGGCGGAAACATATATTGGAAATATATGAAGATTTAATATTAAACAATAACAAAAAAATACTTTGGGTCAAATAGTGATAGTTAGTATCTTTAGACTGGAAAGGTGTCTTCCTTCTCTTGAGCTCTCAGATATCCAGTAATAATAACCATTTTTAAAGGTGGTAATACCGGGTATTCTGAGGTGAGCTATGATGAAACGATGTCTTTTACCTAGAATTAAAATCTTTTCCACTAGCAAAAAAACATGCTGGCCAAAGATCCATTTTTATAATTGACTTCATATTTAAATTGGTATTGTTCAGTCACATGGTGCAATTTAAATTTTGAATTACGATTTATCATTTCTGTAATGAAGGATAACATTGAAGTTATTACCTTTGCCATCTGAGTTTCATACAACATTCCACAATGAGAGCATGTGGAAGGAGCAGTTTCTCCTGTGGCATTACTACTCGGTTCACTGTAGAACACAGAATCACTGCCAGGGCTTACCGATCTCAAAGATTCCGCACTCAATGCTTTAAGTCTGGCAGAGTCTGGGCTTGTTACAACCTGTAAAATACCAATTGCAGTAGCTGGAAATATGGATAATAAGAAGCGAATGTTTAACTGAAACAGTATAAACCTTAGCTCTATGGTGTTTGCTTGGACTACCTCCAGGACTGTGGACTGTATATGGACTCAGTCTGGAACCTGGAACTACTGCCTGATCTTCTTGTGGGCTTGGTGATTTAGCTGCTGATATAGAACATCGCCTCTTTGACAGATCCTCTCCTGGCATACTTTTCCTTCTGTTAGAGTTGAATGGTTAGTTTCTGTTTTTAAGCTATATTACTTACCATAAAAATTATACCCATAAAGATGGAATGAAAAAAAATCTCTTTTTTTTTTTTAATTAAAATTAAAATCCCCTTATGCAAGGGATAAAAAAATCCTGACTGAATTTCACAAAATATACTGCCTTTTCTACAGCTGATAGCATTGTTGATTACATACTATTGACTGCTCTGTGTAATTTAAACATTAATTTTTTTTCTAATGTTTTTCTCCTATTATTAAAAAAAAAAAAAACATTCCAAAGATTATTTGTATGTTAGAGAATCATGGTTTTATTAGTTTGGATTGTTCCATTCATAATGTTTATTAATTATTAATGAGCTTTTTGCTTATTTTAGTATTACAAAAATCTTTTTATTTTTTTTTTAATTTCAGATATGTGTAAGAGTGTTGAGTAAACTAGTTAGTATAGGTAAATTGAGATATATTGCTTAATTTTTATTACCTGGTATGGATTGTCGGACTTTTGACTGGAGGTGTTTTCCGTCTCTGGTTTTCTCTAGTTCTTTTATTCTTTCCACAAGTGCATTCCTCACTAGACTCATCACTTGTATCCTGAACTCCAATGCCGTTGTTTAATTTTCCTTTCTATTTTATTATTACAAAAATAATTTTAATTTTCATTAAAATATTTAAAAAAAATTAAATAAACAATTTTAAAGTTAAACAAATTTATATAACATTTAGTGTAGTATTATGTCTCTATTAATTATTTCCAATTAAATATGGTGGATCATAATAATCAACAGTAAAAGAGCTTAAAGAATATTTTGTATCAGTTACTAAGACAATTAGTTATAACAGATAAAATTATTGGATTTTACAAATATGTAGCAGGGACTCATAACTTTTAATTACTTTTATTACTTTTATTTAATGGAAAAAATGACCTATCACAAAAAAAAAAAAAAAGAATTTTAATGATTTACAATCGTAACTGCAATCACTTTTTATTTTTACCTTTTCCTCAGGTGTTAGCCTCTGTGACAACCAATCTTCTTTCCTCATTGTATCAGCTGGACTTCTTGCTGTTATTGGAGTGACCTCTCGGCTTATCTAAGACATAATTTTAATCAAAGTCACTTATAATTTTTGTTAGTTCATAATTGAGCTATGAACTTGATGAGATACAATAACATTTTGTGCACCATACAATGTTGTATTTTATATTTAATTTACTTACATTAGTAGTTTAAGTACAAACAAATTTCATTGCTTTACATTACCAACTTGTCTTTTTTAGTGAGTCTTCTTTTGACTTCTAAGGAAAAAGGTATTATGCGTTTCATTCTATTTGCTTCCAAAAATATAATTTGAAGCAAGGAATCAAACTAAACAGTTTCAATAAAACATTTATGAAAAAAGTCCTAAGCAACTTTTTGTAGCTAAGTTCTGGGTTTACGATAAAATTTTAATTTATACTAAATGGAAATGAATAGTGATTGTGCTTATATTACATATATAATTTATCTTGAGTGAAAGACGAACTTCCCCTTTTTCCGAGAGTTCGTCTACGGGTGGAAATAATTGGTGGGCTCTTCGCACTCCACTCTTAGTAGGGCCTCACCATCCGATACCAAACATATTAATCCACTACAGCCAACAGTCTCTGTTCCAGAAATGGCGGTTAGGGAAGAGAAAAAATTATAATAAAAACTAAGAATTTTTTGCACAATTATAATTTTTTAGATTTATTTTAGGGAAAAATGAATTTTTTAAAAATAAATTTTAGATAAAAGTTGTATAAAACGTTTTCTTAAAAATTTTCTTGGGAAATAGGTCTGAAATAACAGAAAAACAATTGAAAATAAAGATTCCAGTCATATCAAAACTGATTTATAATAAAAGTTAATATTTCATTACAAGTCCTGATTAAAAGTTGTTCTAATTAAAAATGTATTATTCAGTCCATTAATGACAGTTGTGTTATGTAATTATATTTCCATAAAATTCTCAGTTTGTATGTATATATAAAATTTTGATGGTCCATACCTGTATAGGAGTTTTTTTCCCAGGAACAGGACTTCTGCTACGGACTTTCTCCTTTTCCACTTCTACAGGAGTAACAATAGACTTCTTCTGCCATGGGCTCCTAGCTAAGGAATGGAATTTTTATTAAATAATATTTCTTTGCAATTTTTTTATTTAAAAAACCTAAAAATCTCAGAAATTTATTGAGAAGCTATTGACCAAAAGAAATAATATTACTTTCTTGTAGTTTATAGCATATAACTTTTCAATCATCAATTCAACAATCTTTTAGTATATATAAATTATTATTTTGAGATTTTTTGAATAACTCTAACCCAGGTTTATAAAAAAACAAAACAAAAAAACACTATTTAGGAATACCGTTAATCAAATGAGGAATACCTAAACCCTCCTTGGATTAACAATCTGCCTTAAATAATCCTGAATCTAACAAGGTAACAAAAAAATAAAAGTTCTACTGAGTATGAAACCAAATGTTCACTTATACATAAAAAAATATCAGAACCGTATTTGATCTATGCTGATGGAACTAAATCAGACGAATCCACAGCGTCTTCTTTTGGTTCCCATAATTCGACCTAAAAAATAAAACTCCATAACCTCTGCAATATATATACAGCTGAACTACATACAATAGCCTCAACCATCCATTTTATATGACAATAACTCCCAAACATATTACAATAATGTAAATAACATGTTAAAACTTAATTGTAAATATTTTTTTTACAATTATATATAGTAAATATTCTTTTACTAATAAATACTTTTACTAGTAAATATTATAATAGGGAATAGTAAATATTCTTCCGCTTCTATTTTGGGGAACTAGGTTATTTACACTCGTGATTATTAAAACAAAACCCCGGCACTGGATATAGACTTTTTGAGGGCGTTTAACTGTTGTTGGGAATTCGGGAACCTAATATTTTTGTGACACTGAGCGAGAAGAAACAATAAGAATATATATTTGAAATGTGGAACTGAGTAAATACACTTTGAATGAATTGACTCGCCTGGTTTGTTCTTCTTCAATTGTGAGGCAACTATAGGACAAATAAATAAATAAATACTTTTCACTCCTGTATAATAAAATAATTTATTTCTACAACTATAATAAATTGACTCTATTAAAGTGTTATAACTATAGGCTTGATCTTCTTAATCTTGCAGTAGACTTCTCTTCTCAGGTCATGTCCTTTCGCCTCTGTATTCCAGTCTGAAGTGCCTTCTCTTCTCTTCTCTGGTTTCCTTCTCCAGCTGTTGCTACCTGCTCTGTCCTATTCCAACCTTCTTTCTTCATCGATTGTTTATCGATATGAAACTTTTCAATGAATAATTTGTCCACTGCACAATTGAGTACAATTCATCATGCAACCTCACATTTCTATATATTTCTTCTCATTCCCTCACACAATGTCACATAAAGGAGTAAATACTGGGGGCTATCTACTACAATAATAACTGACTCTTTAAGTTCTCTAAAAGGAATGAATACTTTATACCCGAAACATCCAACTGTCTTAAAAATTCATAAATATTTAAATATGCTAGAAACTCTAGGAAAATCGGTATACTTTATTTGGGTGCCGAGTCATGTTGGAAATGAGCTTACAGTTATGCAGGATGTCGCAGCTAAAGAAGTGCTTACCCTTTCAGGCCTGGGCGCTGCCATTCTAACGCTGCAAGATATAAGTCTTTCCCTCAAAAAAGAAATAACTCATAATAATTGGCAATCTATGTGGAATGAGAGTCCCCCAAGCAAATTAAAAGATATTAAAAAACAATAAAGCCATGGTCAATATCAAATCGTTATATCCGCGGGGAAGAGGGCTTAACTGAACTGAGAATAGGGCACATCAATCTTACCCATTCACTCCTTATTAGGAAACAGCAACCACCACAATGGCAACACCGCAATAATATACTTACAGTCAGCCACATTTTACAAGAGTGTCCTTTTTACGTATCGAGTCTAAATAGTTCTGGACCTTCAACTCCAATAGCAAACACTTCGAGGGATGACGAAGACACAGTAAAGTTAGTGTTAGGTTTCTTGAAATCAAGCGATTTGTTTAAACAAATTTAAAATCTCTTAAAAATTTAATCTAGAGATAAACAAAATTAATTTACAGGCATTGATGATCCTGATGTTTTACACTTTACAACCCCAACAAACAAACAAAAACACTATTTTAAAAATACATATTGTTATTTTAATTAAACTATTCTGAATGATCAAAACAAAATTAATAAAAAATAAGGCCAACCTTTCTCATTACCTGGAAAACACTTTGATACAATATATATCATATGAATTTTATAGACTACATCTATAACCTATTGAAAATCTATAAAATGGAATATCAAAGTAAAAATACATTTCATTTTGGCTTGGATAATTAAAGATTATTATTGATGGAAGAACATGTATGTATTTATAAAAGCCAGATAAATTTAAAGAAATGAATAAATATTATAATATATTATTGAAATATTGATTTTAGAAAGTTAAAATTTATGAATATATAATCCCACTATTATAATTATTTTTTTATCAATTAATTTATATTTTCTGTTAGAAGATTTTGTATTTATCCTTTCCATTTTTATTGATTCTCATTTTTTGAAATCTTTCTTCAATAATTTTCTTCTTCTGATGCTTTTGATTAACATAAAACTGTGTTTTAAATCAAATGCACAACATTTTAATTTATGAATTTATTGAAGTGAACAATTTATGAAAATTGTTCAATGAGCTCATACTCAACAAACATTATATTTGTATATTCTGTTAAGAAAAGACCTATCACAAGAAATGGAGGGTATTGGGTTCAGATCAACACTTGTGGAATCAGAAGTGAAATTGGACGGTGCCCGACTGTGATCCATGTCTAATATAACAAAATACAGTTGTATATTCTGTTAAGAAAAGACCTATCACAAGTAATGGAGGGTATTGGGTTCAGATCAACACTTGTGGAATCAGAAGTGAAATTGGACGGTACCCGACTGTGATCCATGTCTAATATAACAAAATATAGAATGATCTTCCTCATTCAGATTTGAACCTGTGTTCATGAATGGAAGTTCAGTATCCTACCTATTGAGCTACCCCTTACTCCCTATGGTGTTTACCATCTATAGCTAATAAAAAAATATTTCAATCAATTTGTACATTTACCAGATTTAATCTGACTTTCTGGTCGTTCCATGCTTGTCGACAATTCCAGTGTGAACCGCTTTTTCACTTTTGTTTTATCATCTGATGTCCATTTACTGAATATAAAAAACAAAAATGATCAATTTTAAAAAAACTTTAAAAATGTATCGTACAATAAACAAGCAAAGTAGGTAAAAAGTTCCATGCTATAAAGAATACGGAAATATGGAACATGCTTATAAAAATTAATTAAAAAAGAAATGAATTGGCCCTTTGACAAAAGTCTTCGTTCCAATAATAATTAATTATCCAGCTGTGACTGGTTTTCTTTTTAAACCTCTTATTTACAGCACAAAATGGACTACACTTTATTCAGATATTTTCAGATTATTATGATTTGAGTACCTTTTCCTAGTACGATCTTCAAAAGGTGAATCATAACCACCTGTGGACGAGCAATGACCACTTTTGTCAGAATGCCCTAATTTTTCACTGCTTCCTTCAACACTATAGCTAAAATGTCAAAAAGTGGAATAAATGCAATAGTAAAAGGGAAAAAAGTTCAATAAAAAAAAAGAACAAAACATGCATTTTTATTAATTTTTAATTTAGACATCAATTTAGTAAAAATATTTAAAATATGTTAAAAAATAAAAAAGCAAAATTTTATTGGATTTATTATTATGGAGCATTTAAACTATTTAGTTATAAAGTTAACATAAGTGCAATAAGTGCAAAAAAATACATTAATTTACTTCTAATACTTACATAACATAGAGAGGAATTTAAACTAAAGTTACCTTCCGCAAGTGCTGCTTTCAGGACTTGAGGTATCTCCATCACCCTCTCGCCCTTTTTCTTCACTCCCTTTCTCCAGCTCTTCTTCAATAAGTGGAGGTGAAGAAGGTACCTGTAAACATAAATTGGCTTTAATTCTTAAAAACTTTATAATAAAATATCAATGATATTATAATTCCATAACAAATAATCTTACATGTAATATCTATCTATCTATCTATATATATATATATATATATATATATATATATATATATATATATATATATATATATATATATATTATATATATATATATATATATATATATATATATTGTTATGATCTAGTAAGCACCGTATTAGAATTTTATTATAATAATTAATATTATGGACAAAGTGGAAATAACACCAGAATCAGGCATAAACAAACACCTTCACAGATCTGTCAGATTTGAACATGTCACCTGATTTAACAAGAATCGATGCTTAGTCACAAATCTATAGCTGAAATGGAGGTGATTCAGATAGGCAGTAGACACAAGAGGGGGTAAAAGAGTAAGACACTTTTATGGGGAGTCCCAGACAGAACACTACTTTTATTGGAGTCGCCGTCGAGAGAACATTTTTATGGAGAATCAGCGAGACTAGATTATATCCCAGAATCCAGAAACAGGAGTCGGGATAAAATCAGAGGGCGGGTTGGCCGAATGGGCTAAAGCATGTAAATAATGCTCATAACCATTATTTACTTCTTCTAGGGGTCTTAGACGCGTAGGGGAGCGTCTAACCAGGATTGCCAATTTTCCCTGATTCTTGTAAGATTTCTGACTTGGCGTATATTCTAATTTCTATTTTTGCACAGGTGGTCCACATATTCGAGGTACGACATTCTAGGTCTGCCGCGGGCATTTTTCTGCCATTGGGGACGTAGTCCATAGAATTTAATGGCTCTCTATGTTCTTCCATCCTGATGACATGCCCAAACCACTTAAGCTGCCGAGTCTTTAGGATATCCATCTCGTTTTCCCTGCGATACTTTGGAGAAACCTCATTTCTGCAGCAGTGATTTTTCTCTCAAGTTTGTCAGTCAGCACCCAGCACCATTATTTACATGCTTCGTAAGGCACAGCACCACGAGTTGCCTGGCAACCAGATAACAGAGATTTGAGAGATTAAAAAGTACGAGTGATTTTAAATTCCCCACTGTCACCCTACGGCCTGGGAAAATCCCATATTGCCTAAAAGGCTAGGTAGGAAAGAACAGAAAAGAAAAAAAAAGACTCCATAAACACCGATAGCAGAAGGCCAAAAACTATCAGCACTTGTAAGTCCACATTGTATACACATTCTGCAGAACTTTATTGTAAAAGAATTCAGAATTCAAATTAGCCAATCAAAGAATTATTAGCCAGTCTTTTATTAAATATATAATTATTAAAGGATTTTATAAACATTTAAATGATTGAAGTTTTATAATATAGAATCATTTTTTGTTGAAGGTTATAATTATATGGGGTTAATTTTAAATGATTCATATTAATGTACATGAAGATATAAAATTTTAATTTTGATAAATAATTTAATGTTATTTATAATGGAGTAGAGATGGTTGACCGTGATATAATATGACAAGGAGTTGGTCAGGGGGTGCAGTCAAATAAATACTAAATTGTTAAAATAGTATTTTATTCGTTATGCTGACATTTTGACATACTTTGTAGGTCTTCAATAGGGCTACAAAAGATACAAAATATAAAAGGTACGTGGTAAAAATAATATAAATTAATTATTAGTAGATATTAAATAAGAAACAGATTTAATTAGTTTTAATCATAGAAATTATTGACTGCCTTACTAGAATGTTTTTCTCACTATTTTAACACCTTAGCTGTGGTTACGGTCCCGGGCATCCTATAGCTTAATATCAAATATAATGATTATTTACATTTGTATCTATCTTTACATCTATCCAACTCCCATTGAAATATTTTAAAAAATGACCATTTTAGAGACTTCATAAGATATGCAAAATTTGTAACAATCCTGGCAGTCAAGACAAATATCGGAACCCGGAGAACATAACTGCAGCTAACGCGCTAAGCCTAGCATTATATTACTGAATATGAATGGACAAATGTAGTTTTCATAGACAAATGTTCAGTAAGATAGCTGTGAGTACTTGGCAACCGAGTGTGTTAAGCCATCACATTAGCAATCTTAATCTTAATTTTAATCCTAGTAGAGAAAAAACTGAAAAAGAAAATTAGTGTCATGTACAGTCCCTTTAGAATTACCTTTTTTTGTATTTCATATTTTTAAGCATATTTTTTTAAAAGAATCTTCCTTATCTTGATTTTACTTTAATTAATAATTAAAATATGCCAACTATGCAAACAATTGAATTAAGTTAGTTTGAATTTGTATATTTAAATCAATGAAACTATGGAGTGAATCTATATATATTGTTTTTAAAAATGAAACAAATATAAAGGTATGTATGATACATGTATGTTTACACATGTCTATTAGAAATTGAAAAAATTTTAAGTTATTGATTAAAAAAACTATAATTTTTACTGAGTTGTTGATAAATGACTAAGGAACAATAGAGATAGCTCCTTTTAGTGAATCATATTTTCTGCCCCCCCATAATTATATATTAAATGAATAGCTTTTATCATAGTTTATCATGAATCATAGTTTCTAATTCCTTTTATATCCATTCAATACAGTTTAAAGCAGCTATATTTAATCAGTGAATAATTAATAAAAAATAGTCATGAGTGAATCATAAATCATTCTATGTTCCCTGGAAAGAATGATTTTGTCCTGGTCATCACTAGTCTTTGCCCCTGTTATATGTTATACTATAAATGAAACTAATTTCACAAGAACACTGGTTGTACTAATTAAAAGACTTTTTACAGTAATTAAAAATTATATTACATCATATATTACATGCCGGTAGTATACCATTTCATAAATGATAGAAATGGTTTTTCCATTTACCTGACCATTACATACTTGTTGCTCCTCGGTGGCATCTGTCCTTGTTAGACTATACAAAGAAGAACCGCTTTCAAAAGATCCAGTGCCTGGCTGTTGCTGTTGAGGTCTACCACTGCCATCTGAATTGTTTTCTGTTGCAGTGGCATAATCATCGGTCGTCGAGGCTTCTGACATGTCTGTATTTGTCCTTCCAGAGTCAGATCTTGCAAATGCTTCTGTTAAAACAAATTTTGTTAGTGTTAGTTGGACAGACTACAGATTTTGAGGTAAAATATGAATCATTCTCTATTTTCCTAAGACAGTTCAATAGTATTCTTCGAATTCTGATTCTTATTAATTAATGAAATTTTCTTTTTAACTCTTATCAGTCGTGAGTTACCTCTCATGTGACAACACAAAAATGTTATTCTTGCAATACTGAAATTGTTTTATATATTTACCTAGACCCGCTACAAGCTAGTGAGAATCATATATAAAAGGCTAGCAAACAATAAGGGTTAATATATGTGATTATTTTTTAATAAATATATTATCTACCAAAAGTTTGTACTTATTGAATAAAAAAAATTGAAGGATGTACAAACTCTTATTTTTGTTTATAGCCTTTTGAATATAAATCATTAAGAATCCCTCGGATTACAACAAGAAATTGTTTGATTTAACGAGATGAGAGAATTTTTTTTTTCCCATTGTGATGCTGTCTCTAAACAGTCATTCATAAGGGACAAAATATTTTATTTAAGTAGCCACCAAATTTATATGTTTTTCTTTTTAAATTAGAAAATATTTTATATCTAATTGTATTTAAATTACCATTGCTACTGAGAGTTTGGGAAGATGAATGGTGATAGTCAGATTCTGGAGTTCTTGTGCCAGGACTTCTTCGTTTACCTCTTAGTGCCGGGGATAAAGGTCTATCCATTTTCCTGATAAATCAACTAAAAAAATTACTTATTGCTTACTAAATATATATCTTTAGATTTTATAAACAAAAATGAGTTTGATTTGTTATCATATACATATGCTAGATGAAAGGGGTACTCTAAATCACCATTTATTTAGCTAGTATAAAATTATTATTTCCTAGCACTATAATCTGATAACAGGTCTTGGTCTCCTGCAACCATTTCCTCCAATCTTCATGGTCTTGTGCCCATGCCATCTATTTCCTAACTTCCAGCATGTTACGGGCATCTCCTGCCACGCCATCTCAGTTTTGGTCTTCCTCTTTTTCTTGTTCCATAGATTGGCTGTGTAAGCAATATTTTGGCCGTTTATCCATCTGCTTTCCTGAAAATATGCTCAACATATCTTAAATGTCTCAATTCATTGCTTTCACAACATCAGCTTCCCCAAAAGCATTGTACAGTTTTTGGTTCGTGCGCCACTTTCACTCCTCCAAAAACATGGCAGAGAACTTTTCTTTCAAAAATAAGGAGCTCTTTTTTAGTTAGTGGCCTTTAAAGTTGTACAGCACTCTGATCCATAAAGAAGTACGGGGCACCAATGTCTTATACAGGTGGAGCTTGGTCTGGCTGGAAAGTATCCACCTGCTTAGCTGTTTGCTTAATCGTAAGTAGTTGCTATGATCCTTCTCCTTATCCTGAGTGACCACATACCTTAGATAAGTAATTTATGAAGCCTAATAGGGACTGTCTAGCCTGGCATGGAAATTTCTTTTGTTACCATATAATTTGTACATAGATCTGTTTTCAAATCATTAATTTCCAGTCCAAGTCTGCTGGGAGGACCCATCAGTGCCAGAAAAGCATTAGTCCCCTCCTGCAGGGAGCATCTCACAATGTTTATAATATCAGTGTAAGCGAACAGTTGTACAAGCCTAGTAAATATGTTTCCTTATCGTTCGCGTAAACCAGTGTCTCTTACGGCCTTCTCAAGTGGTAGGTTAAACAACATACAGGCTAGGAAATTCTTTAACCAACAGGTAAAACAATTTACCTGCAGGAAATTCTTCTGGTCTATCGTCATTTAATCTAAGCATACATCTGACATCCTTCATGGTAAATTTGATCAAATTTATAAGTTTCTCAGGTATGTTAAATTGTCTGAGGGCACTATACACGTATTATACTCTCATATGCTGCTATGAAATCAATGAAAAGGTGGTGAATTTTGGTTTTGTACTCATGGCCTCTTTCAAGAATGGAGTATAAATTAGTAATGCAGATTCAAAATGGTGAATGTGAAAAGGGATGGAGTACTTGCGATGACTATTGTGACTATTAAATTTTTAACTTCTGGTTATTAAACTGATTCCATTTCTCTTTTTTTACTATATTTTATTTTGATCATAAACTTTTCTATATCACATAGTGGCCACCTTTATCTAATTGTATTTAAAAATTAAAATGGCGAAAATGAAGAAAGTTGATCAAACTGAAACTGTTCACTGCATGCTTTTTAAACAATGTATATTATAAAAAATATTTAATTCCGTAACTTTGTTTAAAATTTGATTATTTTTCTATCCAGATGCAGAAATAATATGTGAAAATATAGATTATCAAAGTAAGATACCGTAGGTTGTAGGAGACCAAAAGTGACATTTTTCAAATGCTGGTAACAAACATAATCTAATTTCTAAAATAAATATAATAATATGGATTAGGATATTTTTGGAGTTTAATGTTTGTAATAAAATTTTATATCCTAAATTTTGAGGTACTATTTCCTGCCATTTTTATAAATATATAAACTAATTGTACAGAAAATGTATTCTGTCTAATGTATATATACCTATTAGGTTAATCCTTTATAGTCTATTAGATGAAAAAAAACAAAAAAAAAAAAAACACTCGCTTCCTCTAAGCTAACAAATTATATAACATTGTTTTTCATTATGTGTTATATTAAATTATAAATCAGACAAATTTCTAAGGAAAGAAAAAACATATATGAATACAGAAAATATTTTTCATGTTCTTACATTTCTTTTTCTTTTTGCATTGAAGTCCTCGATAAAGGTTCTGGAGTGATATCATGAATTGGAATTGTTACTGCTAATGTTGGGACGGATGGGCTCTTCTCTTGTTTTGTCTTCATTTGAATTTCCTGAAAATCATTTAACTCAATACTAAATAATTTACAGGGAAAATAAAAAAAGAAGCTACATAATACATTACACAAATAATACAGCTTGAATATAGAAACAGGTACCTGCTGCAAGATTCATTCCAAAATACAAAAGTATGTATCATACATATTTATTAAAACTAAATTTCAAAAGCATTTAAAAAATATATCTATTAGTACACATGCAGCCTATTTTAGTTAAAAAGAGTCATCTATAATAAACCTAAAATTTTAATAGGATCTCTATAAGTATGATCATGAATGATGAATGACAAGAAGAAGAAAAGTATATCTAAAAAGAAAAATGTGATCATTCAATAATATTTGCTTAAGTAAGACCTTATGAAAAAATTATTTAAGAAAATTACTGGTTCGAAAGCAGTTTCTTCACATTCAAGTGCATCTGTGTCCATACTTGAGCGCTGGGCATGCTGCATCATGAGTAAATGTTTTCGTCTTGTTGAAGGCGTCATTGAATTCAATGCAGCACTTGGAGTTAGAGAAGAGCTTACATCAGAACCACTCATACAGGTGCCTGCTCCATTATTATCTGAGTCAGCATGCAAAACCTAAAAAGGATTAAATTTGCATAATATGTATTGTAATTATATTTCTTTACTTATATATATACATTTTTTTTCAAGAAAATATAATGAAGTGTCTATTCACCAAATGTTCAAGTGTTATATTTTATTTACATTCACTAGTTTTTCTAATTATATATTTATTGATTTTTAGTTTTGAAATTAATTCATTTTATTTTCCATATATTCAGTCAATCCAAGATGCACCTCCATTCAGAAGGAGCTTTTATATATAGACTATACCTGCTGATTTTTAAGGAAATAAAAAAACATTAAGGCTTAATTTGGTAGAAATATGGTACAAAATGTTTTTTAAACTTAATTTAATTTAAATAAAACTTAATTATATTATAAATTTTAATAGAAATTTTTTTCCTTTATAAAATATTTTTAATGACCTATAATTACAATATATATATATTTAAGGATCGGTAAAGAAGTGTTAAGTAATGAAACTCACAATTGATTACACCTCATATGAGAATTAAAATCTGTAAAATGAAGGTAAATAAAAATAATATAATTTACTGTCATTTGAGACTCATTCCACATGCCATCAGAGTGATCCTTTGTGTTGAGAGAGTCGCATGAAGCAAAGGGTGAAGGGCTGGCTGGCGTTAGGAGACCTTTTCCATCACCTGGACTTTCCAGGCTTGACTTACGAAACATATCTTGGTAAATCAGGTTTTCATGGAATTCTTCCTCTTGTGAATCAGCTGAGATCTTAAAAACAAAATAAAACTATGAATAATTTTCTAATAAGATAATGTCTAATAGAATGATTACAGAAATGGATTAATGTATTATATTTTACTCAAACTCTGAAACAAATCTTTTGTAAAGCCGGCCACAGGTATGGCAAGATATTGCCCCCTAAAGTCACTTTCGTGTTTCATATAGCTACATTGTTAAAAACAAAGTGGAGATAATTTTTATGTTTATATATCCTTAATTGAACTGTTTTTTATACTTCATAAAAAAATTCAAATTCATTTGAACCTAAAAATATAATTTTATTGAAATGGTTATTGTCTTACCATCATCCATTCTTCATAATAAATTCTATAACTTTCTTTCACTATTTTTGTCTCCAATAATAACATTTTTAATTTTAAATTGTATTCCAATTTTTATTAAAATAGGCCTGTATATACAGTCCTTTATATAATTTATATGTATTCATTTTTTACAATTACTAACAATGAGATATGGTTAGTTATTTCAAATAAAGAAAGTGAGATTTAGATAAAAAAATAAAAATACCTGTTAGAGTATTTCAATGAGGTTAATACCTACTTAATATTAAACCATTTGATTTTATATTGATATAACAAGTTTAATCACTTTTAAAAATATAATATAACAAGTCATTAGAGCCATCTGAGAAAATTTAAAAAAAAAAATTTAAAATCAATGATATGATATACATTTATAATTTTATCAAAATAATTACTGGAATATTCCAGTCATGTACCTACCTGATTTTTTGTTTTCGTATGCTTTTTTATTTTTAAGACATGGTTATTTGGACCCAGAGGACCTTAAAACATGTATATCTGTTGTAAACTTAGATTAAAAATTTTTCACGATTGCTATACTTTCCCCTATATATTTGATATTTCCCTCACAAATTTGACATTATACAATAATAATGTTAAATTAAGAACAATATTTACCAAGAATTTTTGTTTCTGAGGACTTGTTATTTCAAGATCTAAATTATCAAGTGTTGTTTCCGATAGACCACTTTTCTGTAACTCTCCATCAGACAGTGTACAAGGTTCTCCTTCATCTTTCTGTTTAGCTTCTAGTATTTCTCCATCCGATAGGGTTTTTGCTAACTTTTTTTTCCCTTTCTTTTCTAGTGGTTCAAAATTGATAAAAATTTCTTTTGGACTAGTTGGCAAATAAGGTGATCTTAAACAAAACAAAATTGAATAAATGATAATCCAATGTTTTTAAAATTGTAATTAGACAAAAAAACATCTAGTTTTCAATGAAGTAACTTAATGTATTATTTTATTATGCAATTACCTGGGCTCTTCTGATTGAGTTCTTTGAAGAGGTTCGTGCAATGTTACATCTACTTGTTGCTGTTGCCCTATTTTGGCAGCTTCTGAAAGACTTTTCATTAATTTTCTATTGATTGCACGATCACCATTGGTCTGAGCACCTTGAGATACCATTCTTACCTTTGGAAAATAATAAAATTCAATTATTATGAAATTAAGCCAATGTTTTTGTTTTATTTATTTCTACTAATATGCTGAGGTATGAATCTAAATATAATGTTTTATAAATGACATGTCATTGGATTAATGCCAAAGTGGTATATCTGAATATATGTCCAATTATAAAAATTAGGTTTGAAATTATGGTTGCAGATGTAAGGTAATTAATTTCTTATTTAAATTATTCATGCCATGTTAAATTCAGTTTGGTTCATTGGTATTGTTACTATTATTTAATGTTGTTTAAAAAAAGTCTAACAGAAAACAAAATAAAAAATTAATTATTTGAAGCTACATCACTTTAGCGTTTAGAGAGAGAATTTTTATTCTTAAGGAAATAAATGAAAATCTCATTTATTTTAAAATGTATGAATTTTAGTACTCAATTTTAGACCAAACAGATTTAGATTCAAGTGTCAAGAAGCCACAATATTTTTTCCATTAGGTTATGAAAGTAACGCTCTTCACTTAATCTCATTACCATAAAAAGTAGCTCATAGTAATGCAAATATATTATATAGCTATAAAATGATTCAGAGGGTCTTGTCTTTGTCCTTGGATGCTGATCAAGATATGATACATTTTATAATAATATAGCATAATTGAGAAAATAGATTAGCAATAATTATACATAGTTATGAATTATTGAATTAAAATACCCTTTGAACAGTCCTCGGGCTCAGTGAAAGATAATTTGGAGGTAATGGTTTTCGGCCAAGGCATACTTCAGTCTGAGTGGCTTGTGTTTTCATTGGTGCCCTCTTGGCTTTCTCTGAAGCACAAAGTAAAAAACAAAATCTGAAGTTATAATAAATGTAATTAGAGTAAAATGCCATAATCAACAAAGAATTTGGTTGCAATATTAAAATAAATGATTCATAAATAAAAATAAGATACTAAGAAAAAGATGAAATTCTTTATTTGGGGATAAAGCTTCCTTTATTGTTTTCTGTTTCTAATCTTGTTTGACCTAACAGGTGAAAAAATAAAAATGATATTTTTGAGTCGCAGGCACCCCATAGTTAAGTAAAAACATTTTTCACTTTAAAATTAAAGAAAAAAACACCATACTTTATAGCGATACACTATTGATAAGAAATAATAAATGTAAACAAATCTATCCATTCACAACGAATGCTATTACACAAAGTTGAGAAGTGGGATCTTAAATTTTTGAAATAGATTAATGATTTTAAATTAATATAAAAAGTTGATATTCATAAGAAATAGATTTAAAATTACCCATCACTATAACTTTTGGAGTGTCAGGTATCTTTTTTCCATCAATCAGTCTCTCTTGGCTACAAGACGTTATACAGCTTCCACTACCAAAACTGACGGTGTCTTCAAAGGATTGCATTGTGTGAGATCGTGCAAAACTAACGTGCTTTGGTCTGAAAAAATAAAATAAAAAGGATTTAAATTATTGATCTATAATTTCATTGAGACAATCTTTTATTCTTCAACAGTCAGAAGCTTCATATTGATCAACTTTTTCAAAGGAGGAAACTGAAGGTTTAAAAGAAGCGATTATTTTCAAAACTGGATATTTTATATATTTTATCACAAGATTTTCATTTTATTTTTTCACAAGTTCTAAAAACACTACATCAGCAAGCTGTAATGTCCAAAAACGTCTCGATCCAGTATAGAAATGGGCTCAAATTAATGGGATACCTCAGTCAAATGTGGTACAATCATATGTTTTTGATATATCTTGTAAAAATGTTTAAATAAAATAATAGCCTCAAATAATAATAAAAAAAAAGAAAAATATCAAAACATAAATAATTAATTTTAATTTTTGAAGCTTTTTTAAATTATTGTGAAGTGGGTAAAAGATTGATTTCAAATTTTGGAAAAAAATAATAAGTACTTATCTGAATATAAATAAATATCTGATTAAACTTTAGTAGTTTAAGTATATTTAAATTGCTGTTAAGTATATAAAAGGTTGTTGTTAGGTTTGTTAATCAAACATTATTTTTCTGGTTCTTTGGATGAATTATTTTCGTATGTTCATAGATTATAACTAAGCCCTAAAATATTTAAATTTTTCCCTGCATGTCACAATCATTTATTGTAGACAAATTAAGTGATGAATAAATAAGTATAATATAACAGTTTTCTTGATAGAATTGCTTAGGACATTTCTTAGCTTATAAATATCGGTAAATAATAATAATAATAATAATAAAATTGATATCGGCGGTAAAGAGGATGTAAAGGACGGGACCCAATACGCTAGCTTGAGGAACACCAGCCTCAATTGGATAGCAATTGGAAAATCAGTGCCACAGCAAACTTGGAAGGTATGATCACAGAGGTAGAAGCGGAGTACAAGGTATAAAGACTGAGGCAGATGGATTTTAAGTTAGAAAAGAAGTCCGGCATGCCATACCCGGTCAAAAGCTTGAGCTATGTCAAGAAATGCACCCGAAAAATATTGCTTGCTTTCCAGGGCTGCAGAAATATGATCGACCACTCAAAGTCTTTGTTGGACTATGGAGTGTTGGGAACGGAATACTGATCCGAACTAATGTGAAGGAAGATTTTGAGATTCTATAAAGGGTAGGATTCGTTTCAGGAGAATCTTTTCAGGATTGGGAGTAAAGGCTTAGCAAACCCGAAGGTTCGATGCCCACACCACCAATCGCTTATTACACACCTCCCTCCACAGTTCGCCGTCCAAACCCAGTCCCTTCAGATCGGCTTTAATGCAATTTTCCCACCTTTTCTTTGGCCTACCCCTCGGATGTTCGGTACAGCAAATATTAATCTTTCAGAAATTCTCACGTTACTAAGCCCAACAATTTTACAAGCCCATTTGATTTGCCGCGATGAAATTACCTCAATTATATTACACGGATACAGTTCACGCAATTCTGCGTTGTGTAACTGTCTGAACTCTCCGATTAACTCATCCTTCTTCGGTCCGAATATTCTATGCAATACTTTATTTTCAAAAACCTTAAGATGCTGCTCATCCCTTAATGTAAGAGGCCAAGTTTCGCATCCATAAAGAACTGTAGGTAAGATAATGGTTTAATAAATTCTAATTTTTAAGTTCCGGGACAAGAGGCGTGAGCTAAGTAGTTTTGTCACAGAAAAATAACAAGCATTTCCCGCCTTCAGTCTAAACTTAATTTCTTCTTCAATTTCGTTTTTTCTAGTAATCGTAGAACCTAGATACCTAAATTTATCTACCTGTTCAAACATATAACCATCTATATCAATATCACCAGTAGTATCGCCATTTTTGCAGCTAACCATATTTTTTGTTTAATCTGCGTTTATTTCGAGTCCTAGTTCTTTACCGGCTTTCATTAACGTTGTCCTCTTTAGTTTTATAGTAACAGCACCAGATCATCCGCATAGCCCAGCATGGACGTTGTCCCATCCAGATCCAACACTTTTTCGGTACGCATTACCTCCCTAATGGCATGTTCTAATGCCAAATTGAAAAGGACAGGAGAAAAGGAATCCCCCTGTTTTAAACCCGAACGAACCTCAAATTTTTCGGACAGATTATTACCGATTCTAACTTTATTGAGTGTCTCCGTCAAGCACATCCTGACTAGATTTACTAGTTTTTTAATATATGAATATTAATATCTGTAAAAGTGATCCATTATTAATGTATTCCCAACTAAGAGATTCTCAATAATTAAAGATAAATGATATTCATTTAAACAAATGAGAAAACTGTCCCCCTTACAACCCATGAATAGTCTTGAGTTCACTACTTGATAAGAATGTTCTGTTTCTTGACCTACAGTAGTGCTATAAGATGATTTTGCCAGAATCACACTTAACTTCCAGGTTGTTCCTCCGCTGTATAAAGATATAGGGTAAGTGTGCCCCAAGGTGTTTCCCATCCCATGGTTGATCCTTAGCTGATATAGCTGAGTAAATAATTACATAGTATACCTTGAAGCCAGACCAGTTAGTAATTGCAAACAAGTCTGCTAATCCACAATAAAAAGTAGTAGCTTTAAAAGTTTCCAACATTTATAAAGAATGGGGTATTTATTTGATTAATATTATATTTTTACTTGTCATTACATCATATACTACATATACAAATCCAATACAAGAAACAGCAAAATACAGGGTCTTATTGGTAAATTTTAGGGTCAATAATGGATATATTTTTAGTGCTTGGAAATATCAGAAAATATAAAGTTTTACTAAGTAATAAGAACATGATAATAAAAAAAGTTAATATAAGTAATGGATACATTTCTATAGTACTTGCTAATTTACAATAATATAGATTTTGGAGCGAACATAAAAATGGTAAAATCATCTCAAAGGATCTAAAAGCAAGTTGTTGTGTTGCTCGTTTCTTCAATGAAACGTGATAAATTCTTTATTTTTTTCTGTAATTCTTTTTTTGGTACTTGGTGACCAACGTCCCCTCTGCGAAACCACCCTTCTTATCTTATGTTACGTCACCTTCTTATCCTTATGTTATGTTACGTCACGTAACCTGCCTTTTTATATAGTGTGAGCTGTTTTATGTGTGTTTATTCATTGTGCGTTATTAAAATGGATGTAATTACATTGTGGGAATTGCTGTATTTTGTAGAAGAAGAGGCTATCAAATATTTTCAAGATGCAGGGATAATTGCGAAGGTGAAATATTGTGATGAAGGTCATGAAATGAAGTTCGTCGGGAAGAGATGTTTTCGTAGGAGTTGTAAGAAAAAAGTATCGATAAGGAAAGGGACGTTCTTAGAGGGGTCGAAGATTACCTTTTCAACTGCATTAAAATTTGTTTATGGATGATTTCATAATTTGACAACAATAAAGTGGGCCAAAGAGCAACTGAAACTATTGAACAAATGTATCATAATGTGGAACAAATTTTTAAGAGAGGTTTGTGCCCATAACATGTTATACAGGTCAACAAAGAAAATTGGAGGGCCTGGGAAAGTGGTTGAAGTAGACCAGAGTCTTTTTTTTAAACAAAAAAATCATGTAGGGAGAGTTCTTCCTGAACAATGGATGTTTGGCGGAGTTTGTCGAGAAACAGTGTTTTATTGTAAAAATAAAGGACAGAAAGGCAATAACTTTATTAGAATGTATTAAAAATAATATAGAAGAGGGAAGCTCCATTTATTCCGACTGTTGGAAAGTATACAACACCCAACAACTGAATGAAGCAAACTATAACCTTTTTCAGATGAATCACCGTTATAACTTCGTTGATCAATCGACTGGGGTCCATACTCAACATATAGAACGTTTTTGGGGCTCAGCTAAGTGGAGAAATAAGAAATAGCGAGGAACTGCGAGGCAACACCTCAATTCATTTTTATGTGAATTTTTGTGGCGGCACGCTCACAGAGAAGACCCGTTCCTCGCTATTTTAAATAGCGTCAAGCTATTTTGCCTCCCAAAATAAATAAATGAAATGATTTATGTTTGTTGTAAAATAAAAGTGTTTTTATAAAGTGTTGTTGTTGTTATTTATATTTCTTATTATTAAATTACTATATTATTGTTATATTTATATTTATTATTAATATATATATATATATATATATATATATATATATATATATATGTATATATATTTTTTTTTTCGGTTGGCACTACAGACTATGAAGTTCTTTGGCCACGAGATGTGGTCTCCTTACAGACATGTGATACTTGCAGGAGCTCAGATAGCCTGGAGGGGTTCACCCAACCTCACGTTGCTACGAACCATGGTTTCCATGGTGCAGCGGCAGGCCACCCTTAGCTCCATAGCCGATCCCTTTGGAGCCAATCTGGTAATGTTCTTCCCACTGACTTTCTTGGGTTCAAGGACAGTGACAAATCAGTCTAGATCCATGGATTATGGATGCTCGGAGTCAGCAGGCGCACGAGGACCTATATTTCTTTCCCCGAAACAGACCATCCATGGACTGAACCTCAGGGGGGCTATTAACATCCTGGTAAACCACATCCCGATTCCCGATTTAAGTACACGGGGTAGGGTCATCAGTCCTACGTCCGATCTGTGTGAGTTGCCTCCAGTAGGCTGATGGGCCTTACATACCCAGGGGGAGGAGAGACTCGGACAGCATGGCTTTCCCTGGTTGACGGTCACCCGAATCGGGCGGTCACCCATTCAAATACTAACCATGCTCTACCTTGCTTAACTTTGATTACCTATTGCAAGCGCCTTAGCCCATACAGCTACCCCAGCCCCACCCCATATATATATATATATATATATATATATATATATATATATATATATATATATATATATATATATATTAATAAGAAACAGGCAAAAAAGAGGCAACATTAAAAATATTTATATTTCTTATTATAGGAGAGTCTAATTTCATACGAAGATAGGTATTAATTATCAGTGCCTTGTAACAATTATCAGTGTTCAGGTTGTAAACATTGGCAGATAGGGATTATCAGTGCCTTATCACAATTATCAGTGTTCAAGTTATAAACATTGACAGATAGACAGTAGTCCATAGAGGTGGCGTCGGTCACAAGTATCCTTTTTTTTAAAAGAAATAAAAATGTAAAATCTATTCTGTAAAATTGTAAATCCTTTTGTGTTGAACTATACATTTAGATAGATTATCATAAGTAAATGGTTATATGATTAGAAGCTGTAATTTTAACTTAAGAGACAAAGAGCTATTTGCTATCCTTCCATTATTGATGACGACCAGGTTCAAACACACTGTCATGTATGGTCTAAAGAGAGAGAAAAGATCACAACCTTCACATAAAATATAATGATATCTTAAGAAGAAATATTTTATGAATAATTTTAATTATTTTACATTAAAAAAATAACAATTTGGTTTGAAGTAACTTCTATCAGCATATCTAAAGGTGATAATAGTAAAATCAGTGTAGTTCATGATTAATGGTTACCACAATAATGTTTTATAAACCATTTAAAATTTCATATTATTTTGATATTTAGTAAGGGACATACTTTTCAGGGAGAAAATATTCCGAGCAATTATCATGCAAACACTTTTTGATGTTGACTTACATTCCTTCCCGACCAGTTCAGATACATTTTGCTGTTATTCCTTTTACATTTTCATAGAAATGACAAGATACCTGTGAGGTGCTGTGGGTATCTGAGGAGGTGGTGGCGGGGGAGGCAGGTGAGGGTGTGCAGGGCAGGGCTCATGCCGTCCAAGAAGGTACTCGCTACTGTAGCTCATGTACCTCCGAGGAGGGTAGCCATCGTAGTCTGGTCCTCCTCGCAATGTCCTCCCACGCTCCTATAGGCAGACAAAGTGTGCTCATTAAATTTAAATTCATTGATTCTACTTTAGCATACTTGATCTACTTAAACCTTATAGCAATTTTTTAGTGATAAATGAAGTAATTTTAATTTCCTTGAAAACACAGATCATATATATGAATATATTGGTAATCATACTGACGTTAATTATTCATTTTATAAAAAAGTTTCTCTTAATATTATCATTTTATTTTGCTTTAATAATGTTTACTTGTTTTATAAAAAATGAAGTTTATTTGTTTTATTTTCACCATGTATCATACTTTTGGAATATCATTTAAACATTTACTATATTATTTTTCCTGTTATACTGTATGTATTGTTAATATCTAAAGTTACTGGATTGTCATTTCCTGTTCATGACATAGCCAAGAAAGGATTAAAAAAAAAGAAAAAAACCCGCCTGCTTTTAATTTGCTTTTTCTTAAAGTACAAATTGACAGAAAGGGTTCCTTAAGATGCAATTTGCTTAAAACTACAGCCCCTCAATTCAATTAAAATAAAACAAATGTTTAAGGCAATAAAGAAAACAATGGAATAGGACTCTAGTTAATGAAGTACTGAAGAAACTTTTTCATGGCATAGAAGCAAGAAGTATTAATTCATTGCTTCCACTAATCTAATAAATTGATATTGCAGGAAAAATGTTTGAAAACCTATTCGATTTTCCATATTCTTTTTTTTTTTTTTTTTTTTCTTTGCTTTAATGAAACAGATCCTATTGTAGCTTGCAGACAATAGGAGAGAATTGAAGTACTGTCAATTATGGGTTCATTCAATTTGCTTAGAAACTAGATGAGAAAAACCAATTTACTGATTAAATAGCTTTCCTTGAGAATACAATTTAATCAACTGTAATGAAGGACAAAGGATCTTAGAAATAACTAATAATTTCTTTTGGATTGGAGTTGAATACAGAATATTTTATAAAAGTAAAAATGAAATAATCTTGAATACCTGATACAATCTCAATTATCAACCTTCCTTCACAGCATCACCATTGTGATAAGTATTTTTTTTTTTTTTTTATACATTGCTCAACAAATGTATTATTTGATTTGATCATTTGTCTATCATTAGTTTGTTGCAAAGTCTGACTACTCGGTAATTTCATTTATGGCAGTAAGTATTTTTATTTTACAATTGTAAAAAATTATTATGTTCAAATCTTTTTAATGACAAAGCCAGGAGAATGGGCAATTATTTAAAAGAGAAAGCAATGAATTTAAGTGTGAAAGGACTGTTTATTTCATTATTACTTTCCTTAAAAGTAACAATAGCTACGTGTAGCTGCTTAGCAGTTTTTCAGAATGTTTTTATACTTGTTCCTATTTATTTTCTGTTCATTTTTTTACATGTTGAAAGTGGAAGGGATAGCTCCATCCAAAGGTACTAGTTCCTCTTTGGATACACCCATGAATATTATTGTGATGAACAGTATTAATACTGTAATAATTATTACGTGATATTGCAAGAACAACAGATAAGATAATTGATAAAAAAAAAAAGATTTTATCAGTTTGGTTTACATAAATGCAAAAAAATAACAAAAAAAGAAAGAAAACCATTAATGAAAGATATGATAAAGAAAAGGTATCACCTATAATTGTTCATATCAGATATCAAAAATGCTTGTTCCCTGACATTCAAAAGCAAGAGGTTATGAGTCATACAAACTTTCTGTAAATATCTTTGGGACATTCACATTTTAAGAGCTTTAGGCTTTGAACTTATCAACAATGTGTAACTACAAAAGGAAGGAATTTTTTTGGACTCTTGGGGACTCTGAAACATAATTATTAATTGAAGCTGAATGCTATAAATTTCCAGGTTTCAATTACTTCAGGTTACAATTTGTCCATTACTCTTAGCATTGTAAGGGGCTATTTTTTTTCTAAAATTTTATGAGCATTAAAATGTATTTTTTAAATTATAATTTAAATGTTATTTATATATAATTATAATTAGCATTAATTATTGAAATAATTAATCTTTATACTTCAACAATTTCTTTTATTGCCATGAATTATTCAATATAAAATATAGTAAATTTCAAGTGTAATGAGACACTGTGGATCGTTTGATTTGAATTGTAAAATAACAATACAAACTTAGAAAGTTATAAAATAACAGCTACGAAGTGATAAGATGATGGTAACAACTTAATGAAATAAACAAAGCATTGAAAATGAAATAACAAATAAATGAAACAGAATTTTAAGTAATAATAGATAAATTGTAGGAGTAAGAAGTAAAATAAAATAAATAGGATTTGGTAGTTGCTATCAAGTGATGTCATAATATGTTCAGAGGAAATGAAATGAACAGATTATTAATTAAATAAAAAGAAGATGGAATATTAAATACTAAGTTACATAAATAAAGTAATAAAAAGTAAATAGAAAATATACCCTCGAGACTAACTAAGGCAAGATTACATAAAACTTAGATTGGACTGGTAATGACATATGCCTCACAAACATGAATGATTACAAAGGCTGATTAAAATAGCCTCCTTATATTCCAACCGAAAATTTGGGATGAATACAGAGCCCTGTGAAAGAAGGAGAAGTTTGGAGGAGATGGAGAAACCAGGAGTTATAAACTGTGTATAATGACTTAAATGTTCTGGACTTCATAAAACTTCGAAGGTTAAGTTGTTCCAGCCATGTGATTCGGATGGAGGTGGGTGATATTCCCAAAAGAGTCCTCCAAATTGACTGCCCCAGGAGGAGAGGCAGACCCAGACTAAGATGGTTAGATAGCATGACAGCTGACTCCAGCATACTGCTACTAGGAAAATTGAACTGGTAGGCAGCTGCAATGGATCCAGCTGGATGGTGGAAGCTACTAGAGGAAGCCCACCCTCCGGTTGTAGCGCCAACGAGATAGTTAGAAGTATAAAATAATAAGATATAGTGAAATCTATCTAAACATGCCTTGAACATTGAAATGAATAGAAATATTAAGTTATATAAATATTCTGATGACTAAATCCTTCCCCAAACCACTTTCATTGATATAATGATATATTATAGGAAGGATGGGACTTCAAATACTAGGATTATATAGACCTATAAGATGCAGTATTAATTTTGACTATATGGGTTGTAATACTCTGCTGCTGGATTACGAAGAAAGTTATTTTAAGCTGAAATTCATACAAACTAGTTTAACTAAAAGAGACGAACTTTTCCTTTAGCGTCGCCGTCCTCTTTGTAAAATTAGGTTGGTAATTGTAAAAGCGGGCCGTTTTAACAGAGAACGAGTTCACTTAGAAGAAGTTCTAATAACTTCTACAATACGTTTTCAACTTGGATAGAATTCGTGCTTTGTTTTATCTACTTATAAGAAAAGCCCTCGAGAACCGGATTAGGGATATTGTGGAACTGGCTCGTGCTCAGCAGTTTTTTGAAGTGGGTTCATTCCGAGAGCCCTCGCCTTAAGTTGTCCACTAAAAACAGTAATTGAACTCCCCTGCAGTTATATCTACAGCCTCCTTCAAGTGCGAATATTAATTCGCAGCTCTTGATAAAACTGTACTTTTAAACAACACTGGTATCAATATATCAGCAATAATTTAGTTACTCCTTTTATAAACTGTATCACAGGCGGATCTACGGGGGGGGGGAGGGCTTTCGGGCTGAACCCTCCTCCCCCCAAAATGGTAAAATATAATCATGTTTTATAGAAAAAAATATTAAAAACTATCTCTTAAAGTATTCTTGTTTGTTTAATTACATTTAATAGAACTTCAAGAACCACTTAAACACCGTTTCATATAGGTAGTTAATTTCTTTCTTTTTTTTCAAATTAATTATCGTTATATGTATATGAAAAAAAATCTTTCGGGCTGAAGCCCCCACCCAAAATTAAATCCTGGATCCGCTAGTGAACTTTATATGTAAGTTTGTGTCCCGTAATTAGAGGGGAATATTTATCGGAGTGATGAGCGGAATTAAAGAACTACAAAATTTTTTATCTAAACATTGGTCCGATTTTCGGTAGAATTTAAGTAAGCTGAGTATTTAAGTTTTGTATTTTTGTAAGTTAGTTATGTTTTTTGTTGAATACCAAGCGATAACTTAAGAAATACTTAATTTAATTTATTTAAAGTAATTGACAACTGCTTCACTGTAAATTAGACAATATTTACTTTAAAATAAAATATAATTAGTCATTTTAAAACTATCTAAGGAGGTATTTTGAGCTACGAAACTAAGCTTACTCCTGTTTCTAAAAAAAAAAACATAAATTATTCCCGATTGTTTTTTATCATATCACGAATACCCTACTTTAAAAAAACGTCTCCGTTTTATTTGTTTTAAGCCCATATTAATTAAGTTCAGCTTTATTGGGAAAACACTTGAGATTCATCTCAAGTTGTTTAAAAAAAAATGATGTGATTTTATGTCCTGTCGCCAAAAAATACTCGTGTTTTCAGCAAAAATGACTACAAGAAATTGTTGCAAAGCATTTATTTCTTGTTTCTCCATGATGAGAGATGTATTATAATAAATATAATTGCCTAAATACACTTAGTATTTAAATATAATAATTTAAATAAGAAAGTTAAATATAATAATCTTTCGATTATTCGTCATCTAAAGTGATAATAAAAAACTGTTTTATACTGACTTCGTAAATGGCTTTGTCTTATCGTAACAAACAAGTTTTATATATAAGAATGTTCTCGGAAATGGAGCGTTTTCAATCTGGAGATTGGTTAAAGTTGTCAATTTATCGAGGGGGTAATTACTTTTAACTCCCAACATGTCAAAGTAACGAGGTTATATAGGCCAAACGGCCCATTATTTTTATAGGCCACCTTTTTTCTAGATTTTTATATGAAATTATTTTAAGATTCAAATGAAGAGCAACTGGATATTCATAATTCTTTAGTGCCTAATTGAATAATTTACTTAATGAGAAATGCATCATTTCTGAGAATTTTGTAAATTAAAAAGTTAGGTTACGATAAATTCACGAAGTTTTAAACGGATTTTAATAATAAAAAGGGGTCTGTATCACGGACTAATATTAAAATACTGAACGAAGGTCAATGCCATATTGAAAAAGATGGATTGGATTAAATTTTCTATTAGAAATTAATATTTTTCGGTAGCAGGTTATTTTCCAACTGTTATTTATTTAACATTGATTCAATCGCAAATACCAATAAAGGAACATATTTAATTCTTTATAGAACACTGGTCAATTAATCAACCTCATCAATATATTCGTACTATTTTGGTTTTTAAAAGAAACAGAAACTGTATTTGTCTTATTTAGAGCTACTAAGTGAAGGTAGATGTTCAAGATGACGAAAGGTTCCAAGTAGATTTTAAATGGTCGATATTTTTTCTAATAAATTAGTTCATATTTATATACATATATTAATTGTAGATATATTTATTATATATATATATATATATATATATATATATATATATATATATATATAATATATAAAAAACCTCGCTCGGGCTCATTACCGCGTATGGGGAGCGTCCCACGGGTGGCGGATGTGGGGATGGTCGGTGGAAATTCCTTGGAAGTTCCTCCCGGCTAAGTCCGATGGACTCGCTGACCAACAATGAGAGGGGCCCTCCAGACTTGCTGGAGGGAGGGGACCTCCAGACTTGCTGGAGGTAGGGGCCCACCAGACTTGCTGGAGGGTGTGACGTAGGATTGAACGCCCTACTCACATATCTTTAGTTCACCAAACACCACAAAAAGTCATGGATCTCCCTAAGGTAAAACGCTCATTATCCGGAGGTAAACTAGTCCCCCGTTCGGGTCTCCGGGTGGGGACTGCTTTAGGGGATTCATGCCGCAAGTTGAAATATAGGGATTTAAATATTGGTACGTGGAACGTAAGGAGTTTAAACACAGCAGGGGGGCTAAAATCGGTCGCGAATGAGGTAAATGGGTACAATTTGGATGTCGTGGCTCTGCAAGAGGTTCGCTGGCCAGGGGAGGGCTCGATGAGGGAAGGGAAGTACACTATTTGGTACGGAGGAAGCGGGAATCATTGTTTAGGTACCGGGTTTCTAATTAGGCGTAGATTACTATCCGCTTTGAGGGACGTACAATTCTTTAGTGATAGAATTTCGGTAGCTACATTTCAGGGACGTTTGTTTAAAATCGCATTAATAAACATACATTGTCCGACCGAAGACAGTGACGATGAAGTCAAAAGTGAATTTTACGATAAACTCGAATGGGTTTATGATAAACTACCACGAAACTACATGAAAATAATTGTAGGTGACGCGAACGCAAAGGTAGGAAGGGAAGAAGTTTATATTCCGACGATTGGTAAAGAAAGTTTGCACGAATATAGTAATGATAATGGGATCCGTCTGATAAACTTTGCCATCTCGAAAAACCTGATAATTAAAAGTACGACGTTTAAACATAAGGATATTCATAAATATACTTGGACATCACCGGATTCGCAAACACGAAATCAAATCGATCATGTCTTGATACAACACAGCTGGCAAAGCAGTATAATTAATGTACGGTCTTATCGCGGAGCAGATTGTGGTCGGATCATGAATTAGTAATCGCGAAACTTCGACAAAATCTTAATATAAAAAAGAGAAAAGAAAACCGTTTCGATTTTGAGAATTTTAATTTGGAAAAATTAAAAAATCCATCAATTAGAAACCAATTCGAGCTAGATGTTAAGAATAGGTTTGAAGCTTTAGAGCTTCCTGACGAGGACCACGAGGATATTGACAAGTTATGGATAGAGATCAGAGATAATATTAAAGCCGTCGGTAACTCGTGTCTAGGAAAAAAGGAAAATAAGAATAACAAACCGTGGTTTGATGAAGATTGCTTAAACATGTGTGAAAAAAGAAAAGCCGCTAAATTAAAAGCTCTAAATAATCCTAGCGAAGACAATCTGGAATACTTCCGAATCTCAAAGAACGAAACGACAAAATTGCTCAAAAATAAAAAAAGGGAGTATCTTAACGTCTGGAATTAGGGATGATAATAACAATATTCTGACCGATCCGGTTGACATATTGAATAAGTTTAAGGACCACTTTGACAATATTTTAAATACGGGAAATTATGATCTGTGTCCTCCTTCTGAGTACCAGAGTGCTGAACCATTAATAGAAGGACCAAGTAAAGAGGAAGTTGAAGTAGCTATCGGAAAATTAAAATCATATAAAGCAGCGGGAATCGATAATATTCCTACTGAACTAATTAAGGCATGCGGGGAAGCTGGAGTTTCTAAAATACATCGGTTGGTTAAAAAGATCTGGGTGAATGAGAAATTACCTGAAGAATGGAAAGAATCTATTCTTATTCCGATCCACAAAAAGGGCGCGAGGACGAATTGTAATAACTATCGAGGAATTTCACTCCTTCCGGTATGTTATAAAATATTCACTTCAATCTTAACCAGTCGAATCACGGAATACGCCGAGGAAATTATCGGAGACTACCAATGCGGATTTAGACGGAATCGTTCGACTATTGATCAAATATTTTCTTTACGGCAAATATTAGAGAAAAAATTGGAGTATAACGGTATTGTTCACCAGCTGTATATAGATTTTAAAAAGGCTTACGATTCTATTGACAGCCAGAAACTGTATAATATTCTAATCGAGCAGGGGATTCCAAAAAAACTAGTAAATCTAGTCAGGATGTGCTTGACGGAGACACTCAATAAAGTTAGAATCGGTAATAATTTGTCCGAAAAATTTGAGGTTCGTTCGGGCTTAAAACAGGGGGATTCTCTTTCGCCTGTCCTGTTCAATTTGGCATTAGAACATGCCATTAGGGAAGTAATGTGAACCGAGAAAGGGTTGGATCTGGGCGGGACAACATCCGTGCTGGGCTATGCTGATGATCTGGTACTGTTAAGCGAAGACGTTGAAACTATAAAACTAAATACGACAACGTTAATGAAAGCCGGTAAAGAACTAGGACTCGAAATAAACGTGGATAAAACAAAATATATGGTTAGCTGCAAAAATGGCGATACTACTGGTGATATCGATATAGATGGTAATATGTTTGAACAGGTAGATAAATTTAGGTATCTAGGTTCTACGATAACTAGAAAAAACGAAATTGAAGAAGAGATTAAGGTTAGACTGAAGGCGGGGAATGCTTGTTATTTTTCTGTGACAAAACTACTTAGTTCGCGCCTCTTGTCCCGAAACTTAAAAATTAGAATCTATAAAACAATTATCTTGCCTACAGTTCTTTATGGATGCGAAACTTGGCCGCTTACATTAAGGGATGAGCAGCGTCTTAAGGTTTTTGAAAATAAAGTATTGCGTAGAATATTAGGACCGAAGAAGGATGAGTTAACCGGAGAGTTCAGACGGTTACACAACGCCGAATTGCGTGAGATGTATCCGGGTAATATAATTGAGGTAATTTCATCGCGGCGAATCAAATGGGCTTGTAAAGTTGTTGGGCTTAGTAACGAGAGAATTCCTAAAAGGTTAATATTTGCTGTGCCGAATGGTAAGCGTCCGAGGGGTAGACCGAAGCGAAGGTGGGAAGATTGCATTAAAGCCGATCTGAAGAGACTGGGTTTGGACGGCGAACGGTGGAGGGAGGTGTGTAACAAGCGATTGGTGGTGTCGGCATCGAACCTTCGGGTTCGCTAAGCCTTATTATTATTATAATATATATTTAGGAATATATATATACAATACTAATCTATTTAATAACATAAATTACTTAATTTATCACTCACTTCTTATTAGATTTCACAAAATAAAAGTTCGTGATCATTCTTTTGTGTGACCGTTCTTGAGAACATTATTTTTTTTTACATTTTGACTTTACAAAAAACATAAAGTAAAGACCTGGTGATCGATTGGAATAAAAATACACTCGATTAGCTCCAATAAAATATTGTAAATATTAAACAAAATTAGAGCGATTGTTGTTTGTAATTTTATTGATCATTGATTAATATTCAGGATTTTGTATTTGATTTTTATAAAAAATCACTGATAACATACATCGGTAAAAATACTTTATCAATGAACCGATATAAAAAATAAATTTTTAAGAGGTTTGTTGGTTAAGGGTAGAGAATTAAGGGGACCTAAATCGGCTACAAGGAAAAAATACGACTATTGGTCCAAGATTTTACCATATTGTGTTTTTTTTTATCCTTTATTTATTGTTAGGCTCGAATAAATATTCTGGGTTAAAATATTGCACCATCAGTTTCTCCTGCTGACATCTATTTGGATTGAATCGATCTCTATGCGGAGAGAGAGAGGGGAGATTTTAAAATTTAACACCCTTAAAATTTTAAAAGCCGGACGTTACGTGCAGTGCTATCATCAATCTTTTAAATATATTACGATAAAAAAAAAGAAGCATATTTTATAATACTGCAAGCTCATAATACGGAACGAAACAGATTTTAAAATAATCCACAGTACCGGGAAACTCTGGGAACTTTTACGAACACAACTTCCTAATTAATCAGTTGACATGTTACAGTAGCTTATCAGTGATTTATAAAAAAAAAATTGAAAAATAACAGCCTACTATAGTAATTATTGAGCTTACTGTTGCGCTGCTGTAATCAATCAAGTAATTATTGAATACAAGAAAGAACTACAATGATAAATGGGCGTTCAGCAGTCAATATATCTCTTTGAATATCGAGACATCAGTTGAGGTCTGTGGCTTGTAGGCCAATTTTTGACGTTTTTTTCAAGAGATTGTGTTATTTGTTAACCTAAATGACAGAGAGGAAACAAATAAAAAAATTAATGGAAATTTAATAAAAAGATTAATGGTTTCCAGCTATGAAAAATCAACCAACGAACAGATCTTCCTAAAATAAAATCATCCATAGAATACTGGAAAAAAAATCAATATTTTTATTACACTTTGGTTATATTTTTCAGGTTTCTATTCAGGGGAAATTTTATTAGTTGGCCAGTTTAAATTAAATTATGTTTATAAAAAATTTATTTGACAGAAATTTCGATATATTACAAACATAACATTCCTGTTAAAATAATTTCTATTTTTTTTATTGAAAATATTTCCAAAATTCTAATGGGTTTCATTAAAATAAGCATTGCATTAATTTTACCTAGATAAACCTATATGCACATTTAATTTGTATCCCTTATATAGTAATCTTATTAGTTGGGTCGTGTATTAGTAAATTAACTATTTTTTAAATATTTTATTGACATCCATAATGACCTTAATGTTCCATATGTTTCCGATTTGGCCCAATCCAGATACCTATCTTTCCATAACAAACTTCAGGACAACCCGAACCCTCTCGTTTCAAACCTTGCTTCCTACTCGATCCCTGTTAATCCTCCGCGGCGTCTGAAAAGAAGGTGGCCTCGTGATCTTCTTGTGTAAATTTATTTGAGTGCTACCAGTGGGCAGTTTCTCAACAAGCGATTTCATGTTATTATATTCCTGAATGCACATTTACTAGATGTAAATTTGTAATAAAAAAAATATTTCGTCTGTTCATTATTCCTAAAATTGGTGTCTTGAGTTTTTATTTGTTATATAAATTAGGCCATTATTTACCAACATTTTATTTATTAGTTATTTTATTATGACGTTTCGACCATCTTCAAGACTGATGTCCCTCCAGAAATGACGTAGAGGAAACTCTTAAATAGCAGGATAATTTAATTTTTCACTGAACAAATTAATACGACATTATTAATGAATATTTAATGGAGGACTCATTAAGACTTGAAAATGGACCTAGTGATGGTCGAAACGACGTAATAAAATAACTAATAAATAAAATGTTGGTCAATAATGGCCTAATTTATATAACAAATATCAAAAAAATATTTGTACTCCTTCAGATATAATTAATAATTAATACAATGGATGGAAGATAAATAAACATTGTTGAAACAAAACATAAGAAAGTATGGAAAAATAAACAGCATTAAAGGAATAACTAAATATGAAGCAAGGAAAAATATTAAATAAAAACAAAAATAAATAAATATAAAAATAAAGGCAAATAAGCATAGACACGAATAAATATGGTGGGAATCAAAGTTTTTAATTTTTAATTTTAAAAGTACAATCCGCCACATTGAAGGCCAATAAGTAAAAGGGCTAAATGTGTTCATTCATACCATATATGCATATAATATGGAAATAAAAAATAAAAATAAATAAATGAATAAATATAAAATAAATGAGTAAATTAGGGAAAGTAAATATAAAAATAGAATAACAAACATAATTGAAATAAAAAATAAATCAATAAGTAAAAATAATATAAATCATCTTAACACATTCATTCCTATGTACAGATCAAAGTTATAGTGTTAAATGTTTCTCATTGCTCCACGTTTCTCGTTATGTTGTTGAGTTAATTATTTTTACTTTTCTAATTTTCTATTCTACTTTTTAATATATATTTATTCGATATTTTTAATATTACGTATAAAATTACAGTCTATTACACAAGACATTACTTTTAATTAATCCCAATTGGTGGACGAGAGTCATTGTGCAGTCCTTGTTATGTATTGAACATAGCAAATGAAGTTTTTAAAATTATTATTTGTCAAAAACAATTTTGAACGAAACCGACTTCTGACATCTAAAACAGCGTCGAGGGGCAACCTTCAATGACCGACCCCCTGTACCTGGAACCCTGGGGAAGGCTTAGAGCAAAAACTAGTAACGGGTAAAGTAACTGGTTCCTTTTAGTAAACCAGTTATTGTGGAGTAATAGGGTGACGTTAAGAACAAATAGAAACCATCCTTGCTCCACCCTCAAAAGTTTGTATAAAATCTACTGAGAAGCAAAACAATAGGTCTTATGTCGATTTCTGGCTTGGAGGATAGGTCTTATGTTTTCTTCCGGCTTGGGGACTGAAGGCTTGGCCCGACATAGAGCACACAGATGGGCGTCTTGAAGAAGTTTTTGGATCTGGCCTTGACGAGGTGACTTAGGATCAGCGGAGGCAGCGATGAAACTTGCCATAACTACACCACTTCACATACTATAATAGCTAAGTTGTAATTCCTAATCCTAATGTTATAAAATATTTCATGACAAAATAATTCTCAAAACAGTCCATCTGAAACCATACCTGCAAAGTCATTATTAAATCATGTTTTTTATTTAGTTTATTGTATATAGTGTTTGCACATTAAAATTTGTATATATTCTTTATTAAACACAGAAATAAATTAAGTTTTTAGTAAAAGTTGTCATAATTCTGCCAGCTTTTTATATCTTGGTGATCAGAGATAATGTTGGTAATTAGAATGCATGATAAACACAAACCAGCCTTTGAGGAAAGAAATCCAATTAATTAATTCTGGAACAATCATTATAATATAGATTCAAATTTATTTTACTGATTTAGGTTTAGGAACTAGGTTTTTATTAAACATTTCTGGGTAATTATCATCAATAATTATCCAGTGGCATCCCGAATAAAATTTCAACATTCCAAAACGTAACATTTCATCCTCAGTCTGGATAGGTATTACTATATACTTAATGCATATTTTAAGAATATTAGACCCATTGTATGGTCCCTAGGGTATTGATATGAAAAAATGTAGGTAATTTGTATAGATGTCGTTTAAAAATATTTGTCTAAAACTCGTCTATTAGTTTAAGAACGTAATTAATGTTGATTGTGTTGCAGAATATACTTACCATCCTACAAGGCTCTTCCTCGTCCGGGAGCCAGGCGTAGGGGTCATGATGATAGTAGACGTGGCGGAGCGGGTAGTGATAAGGCGGCATCCACCGGGGCAGTGGGGCCCACTCCTGAGGTGGCCTGCGGACCAGCTCGGCCAGGTTCTCGTCCGAGGGCACCCTCCTCTTCACGCAGACCGTCAACAGGCTAGGGCTGCGGGAGCTGCAACTCGAGTCCTGGAACAGTACCGTCCAACCGTTCCAAAAGTAAAATGTTCACAATAAATAATATAGCAAATACAATTAGGTGTCATATTCTAATATAATAAAAATATAAATAATTTCGTTTTTTTTTTTTTTCATCTTGAATATGATATAAATTCACATCTATACAACTGCAAGCTCGAAATATATAAACGTGAGTCATTGAACGCAGAAGTGGCGTAAATAAAACACTGTAGTATTGAGATATTGATGACTTCTTAGATTTAATAGTTCTATAAAAGTTGTAGAATATCTACTTACCAGAAACTTATTCATTAAACAATTTTATGCAAACATTTTTTTTTTCAAATTTGCGGTAGTTGACGGATATCTCGGAAATTACGCGAGGTTGCGAAAAAACGTAGCTAGAAATCAGTCATGTTGCAAATTCTATCAGCTGTAATTTTGTATAGAACATGCTATGTGTTGAACATAGCAAATAAGTTCTAAAAAATAAATTTTAAAATTATTATGGGCTGTGGAAGACAAAGGTGAATGAAACCGACTTCTGACATCAAAAACAGCGTCAAGGGGAGAGTAAGTAGATAAGGACCGACCTATACCTGGACCCTGGGAAAGGCTTAGAGTAAAAACTAGTTAGTAACGGACTAAGTAATTGGTTTCTTTTAGGTGTTACCAGTTATTGTGAAGTAATAGAGTGAAGTTAAGAACCAATGAAAATCATCCTTGTCCCACCCTGAATATTTCTATAAAATCTTCCGAGAGGTAAGAAAAGAGGTCTTATTTATGTTGATGTCTGGCCTTGGGGAGGGAGGGAGGGGCGTTTGCTGATTTCTGGCCTTGAGGATAGGTCTTATGTTTTCTTCCGGCTTGGGGACTGAAGCCTTGGCCCTACATAGAGCACACAGATGGGAGTCTTGGAAAAGTTTTTGGACCTGGACTTGCCCAGATGACCTCGGATCAGCAGATGCAGCGATGAAATCTACTACTTACACCACTTCACATACCATAATAGCTAAATTGTAATTCCCAATCCTAATGTTAAAATATTTCATGGCAATAATTCTCAAACAGTCCATCTATCTGAATTCACAGGCATTGATTATATTCATTGAATCATGTATTTAGTTTTTTGTAAATATAATTTGCATATATAATTTAGTAAACATAGAAATAAAATAAGTTTTTTATTAAAGTTATTTTATTGAATATTTAATAGTTGACCGTTGCATTATAAAGGAAGGAGATGGTCCGGGGTTGCTGTCATAAATAGGCTAAATAGTGATAAAAATATTTTATTGAAAGCCAACATTTCAACCCTACTTTGCAGATCTTTATCAGGGAGGTGTGTTCATCTAGGAGTTTCACTTAGAACACACTTAGAACAGTTCTAAGTGAAACTCCTAGATGAACACACCTCCCTGATGAAGACCTGCAAAGTCGGGTCGAAACGTTGGTTTTCAATAAAATAGTTTTACCACTATTTATGACCGCAACCCTGACCATCTCCTTCCTTTAAAGTTATTTTAATTCTGTCACCCATATATATCATGATGATCACAGGTAATGTTGGTAATTATAAAGCATGATAAACACAAAGCAGCCTTTGAGAAAAGAAATCCAATTAATTAATCCTGGACCAATCAATATAATATAGATCCAAATTTCTCTGACTAATCTTTCATTATTAATTTTCTTTAAATAATTCTGGGTATTTATCACCAATAATTAACCAGTGGCATCCCGAATAAATTGCAACACTCCAAAACGTAACATTTCAAAGGTCTTTGTCAATACAATGGATAATTTTCTTGATATAAGTGAAAACCCGAAAAAAGTGAACTTCTAGGCGTCCCTTCCCCACATCAGGTTCCTCGACCTAATTGTGGCGACTCTGAGTATGTTAACCTCCTTACTTGTCAAAACAATGTCCCAAAGTCAAAAATTGTGTCCCCGCCATTTCCTTCTATAATCATTCATTCATTGAACTATCGGTATTTGTAAGGCAGTTCTGTTTCAAAGCCAACGGTTGTGCATGGAGTTGACTAGGCCGAGGTCACACTTAAATGCGACGTTTTTTTCTCAATTAATAATTAAGAGTACCCACTTCATTTAAAAGAGGCTGTGTGTACCCCAGGGGACTCTCCTGATCCAAGGGTCGATACATAGCTAATATAACAAAAAATACCAACCTGAGCTGAACTCAAATACGTGACCTTGAACATTGAAAGTCAGCACCTTATTCACTGAGCTACCCCGATCTCTAGATGTATAGCTAGTAACTATTTAGTTAAAAATTACTTAAGGCCGTGATTGTCAAGATTGCTAGGGCGTCATAACCTTATCAATCTTAAATCTAGTTGCAGAGATTCAAATCAGAATGTTCAGAGCTAAGATTAATGTAATATGTAGTAAGATTTATATAAATTAAAAAACAAAACATATATATTAACTGAGTAAATATAAAATATGACATGACAAAAGAAAGGGCATGAAAATATAAATTAGGGAGAAGCACAATAAATTTGTACTGCTGCCCAACTTCGTTGGGCTGCTAAATCACTCAGCAGACTGATCTGTCATAATTGATACCATTTGATAAAACAGAACAAAACATCTGGTGTGTACACTCACACGACTTTCCTACCTATTTCAGAAAAGTTTTGTATCTTGTATAAGTTCATGAAGAAACAAAAAAATATTGAACTAGATTTATTTTCCTGAAAATTGATCAAAGAAAATATTTGAGTACGATTTATTTGATAAATTAAGGCAATGTAAACCGGCTTAAGGTAGATCAGTGTAAACATTTCAATACTCTCTAATATTGCTGATCAAAAACTTTTTGCCATAGCTTAGTATTGCCAAACAATAATTTCTGTTAAAAGTAGGAGAAATGGTGAAGCTAGTGTGATGCGAGCCACAGATTTCCTTACTTTCACTCAGTCAGCTTTTTTTCTCTCATTCACCCCTTTCTGACACCAGGATATGAACCCGTAATCTTACATTGGAAATTGAATAGCTGTAACTTTGTTCTTAGTTGCCCAAAGTGAACGATTTTTATATAGTTTTGTAGGGAATTTCATTACCTTTCAAAAAAACAAGATAAACGGCGATTTTCGGATGGAGCACCGAATTTCTGTCACAGGCATCAGTAGTCAAAACCATACAAAATAAAAAAAGAAGCAACAAAATCGGTTCTGTAGTTCCCGAGAAAATTTTGTCCCAGACAGACAGATAGACCAATGGCTAAAAATGTGTTTTTCGGACTCAGGGGGCTCTGAAACGTATAGATCTGTCGAAAACCGCATATCGGATATTTGACCCGATTGCAATACTTTCCTTACCTAATATTGGTAGGAAAGTAAAAAGATAAAGTATAACGGGACCATCATCCAACGTACCGAATGTTATAATTTATTCATTCATTGTTATAAGTTTCTTATAATTGTTATTACGGTCAACCACAAAAAAGACAGGCGAAGTAGTCCGAATCATCAAGTGATATAATCGATAGCTTGCTGACGATATTATCAAAATTATAACTTGCAGTTTCGAACCACCTTTAAACCTAACTCAGTGTTTTATAACTTGGGAGTTTGGTGAAAATGTCAAAGATGCTTAGAGAAAGATATGAAACTTCTGTCGCAACGTGTATATTGTATATAATATGGAATATATTCACATAGAAGTTTGAAACAACGAAAAAGTTTTAGTTCTATCGTTGGTTGTATCTTGTTTTTCAAGAGTAAATGACTACGCTGGATAAATACTGGTATTAGTTCACTAGGATAAAAAAGTGCTAAAAACATTTTATAAAAAAGTTTATTCAACATGTCAGCGAACAAGTTGCTAGGGAGAGTTGGCAAGTAGATTTTACAAATTTGTTGATCATTGATGGTTTCATTCGAAATTAGATTGGTTTGTATGTCGCTTGCAGTTCGCTATTAAAGTTTGTAACGATGCCAGAACAATTAATTATAGTATTCTGAGGCTCTTTGAAAAAATCTCATGTGGCTGAAGGGAGGAAACGATTTTTTTTTTGTTCAATAATTCAATTTCACAGTTACCAAAAAGCATTTTATCTTCGATCTAAACGTCCCCATATTTGTTCGATATAATATCTGAAATTTTTAACTGTAGATATTAATTTTAAAAATTAAGAGAGAAAGATATAATCTGGAATGTATTGTTTTTAAACTATCATATTATTTATATAAAAAAATCCATAAAAATCCAACGCACGCCTTATATAATCTTCAACGTAACCTTCATTACTGGTATTAGCAGATCCAAGATTTAATTTTGGAGCGAGGCTTTATATATATATATATATATATTGGTAATTACTCTGGTGAAAGAGAAAGAATCTATCTGTATGCTGTAATGTTTAAGTTATATGTTAAGACCTATTCAATAAAAAAAAAATACATTTTTTTTCTTGATAGCTACTTTTATTTAGTAGCTATATATGCAATATAATATAAAAATATAATATAGTACTTAGCTTATATGAAAAAAAAAATGAAGAAAAAATATATATTCCTATTTTTTTTCTGGGGGGGGGAGGAGGAAGGGAGAAGAGTGAAAGCCCTTCCTATAAATTAGAAAATGATGACCGTTGCAAACTCTTGTCAAAAAGTAAAACTTTCTTTCCTATTTTCCTCGACAATGTGCAAATTACACGTAAAATTAGTTCCCTATCTTGGATTTAAATTTGGCCATACAAGAAGATTGGACCACATAATAAAAGAAAAACACTAAATATAAGATCACGACTTCTATATTCACTTCTTTCAAGATGTTCAAGATTAATACATTAACAGTTATGTAACAATTAAACTTACTACAATCCATTTGCACCTACGCTTCACATATATTATATCTGCGACAGTAAAATAGAACCACATACATAAACTACAAATATTTCAGTATTTAATATTTCTACAAATATTCATAATTACATAGTTTTTAGAAAAAAAAAAGAAGATAAGAACTGTTTTATTAATGAAAATTAAACAAAATTATTACATGTACATTTTTTAATTATTTTTGGTTCGTGATTTATATTATATTAAAAATTTTAATGATCTACCTTTTTTTGTTTTAATTCTCTAAAGAAAAAAAAAACATAATTAGTAATATTCTTTGTTATATTATATTTTTTTCTCAATTTCCATTATAAATTAAAGAAATTAGTAACGCTTTTATTAGAAAAGAGATTTTGAGTGATGTAAAAGTGTGCCCACTTTGCGTAGAAGGATTAAATAACCATTATAGTCCCACTTTGAGCCAATTTAAATTTTGTAAATTAAATCTTCGTTAACTTTAATCTCTATCAAATTAGACAACCCTTACTTAGTTCTAGTTCTAAATTACAATAAAGGTTTAATGAATTGAATGTCCCATAAGAATTTAATTAATTTTAAGAAATTGAATTTTATTATCTTTATAATTTATTTTATAAGTTCTAGTATATTTGATAAAGCTTACTATTAGAACTGCCTAGAAATTTCTGATTTTATAGAAAAGAATCAACTGGGCAACTTTTCCATTAAATAGTTCCAGAATCAATTCATAAATGTTCCTATTTTTTTTTTTAACTACAGCTAGGTCATTGAGTGAAACATTTCTCCTGCCTTTTCATGTTTATGGGATTTAATGAATTTGATTGTATAGAAGATAGGTTACAGAAATTTTTGATTGTTTGCAAAATTGTCTCTATTTCAAAATTACTTTTCGCAAAAAGTACCATGATTAATATACATTTATAATTATTATACGATATGATGACAAATTTTACAATTAATACATTTTTATTCATATTGTCCATTATCTCCTATTGAGTAGCCTCTATCCTAAGTGGCCATATTCTTTTTCACTAATTACCGGAGTCCTTTGAGCGAGGACTGTGAACAAAGTGACTACAAGTATTGTCCAAGGGCTGAAGGGCCTCTGTAGATCTAATAGGCTTTGATCAAAGGGTCAGGGTGTTGTCCCTTTGACCTCCGCCGGCTAAATCTATACCATTTAGCTACCTTCGCATTGACTTCTTGTCTCTCAACGATTACACCGCGTCGTATAATGGTAAGAGAGCGGTAAAAAAACCGATTTCAGGATATTATGATACTTAAAAATTTCTTAAGTTTTGTAATGTGAGGCATACTTGAATATATTCTAAAAGTTTAGGCAAGAATAAAACTACGGTTTTCCAAGAGTTTCAATAAAATATCATAAAAAAAGTTTTTATGTATCAGTAAATATATTTTAGGTGTTTTTGTTGAGTTTCAAAATATTTCTTTATGTGCAATTTATTTAAATGAGTCTAATAATATCGTAAATACGTTATTTCTTAATAAATGCTATCATTTCGTATTTCCTTAGGATAAGTACGTTGCGCCAACGAGTGCCAAGATATGTGGAGTTAAAATGTTCCTTAAACCTAGTGCTAATGATAAATACAAAAATCAGTTGCGGTAACTTGCGGCTTTGGTAATTATCTAGCAAATTCTGTCAGAAAAGAAGTTTAGAAACCAAACAAGATGAAAATACTATCAAGACATAAATAAATGTATTCCTAATATAATTTATTCCTCCCAATCATAGAAAGGTGGAAAAGTATAGAAACAAAGAAAATGCCAAGGAATATGTTTAAAAAAATTCAAACGAATTTCGTGACACAAAATTGATATTAGAATATTGTTTTCAGTTCAATACCACGTATTTCGTTTTACCTTCATTTGCTTATACAACGATTTGCTCAGCTTCTCATATCACAGTTTTTCCGATCTATATTCTCTTGATAGTAATATAGGTACATATTTAAATATTTAACCTAAATTAAAAGTTTCCTACAGTTTTTTTCTCATTTTCATGCCTTTTTCGAAGACTCTGTGTCGTTTCACAGATTTATTTTCCAGTGAATTTAATAGAATTCAACATTTATAAGCTATAGATTATACATGTTCTTTATTCGAAAAATTAAAAAAAAAATTAATATTCTTTAAGTTATTTTTTTCTCTTTTACTTTATTTTACTGGTAATTTCCTTAAAATTCATCCCTTAAAATGAACTCCAAGACCAATGTCTTTTTTATGTGGGAAAATAATATTAAAATTAACTCTACAGACAGTAGAGCTCCTTAATCTAAGAAGCTAAATTAGTAAAAATTAAAAAAATAAAATAAAAATTATGATCAATATTAATGAGAAAGTCCCCAATTTTTGTATCGCGATTTGCTCTCAAACCCCTAAGAAAGCCGTGTAAGTAGTGACAGATAATAATGATGTGCACATCGACATAGCCACGGAACAATATTCTGTTGATGCAAAAATAAAAATTATTCATGAGACGCAATAAACGAAATAATAATAATATATATCGTAATACGAGCAGACTGTTTTGTTTTCGTTTGTTTGTTTTTTTATTCAAATAATTTATTATCATTAATATTAATTTTTTTTTCTTTTCTTTTTACCTTAAGAATTTTCTGTACTATTTCACTACAAGCTATATTTCTTTGTTTCTCTCTCTCTCTCTCTCTCTCTCTCTCTCTCTCTCTCTCTCTCTCTATATATATATATATATATATATATATATATATATATATATATATATATATATATATATATATATATATATATTATTAACTTTTATATATCCATCTTTATGTATTTCATTTTTTAAAAATTTTATTATATTGTAAATATGGTATGAATGTGCCTTACAGCTTTAATACTCAGTGCCCTTAAGTGCGGTAAAATGCATATCTGAATAATAAGATTAATACCAAAATAAAAAAAAAAAAATCGAGCAATCGATTAGCGTGACCCTTTTAGCTCGGGGAAGGGTTGCCTCATTTTAAAAAAACATACTGGACGGTGAGAAAAAGCGTGAATGAAGAAGTATGAATCGCTCGACAACTGAACCAACGATCACGGAAATTTATTAAAATCGTATATGATTATAATAAATGCTTTTTATAAAAAAAATAAATAATTCACTTTTATTAACTATATTGTAACTTTTTTTTTAATAGAACATAAATTTAAATATTTCAGTAAAAAATAATGAGACTATGAAATACATTATGGGACTAAAACGAATGAATGCAAATATCATGTGTTATAAATGTTTTTTGATATTTTAAACAATGAATTTTTATAATATTACTAATTGAAATATCCCTTAAATTTATACAATATCAAATTTAATTTAAAATTCAAATCGGATAAGAGATGGTTAATTTTAGACCCAGTTTATAGATTATATTTATGAAATTAAAATTGACTTCAAAAGGAATAATAAATACTGCCCCACCGTCCTATTTTAAGCTGGACACCAATTTAAATTCTTCTTTCTATTTAAAAACTTTTTAATATCCTGAATACAAAGAAGTAAAAGAAGACAAATGTAATAAACGACACTTTTTCATTATTTTTTTGAAAGACATATTTGATATCATTGCTTCTAGTTTGACGTTAAATGAATAATGATGACGGTTAAAAACTTTTCCAAAAAGTTGTTAATAATTCATGAATGTGAGGCCCATATTAATTTTTTTATTATTAACAACAAAATCATCAACATATTTAATTTATGTTTTTTTTTTCTCACAAATATTCAGTGATTTTTGACACCCCTATTCATTTAATAGATAACCGAAGATCCATTGAATCGCGAATAATAAAATATTCATTATTCATAGTATCTGAGTTCATTACGGATGTTCTTATATTTTAAAATTTATTTGTGTAGTTTTTAAATTTTTATGTTAAAACATTTATTTACTTTTATAACGTTAGAATATCATCCTAAGTACAATGTTTAATTAAAAATAAAATGTTTTGATTGATTCATTTTTATTTGATATAATAAACAAAAAAATAAATTGGTTATCATGGTATTGCATATGGACAGAATTCTATTAATTAAAAAAACAAATTAAGTAATAAAGGAATATATTTTGAATTTAAGATAAAACAAGTTATGTGGTCTTTAATACGCATTTTACTGAAGTTATTTTTATTTCCTGATGATAAAGTTTCTTGATAAATTATTCGAAATAAAATTTATACAAATCTGCCGAAAAAACTTGGAGTAATTTACGTTTGATTAAGTTTTCCAATTGAAAAATCAAAAAATCATTCCAAAATAAAATCATTCCAGTTGAAATTGCAATAACTTTCATTGGCTACTCAAATTTATCTAGTCCTTTTTTTAATATTTTTTTTTACTAAGAGTTTCCACTAATAGTGGGTTTCCTTAACCTAAAGAACTTGGATGGCTACTTTCCATAATGTCTTATCTAAGGTCCATTCTTCCCGTCGATTCGTCCACTTCGTTATCCCAGGTCTTCCTTGGTTTTCCTCGTCTTCTTCTTTTCCTAGTTTACCATAAGTGGACTTCTTTGCGTAGTGTTCCTTCAGGCATTCTCTTCAAATGTCCATACCACTTCAGACGTTGTATTTCAACCTCTACCAGAATGGTTATTTTAGCCTATTCTTTTCTCCGATTTTTTAAAAAATTAATATCGTATAATGATGAAAGATATTCTTAGTTATTTCCCAATTTATGAAATATGCTTAACTTTGAAAATTATTTGCCAGTACCATGTTTATTCTATTGCCCAATAGACATGGTTTGGATTAATTTTAATTTTTTTTTTTAAATTATATTTTGAAATTTACCAATAAATAATCATTTTTCCAATTGAGATTTAGTCCTTAAAATTAAATAGTATGTTAAAGTTATATGAATTGTATGGTTTAAATAACAATTTTCTAGTATATAAAATACAAACATCAAAGTTAGGTCAAATATATAGTATACTATAATCAAGATGGGAAGAGATACCGCTTGGAACTCCACTCTCTCATGCTTATTAATGTCAGGCACTATTCTACTTACCGTCATATTCGTTGGTTGTCTGCATTCCTGGCAGGTGTGAGCGAAGAAATAAAGTTTAAATAAATATTTTTTTATGCGAAATAATTTTGATAATATCCTAGACGAAGAGATTTTGATCTGCAAATTCATATTAAATTATTGTGTCCCTCCGTTGAACTTTCCTCTCGCTCTCTTCTGATAAGAATTGTTGCAGCATTCTGTGTCAGATTGGACTGCTTTATGGCTTCAGGGAGCCGCTAGTCATTTCCGGCCACTTCCATTTATTTTCCAGACCCGGAAATCCAGGCAGAGGTAGACAGGATGGTACTGTTGAGAAGGCACTACCGTATCCTCTTCGCGCCAACAGGGGTGATATAACGGACCAAGTTTGATTTACAACAGGCAACCTCTGCGGACTACAGATATAAGAAAACAATTCGATTACGTAAGACACTTAGTGTGATTGAAGGGTGTGATTTATTTTATCCAGAAAGCAAGTTGAGTCGAGAAAGTCCCAGGTTCGAATCCCGGCTCATGGCAGATAAAATATTCATTCCGTTTCATCGGCCGTGGTTTTACGGAGATCCTCCTGGGACACAGCCATCCTCTACATAATGGGCACCCTCCATTAAAATAATTGATACAGAGGGAAAACCTGGAGAGTAATCCTGGCACGATCTCCTCCCTGCACAAACTTTTGCCTCGAAACAGTAATTTCTTTAAATAGTACTGAACCCCAAGATCTTGATCTTGAAGGTGGTTGTGGTACAGGAAAGAAAAAAAGAAAAAAGTTGAGTTATGAGGAACTCACAATGAGGATTGATCTTGCATAATCCTTAGTTAACAAAAAAATAATTTCTTCATTAAATATTTAATTTTTAATTTAATTTAATAATTTTTTTTTAAGGGAAGAACCCTATTAGTCCGTTATACAGACTACTTTTTATGGAATTATTAAAATCCGCCTGAGTCTTCATAAATAGGTTCATCTCATCGTAACCTACAACAATTTTATTTAAGTTTTCAATTTGGAGGGGGAAAACTTTGTCTATTTAATTAAGTAATAAAAACTCGAAAATACACATTTGTTTTCTACTTGGATCATAAGATAATTTGATAATAAACTCAAGAAAAAAGTAGTTCTGGGTATTCTGAGGTACGCGTCCCCAGGTTGGTTTCTGCATCTCTCGCACCACCAGAAGAGGAGGTTGGCTTCGATTCAGCGGACGGCTCTGCTGCGCGTCACCAGAGCTTTCAAGACAGTGTCTCATGAGGCAGTACAGGTCCTGGCAGGAGGTGTTCCTCTCGACCTCCTGTTGCAGGAAGACATGTTAAAGCACCAGCTTTCAAGAGAAGGCTCGGCAGGTCTACCAGAAAATCTCCGTGAGAAGATTAACCAACAGCCAGGTAGATGGAAAAAGATAATACAAGACTACACCCTTGACGAATGGAACCAGCGATGGGTAACAACTCCGAAAGGAAGTACTCTTAGAAAATTTTTTCCCACCATCGGTTCCCGGTTAGCAGCAAAATGGGTGGAACCTGGTTATTGGGTCTCCCAACTACTCACTGGACACGGGGGCTTCCGAGCAAAGCTCTTCCAATTTGGAAAGAATATCGACCCCTTGTGCCCCAGTTGCGGAGTCCCAGAGACTGCCGAGCACATTGTCGTAGCATGTACTGCCTATGAGGCACAGAGAGCAAAACTGCTCAGGGAAACCGGTCTCTACATTTTGACTGAAAGGGAGCTCCCTCAACTCATGAGTGAGGAAAACTATCCTCATTTTATAGATTTCATTGCAAAATGGAAATCCATTATAGGCCCAACTCATTTCTACTTGGGAAGAAGAGGAGCTGCACCGCCTGGAAGGCCGCCGGACGGAGTAGCAGAAGAAATCCGTGACCAAACTTAGAAGAAATGTAGTTGAAATATGGACCCAGTCTATAAATATTGTTTTTCTAGCAGCAGTGTGTTGTTACGCGGAAACGCTTAACATCTCACTGCTGCTAAAACCCGTATTGCCTATCAGGCACGGCAGGGATGTAAATAAATAAAATATAAATAAACTCAAGAAAAAAGATGACCTTCAAAAATATTGAGACGTTTCAAATTAACGAGGTTATATAGGACAAACTGCCCAATACTTTTGTGGGCCTGTTTTTTAAAATCTATTATATGATCAAATTATCTTACGATTCGAGTAGAAAGCAAATGTGTATTTACGAGGTTTTAGTACCTAATTAAATAAACAAAGTTTGTCCCCCGCCAGATTGAAAACGCCCTAATTCCAATGGTTTTCGTAAATAAAATAGTTGTAGATTACGATGAGATGAAATTATTTAGTAAATCTCAGGCGGATGTTAATAATTCGATAAACAGGGGTCTGTACCACGGACTATATACAAATGGAGACTATCACAAAATAACGAACAGTATTACCTTAACCTTATGAAAATACAAATTAATTCCTTTTTATACTACATTACAGATATTACAACACTCTTAATGATAAACTAAAAATCACATTCGGCAAAAATCAGACAGTTAAAATAGTTCAAATTATCTAATTAATATAAAATCTAAAATTGTCAACAATGTACACACAATAACAATGAAAACAATAAATACATTTTTTTTTTAAATATTAATACGAAACTATGTTTTAAAATTAAATTAAAAGATCATCCCTTTACCAGAGAACAACCATGAAAAAAGAACCGGACAGATTACATGCCGATGTGGTATATGGAATTTTGCCATAATATGCAGAGAACAACATTACCAAACTATCCTACCTATTCTCTCTAATTTGAGATAAAAAAATATAATTTTCTCACATCTTCTGCAAGTGTTTAATTTAAATATTTCTATCCCATCTAGATTTCCCATACTCTGGTGAATTCTTCACCTTAAACTACTGTAATTTGGACATTTAAATAATATATGATGAAGTGTTTCGTTTTCTTTAGTGGTGTGTTGAGCATATTTTGCACTCAAATTGTGGAGTAATTTATACAATTTTATTATTAACAGACATCTTGATCATATATTTTCCTAAGAGGCGGATCTGCATTAATAGTTTCGTATATTTGAAATTAGTCGGTATCAACAAATACTGGGGAATCTGATCATTATTAAGAAACAGGTTTAAATATTCACTATAAAATGAGCTATGCAATGTTATCCTGTCTCCGTTCTGCAAATGTTTTTTATATTTATTTAATATCCTGTTAATATTTTTTCTGATTATGGCTGAGTCGGTTTCATGAACTAGATTGCCTTTCCAAATAGTATCTCACAATACTCTTACCTAAGAACACCAATTATATTTCGATAGAGCAGGATTAGCTAAGGAAAATTTATTTCTTAGCTTTTGGAATGATATTCATTTGATTATAAAATATTATTAGTAACTAACCAAAAAATTGTAAGTGTACCATGGGAACCATAGTACCTAAGAAGCTTTCGGCAAAAATTAGATTAATTTCAAAGATGGTACATTTTTAAGATTTAAAATGCAGTGCCTGTTGCAGGAGAACCATGACGTCTGCATATAAATCTTTTCAATACGAGTTGTCCTTACTCGATCTGTGGGTATTTTGTCTCATTATTATTATTTTTGAAGTAAACATTTCATTTGGCGCGTTTTGCACTTTTTTTATGGAGAGTGAATTAGATTGTGCCGTCCGATGTGTAACACTTGGGTAAAGTCGGCTGGAGTGGACTAATTAAATGTTTTGGCATATGGATTAAAATATCTCAAAAACTGAAAATCGGACCTGCATATTGTTAACAAGTTAAATGTTCATCATTTAGTCCTTTTTTTAAGGAGCTATTATAAAATCAGAGGTCAAGCGAGGATGATCCTCCTTCACCGACATTACTATCCGCCTTTTACTTTCAAAATGGCGGCCGAAAAACCTGCGTTGCTATAGACTGTACCTCCTAAGCGAATGTACCGATTTCAACGAAAAGAAGCTAGAAAAAAAGTTACGAGGGATGGTAAAATTTAATCCCGAGTAACTCAAAAAGTATGCACTTTTTTGTCAATATTGTACATTTTTTTTAATAGTTTACGGAATTTCCTAAAAATAAAAATCTTTAAAATCGGACAATTGGGAGCAAAGATATGGTCTCCAGTTTTTTTTAATATGTTCTACACCAAATGTTTTATCCTTTATTTGGTTTTTAAATTTTGCTATTTTTTTTAGCATATTAGTAATGATTAAAAAAAAAAAGTTTAGTCCAATAATTGGAATAACCTTTTATTTATTTTTCTTTGTAACTAGGAAGGTAATGTTACTTTAGATGTATAGTTGTTTGGAAATAATAAACCATTGTGAAATAATTTGCAGCGTTTTCATTATTAGTTTAGCACAATAACCCGCAGGCAAGTCTTGGCAACCGTCATGTTTCTTTAAATTGTGCTGCTGCCATCCAATCTCTTACTCCGATGGAGTTCAAGTCGTCTGCGATACAGTTCGACCACCGAAGCCTGGATATCCAACTCTGCGTCGGCCGAAAAGCTATTCCGTTAGAATTTTCTTCGGGATCTACTGATCTGGCATCCGTTCGAGGTGTTTGATCTTCAGCAGCAATAATTTTGACGAAGTACCTTTTATCCGAGTAAATTATTCGGCAGGGATAGCAGTCTACCTTCAAGGAATCCCTAACCATTCGAAGGACAAGGTACCCACTTTGCATAAAACTTTTAATAGAGATACCTGGTAGGAGGATAGGCAGCCGAAGAGGCCGGTGTGGTTGTCCTCGAGGCCGAGAAGCTGCCGCTCGTTGATGCAGTACTGCTCCCTCATATCCTGCTTGGAGTACATGGGCGTCCCCCGCCGCAGCCTACCCTCCTTTCGCCGGCCCATCCTCTCGTCCTCCGACTCGTACGCTGTCGGCTCCGCAACCTGAATGTCCGCCTGCAAGGAATTAGGAAATGAAATTAAATCAGACATAATCTTTACTCCATGATGAATCTGTGCCTCGGAGGCAAAGGACACCATGTCTACTTCTTAATGAAATAATTTAGTAACTAAGAAACAAATTGTAATAGCTCATAGGAATGGAAAATCGGCTCTTCAAAGAATACAAAAATGAACATGGTGTTCTTTACCTCCGGGGTATTGAAATAAAACAATGAATTTGAGTCTAAAATTATATTTTCTATTCCAATCAAAACTATTGTTGCCCAAATTCAGTGTGATCATGGTCTTGGTCTTGCGCAACAGTTACTTATTAGTTTATTACTATAGAAATATTACCGTAATTTTTTATATAAGAGAAAACTAACTAAGTCCGAATGAAAAATTAGAGGAATTAAATGCAAAAGTATTTTGCTTATACCAATTATTAACGTATAGTAACTAAGATAGTCGAGCATTAGTAACTATTTTGCCTTAATTTTTATTTAAAAAATTCATTTTTTTTTACCAGTCCTGGTCACGGTCTTGCGACAGTAATTCGACCTTGGTTTTGGTCTTGCAAAGTGCATTACTAATCAAAACCAAATTTACAAAATACAAATATCTGTGTCCCGGAGGTAAAGAGTCTCCATGTCCTTATTTTATTAAATTATAATATGTAATAATAATATACAATCTAATATAATATATATAAACATAAAAGTAATATGTTTATAAAATAATGGAATAATATAATAATAAAATAAATAAATAAATATATATATATATATAAGTTAAGGTCCGGTGTGAGATAGATAAGACTTTTAAGACTTAATATTATTTGTTTCAATTAAAAATAATCACATTATTATTTCTTGCAATTTAAAATAAACACATGTTAAAATATTAAAAACACATGTTAAAACATATACGGTTATAACCTTTTTGAGTTAGATACTACTGTTTGTTGTTAAATAAAAACTATTGAATTATTTCCAGTTATTTGTTTCTTCATTTTTCTATTTATCGAAGCCAATAGTTAACTGGTGCCGAAACCCTTGTGTTGCCAGGACTGCAGTATTAGAAGTATACGTGAGTATCGTATTATTTTTTTTTACTTGTTCACGCTAAGAAAGCTAAACAGTGAGAGATGATAAATCAGCAAGTGGAATGGCAAATCCCACCAATGCCAAGAGACACGTTAGTGGAGTGTCATGCGAACACTCTGGCTTGGTTAAAGGTGCGGGCAGCAACTTCTCAAGACTTAAGAAAAGCGGTCTCTGATTTAGAAAAATTCACCGGGGAAACCGGTGAATTGAACCATTTCCTAAAAGCCGGTGATCGGTTGATGAAGCGGATTGAGGTGAAAATAGCGGAAGAACTAATTGACACAGGAGATGCGAATTCAATTAAGGCAGATCTGGTTTGCAGAGTCAAAAGGAATATTCTTAACCTAATCCAAGCCGACGAAGAAACCCCTTGGGCGATTGTCAAGGATAGATTAAAAAAGGCGTATGGAGGCGGAAGATGGACTCCAGAAGAGGACATATTTCACATGTTTAGAGAAAGAAGACAGCCTAAACAAGCTTATGGGCAATATGCTGGAGAACTTTTGTCACAATATAAAAAGATAATGGCAAAGATGCGTGAAACGGCAAGCGCGGCAGAAGTAGAAACAAAGATGTCATTCTTGTCATCAATCCTAAAAGTTCAGTTGGCCAGAGAGACGGGAAAGAAGGATGGCCTACCCAGAGACCGCTCGTTCGTTGAATTATTTTTTTTTTTTATATTTGTTTATTTAGAAATATTACATTCTGTCACATCAAGGACATTTATAATAGTGATCAGAGAAAGCACACTCACACTCTATTTACAATAAAAAAAAAATAAATAATACAGAAACTTAATAATAATAAATACAAAAAAATAAAATAAAAATAAATACAATAAAATAAAATAAATGTATATAAACAAAAGAACTAACCTAATCATACACACTCGGGCTTGAGTGGAGGATCTGGCCATTGCCAAAACTCCAATAGATGCTTATTTACAAAAGGTCTCTGGGCCACTGCCGCTTCAACCTTCGAGGAGGATTGTAAGGATGGGTGGTGCTGGATAGAGATTGTGCAAGGGGATTTGGATGATAGGTAAGGTTCTGGTGAAATTTGGAGAATTTTTCTGGAATAAGGTCTAGGACAAATGGGATATTAAGGTCATGGTGTAGGATTTTGTTATTTACATAGAACGGAGCATCAACTATTGTTCGAAGGACTTTAGATTGAAAGGATTGAATACGTTTGATGTTAGAAGCTTTTGCTGTCCCCCACAGTTCAAGTCCGTATGTCCATATAGGTTTCAGTATTGTCTTGTAGATAAGTAATTTGTTTTCAATAGAAAGTTTGGATTTTCTGTTTAGTAGTCTGTATAGCTGGCCGTATCGTCGGTTGAGTTCTTGTCTTTTGAGTCTAGTATGTGGGTTCCACGTTAGTCTTCGGTCTAAATGAAAGCCAAGATACCGGACTGTGTCTGAGTAAGGAAGCTGGATGGAATTAAAGTGTACTGGTGGACAGGAACTGCGTCGGAGTGTAAAGGTAATATGTTGGCATTTAGATTCATTAACTTTAATGCGCCAGTTATTACACCAGTGCTCAATCAAGGTGAGGTGGTTTTGGAGATTTAAGGATGCTATGTTGGGATCAGAGTTGGATGATAAGATTGCGGTGTCGTCAGCGAATGTTGCAAGAAAAGTATCGGGATGAACAGGGATGTCAGCAGTAAAGAGGATGTAAAGCACGGGACCCAAGACGCTGCCTTGGGGAACACCGGCTTTAACGGAGTAGATATTGGAAAATTCTGTTCCACAGCGAACTCGGAAGGAGCGGTCAGAGAGGTAGGATCGGAGGACTAGGTACAAGGACTGAGGTAAATGGATTTTAAGCTTGAAGAGCAGTCCGGAGTGCCATACCCGGTCAAATGCCTGTGCAATGTCCAGAAATGCACCCGAACAGTATTCCTTGTTTTCTAGGGCTGAGGAAATATGATCAACAACTCGGAGTCCTTGTTGAACAGTAGAATGTTGGGAGCGAAAACCAAACTGATGGGAAGGAATATTTTGGGATTCTATAATGGGTAGGATTCGTTTCAAAAGGATCTTTTCAAAAATTTTTGAAAGGATTGGGAGTAGGCTGATTGGTCTATAGGATGTTGAGCTATTGAGAGGTTTTCCTGGTTTTGGGAAGAGGATAATAGTGGAGTGTTTCCATAACAGAGGGAAGTGGGTGGTGCGTAGGATACAATTGTAGATATATGTAAGGAATATGACTGCTTTGGATGGAAGTTGTCGAAGGATTTGAGGTGTAAGGAGATCATGTCCAGGAGCTTTACGGAGGATTAGTTTTTTTAATTGAAATTTTACTTCGGAAGGATGAATAGCTTTTGGGGGCAAGGAAAGTGGGATTGGTGATGTAAGGAGTTCTTCTACTGTTACGGTGTGGGCAGGATGGGATTCCGGATGTGAAATAAATGTATTGGATAGGTGAATGGCGAACTCCTCAGCTTTATCTTCGTCAGATGCTGCCCAGGAGCCATCACCTCGTCGGAGAGGATGGGAAATGCGGTGAGGATTTAGGATTTTTGTTGTGGTTTTCCAAAGGGAATTGTCGCGAGAAGAGAGGGAGGATAGGTAGGAGTTGAAGGATTGTGATCTGAAGGTGGCTAATTCCAGTTTTAATTGTTTGCAGTAGTAATTATAGGAGCAGCGGTCGGTAGGATGTCGGGTACGTTGCCATAATAATCTGGCACGGCGTTTGGTGCGGATTAGGTTAAGGATGTGTTGGGGTAGAATGGTCTTTATAGAAATTCTGGAGGAGTCTTTTGGGAAGGAGGCAGTCCAGGCGGCTTGTTGGATTGTGGTAGTAAAGGAATTTACGGCACTATCAAGGTCATCGGGAGTTTTGAGGGATATGTTGAGATCAATATTATCGGAGATTATTTGGCGGAAAAGGTCCCAGTTTACTGGGCCCCTAATGAATGACGGTGGAGAAGGTTTGGGAACAGGTTCAAGTGAAACATTAAGGATTAGAGGACTATGGTCAGAGGAAAGTTCATTTAGACGTGTAATGGAACAATTGAGGGGACTTAAGCCGCTGTGGATAAAGAAATCAAGAAGATCAGGATTACGGTTGGGATCTGTGGGCCAGTAGGTAGGAGAGTTGGGGGAAAGGAGGTGAAAACGTTGGGAATTGAGTGCAGACAGCAGGGTTCGGCCACGAGAATTCGTGGTTCTGGAACCCCATTGTTGGTGCTTGGCATTTAGGTCTGCACCCAAGATGAAGTGATGTCCTAAGGAGTCGAGGAGAGAACTGAATTGGGCATTGGATATGGATCGGTTAGGAGGGCAATACGCTGATGCAAGAGTGACCGGAAAGGAGAAGGTTTTTATCACGATAGCGGTGGACTGTAGGAAATCATGTATTGGTAATGGGAGTACGTGATGGGAGAGGGATTGGTGTACAATTACAGCAGTACCGGCATGTGCTTTTCCGTCAGGGTGGTCAGTACGATATGTCAGGTATTGTGGTATATTGAAGTGCTGTTTAGTGGTTAGTCGAGTTTCAGTAATTAGTGCCACATCAATGTTCTTGTCAAGTAGTAAAGTAGATAGTTCGTCTGTATGATTTCTAACACCATTCGCATTCCAAAGGAGAATGGATATGGGTTTAGGGATGTGAGTCATTTAAGGATTTTTCAAAGGAGGGATGAGGTGAGATACGAGATTCGTGAGGAGTGATATGAGTGGAGTAACAAGGGATTTGAAATCGGTGAGGAAAGATGCTAACAAACTTGTGAGATCTGTTGCATTTGAAGGAGGAGGAATATGAGGAATTTGTTGTTGGTGGTTAGGTATATTAGGATGAAGAGGATTTTGAGGTTGGGTTTGAGGTTGTTGTTGTGGCAGGGCTTGACATTTATCGGTTAAAGTCTTACCTCTAAGTAGTTGGGAGAATGATACATCATTGTTTACAATTCTGGAAGGCTCTCTCTCTCTTCTTGTTCTTAGTGCTTCATCTTGAATCCGGTTTTTCTGGTGTCTGGTTTTGAGATTCTTGTAAATTTGGCAGCCTTTGTAGTTGGCCGGGTGTCCCTCCAAGCATAGGGCACATACTGCTGGATCTTGTATAGGTTTGGTGCACTCTACAGATTTGTGCTGTTCACCGCACTTCACGCAACGCGGCAGATGGTAGCAATATGTCTTCGTGTGGCCATAGGTCTGACAATTATGGCACTGCACGATGTCTCTCTTGGGATATGGCTTCTCAACTTTCACCATTGTGTAGTATATTCTTGTGATATCATATATTTTTTCGATACCTGGTGATGGCTCCAAGTCCACGAAAAACAATGGTAGTGGGATCCTATTTCGTAATCCTGGCTGCTCCCTGTCCTCCTTCAAAACGTTTGTTACCTGGCGTACATTGAAACCAAGCGTCGTTAGTTCTTCTTTAATAACTTCAGTGGGGGTTGAGGAATGTAAATTTCTTATCACTACTCGTAAAGCTCTTTCCTGCCTCAGCTGGTAAGTGTGAAAATTCGCATTTGTTTCTGATAAGTACTTCACTATTTTTCGGTAGGCTTCTGCAGAATGAGGTGTTATTTTGGTGTCATTGGTTCTGTTAAGGCATGAATAACTGCCAGAGCAGATTTTATTTAGTTGGGTGCAGAACATCTGGAAATTTTTTATATTTTTCACAAATATCGGAGGAGGCTTTGGTTCTCTGGGTATTGCTGCAGACTCCATTACTTCTCTGTCATTTTGAAGCACTTGGTAGGGGTTTGGAGTAAAGAAAGGTGATTCTTCAATCGTTTCTTGTGCAGACGTACCTGGTTGGGGCTGAGGTTCTGGTTCTGAAGTGTTCATTTTGGTCACTGGAGGTATTTCTCGTAGGCAGCGCCGAGTCCTTTGTTTGGCTGGTGAGCTAACTCCGTCTGACCGAGACCTCTTGGGCACCTTACTGGCCATCACTTGCTGATCATACCGCATATCATAAGAGAAAAATAAATAAATAAATAAAAAAAAAAAAAAAAAAATTTTTTTTTTTTTTTTCTTAAAATAACAAAAAAAAAAGATGTCAACAGTAAATATCAACTGCTCTGATATACACTTTAACTGTATCACGTGAATAATCAGAGAGATTCCGCTATAAAATTGGTAAAAACTGAGAGAGGAGTTGAGGAGACAACCTTCTCATCAGCTGATCCACTGCCTTCCGTTCGTTGAATGCGCACAAGAAATGATCGACGCAAGCGCGCGCGAAGAGGAAGCCCGGATGGAGATAGAGGAGTCAGGATGGAATCGGGTGACATACAGAAAACCAAGAATCACACCAGCAACATGGAGGAAGAGGAGGGATTTAGAATATGATGAAAAGGAGAGAGGAATGGCTGAAGGGAGGAGGCAAAGTCAGAGAAAATCTAGACCCTTCGGAAGAAGAGAGGACCGTAAGTGCCACGGATGTGGCAAACCTGGACACCTAGTGGCACAATGCCCCCGCACTAAATGTTTTGAGTGTGGCACAGAGGGACACATCGCTAGACACTGTCCCTACATGCACCGGAGAAAAAATCTACCCAAAGAAGAGCCATTGGAAGTTAACGCCCAGAAGGTATGGAAAAGAAATAGGACTCAGTCAGAATCGTCAAGATCGACAGAAACGACCGAGACCGATGAAGAAGCTGAGGAGCCAGGGAGCAGTGGAGGTGAAGTAGAGAGAAGCAGGCGAAGGAGCGGACGTTGGCAGGTGGATGGAAGGAGAGAGCAAGTAGAGGCCTGAGGAGGGTGGTGGCCGAGGGGCGACCGCGTGCTATTGAACTGCAGCGTGAGGAGCGAGTATGGCGGTCTGCCCATTATCCGATTAGCAGGTGGAGTGAGATGTCTCGTGGACACGGGGAGTTCAACTACTATCATGAGCCGGAGAGCTGCGGAGAAGCTATGCGCTGGCAAAAGGACACTCCAGACTCAGGTATGTTCATGCAAATTAATCACCCTGGGAGGCCCATGTACGGTAGAGGGGGAAACGGTTTTGAGATTGAAGAAGTGGGGCGTGAGGGAGGGTAGTTTAAAGGTTCATGTAGTGGGGAGTATGCCTCGGGAATATGATGGGATAATAGGATGTGATCTATTAGGAATGGTAGGAGCGAAAGTTAGTAACAAAGGCGGACGGTGGACTCTCTGGATTGGTAAAAAGAAATACGAGTGTGAAAAACGCATAAGAAATGACGGAGCAAGGGTAGGAGCGATCACTCAGGCAGTAGACTGGAGGAAAACATTGAAAGAGGAATATGAGGATATCTTCTTCGAGGAGGGCGGTGTATTAGGTGTAACGGGGGAAACTGTTCATGAAATTCCGCTGAAACAAAATCGAGTTACATATGTAAAAGAGAGGCGGTACCCGCATGCGTTAAGACAACATATCAGAGAAGAAATAATAAACTTAAAGACACAGGGTATCATAATAGACAGCACGTCACCATATAACAGTCCCTTGTGGGCAGTGAAAAAAAAGGGTGCGCCGGGCGAAAGCCAGGAAAAGTATAGAGTTGTCATAGATTACAGGAAACTAAATGAAAACACTGTAGATGAAAAATACCCGATCCCCAGATTCGAGGACATCCTGGATAGACTGAGCGGAGCAACATTCTTTAGTACGTTGGACCTGAAAGCAGGTTATCATCAGATCAAAATGCACCCCAATGATCAGCATAAGACGGCATTTACGTTTGAAAGAGGACATTACGAGTTTACAAGAATGCCTTTCGGCTTAAAAAACGCGCCGATAACGTTCCAGCGTCTTATGGATGAGTTTTTGAGGGGTATCGACGAAGCTGTGTGCCAAGTCTATATGGATGATTTACTAGTATTCAGTAAAACGGAAGAGCAGCATGTGGAACATTTACGAAGTGTCTTTGAAAGGCTTAAGAAATTTGGTCTAAAATTGTCATCGGAAAAGTCACTTTTGGGTCAGAGGCAAATCAATTTTTTAGGTCATACAATTTCGAAAGAGGGTGTGAAACCGGATAGAAGCAAGGTAGAGGCAATAGAAAGAATGGCAATTCCGAGAGACATAAAAGGAATACGGAGATTGTTAGGGTCATTGAACTACTATAGGCGATTTGTTCCTGAAATGGCAAAATATCTAGTACCTCTTAACAACCTACTCAAAAAAGGGAAAAAAGTGGTAATTACGCCCGAGATGGAAAACAATATTAGGCAATGCATGACGAGACTACAAGATGAGCCAGTGTTAGCATTTCCAGACTTCTCGAGAAAATTTACCATCACAACAGACGCAAGTGAGTATGCATTGGGGGCGGTATTGTCACAGGAAGGGGACAAAGGAGAAAGACCAGTTGCTTACGCCAGCAGGCGCCTCACGGATACCGAAACGAGATATAGCGCGTTAGAAAGGGAGCTGCTCGGGATCGTGTGGGCCATTAATCATTTCAGGCCGTACGTGTTTGGCAGGAAATTTAGAGTCCAGACGGACCATAGACCCCTCCAATGGGTGGGGAAGCTAAAGGAATCTTCCGCAAGGGTAACGAGATGGAAAGAGTTTCTGAGTCAATACAATTTGGAAATTGTATACAAACCAGGGAAGGAAAATATTGTGGCCGACTGGCTGTCCCGGGCGATAATGGTAAACGCGATAGAAGAAGAAGAGAGAGGGGGACCCTCTAGGGATGTCAGGCAGTTGATGCGGGAATGGACACCCGAAGGAGAAGGAGAACGAAGTATGCAAGAAGGTGACGAGGAGACCCAGGAAGAGGATACTTCTATGGACGAAAGACCCTTAGAAATAGAAGAGCTAGCAGAAATTATTAATGACAAGCGACATCAAATTATATGGAAGACCAGGACTACGGGGACAACAAAGATTGAGTACGATGAGTATGGAAAGTGCAAGATCACTAAAATCTGGTCGCAACCAGGAATTAAAGAGGACTTAATTTGTCGCGCACTCAAGGATGTGTCAAAACCAGACACCACCCATCACATATACGTCGGGAATGCGACGGTCTGGGATAAGATTAAGCGGTTATGGCGGTCAGAGAAAATCGGTACGGACAGAAGATTTATTCGATGCACCCTGAAGGTTGAAACACTGAAGGATAAAGAGACCCAACAGGAGGTGACGATCGCATATCACCAGGGTAAGACGAATCATCGAGGAATACAAGAGACATTGCAAGCACTAAAGCGGAAGTATTTTTGGTGGGGGATGAGGCAAACAATAAAAGGGGTCATTGGGGCTTGTGAAATATGCTTAACCACCAAATACGATAGGCATCCTCCCAGAGCAATACAGGAAGAGACGCCCACTGCAGATTCACCATTAACGGACCTACAAATAGACACTTTCACTTGGAGGGGATATAAATGGGTCACGCTGATGGATCTTTTTAGTAAGGCAGCAATGGCGTACCTGATCCAGGAGCGGTCGTCAGAAGCAGTCTTGGGGGCTCTAAGAACATGGTTCCAGTTTTATGGCGTACCTGACCGGATTGCATCAGATGGAGGAAAGGAATTTAACAATGCCATTATGCGAGCAGAGGCGAAGATCTTGGATATTACATGGCACATTAACACCCCTGGACATCCAAAAAGTAGAGGAGGCATAGAACGACTACATAGCACGCTTAGTGACCACCTTAGAATATATCAAGCAGAAAAAGGGCTAGAACCCGGTGTGGCGATGTCGAAGGCTATCACGGCATATAATCATTCAATTCATACCGCAACAGGTTTTTCGCCTTTCGAGATCCTATTTGGGCTGCGGGAACGGCCCAGGGATAGCACGAGTACGACAGTAGACGAGGAATTATCGGAACGTGTCGTTAATAATAGAATAGCGTTGGTGAAACGATGGGAGAAAGTCCGTAGTAAAATTGAGAACGAAAAAAGTAGGAGGGTAAGAAAAGATAACTTAGGGCTGAAGGACGTACTGGGTGATATTAAAATTGGAACGATAGTGTACAGAAGGAGAGGATCCAATAGGGGCAAGGAGCTAGTGAGGTACGAGGGCCCATTCAGGGTGATCGCCATTCGTGAACATAACACTGTGTCTATAGAGAGCTTGAAAGAGCCTAAGAAGCGCAGAACAGTCCACATCGAACAACTAAAGCTCCCAAAAGGTGAGCCAAAGCAACCATAAATAGATGGAATGTCCTCATTGTGGGACAGGAAGATTTTTTTTTGTAGTTATATTTTTGCACTATTGCAGATTTTTTTTATTGTTTTTATTACTTAACCATTCTTTTGTATCAAGTGAATTAAGTAACCACAGTGCAAAGTTCTCATTGTATACCAATGTAAAATTTTATTGATGAAAAAGTATAGCCTGATGACGCTTCACTCCGGACTTGACCTACCTGTAAGATTCAGATACTAGTTTACGAAGAATATTCATAAACTGGCAGGGGGGAGTTAAGGTCCGGTGTGAGATAGATAAGACTTTTAAGACTTAATATTATTTGTTTCAATTAAAAATAATCACATTATTATTTCTTGCAATTTAAAATAAACACATGTTAAAATATATTAAAAAACACATGTTAAAACATATACGGTTATAACCTTTTTGAGTTAGATACTACTGTTTGTTGTTAAATAAAAACTATTGAATTATTTCCAGTTATTTGTTTCTTCATTTTTCTATTTATCGAAGCCAATAGTTAACTTATATATATATATATATATATATATATATATATATATATATATATATATATATATATACATATATATATATATATATATATATATATATATATATATATATATATATACACATATATATATTTTATTTTATTTCTTTTATTGTATTGTATATATAGTAAGAATGTGCTCCACTCAGCCTCAGTGCCCTTAAGTGTGGTATGTATTATTTCTCAATAAAAAGATACATTTATGCCTATGTATAGGTAACATTAAAAAAAAAAAAGAAATAGTCTTGACAAGTGGCCATTTCATATTATCCATAGTAAAATTCTAGATGAATATTTAATAGTTGACAGTTGCATTATAAAATAAGGAGACGGTCCGCGGTGGCGGTCATAAATAGGCTAAATGTTGGTAAAACTATTTTATTGAAAGGCGACGTTTCGACCCGACTTTGTGGCAGTTACATAATATTTAGACATAATTTATAAACAATTTTAAATTAGCTTATTAAAATTATAAACAGTAAGTACATTAAAATATGAACAAAGTAAGCTCAGTAACAAGATCCTAAACTGAAGTAAATAGATGCTAACAATTGTTGTAGCGTAATATATAATAAATGTAAATGTTAATATACTACAGATCTAGCTACAGATTACAGAAGTCCTGCAAAGTCGGGTCGAAACGTCGGCTTTCAATAAAATAGTTTTATCACTATTTAGCCTATTTATGACCGCCACCCCGGCCATAAAAAAAAGTCATTACTTTTTTTAATCAAAACCATCAAGCCGATATAATTGAATTACCATTCCATTTGGAGGTAAATAATGTTGTTGGAGGTAAAATAGCATTTTTTTTTTCAATTATTTTAGCGATTTTAAAAGACTCAGGGAAATACAGCTGACACGGAAAATGTAACTCAATTACGAAGAGGGCTAAAAAAAACAAAAAGCCTTTCCGCAATTTATGTTGACAGATCAAAATTGTTGGCAGTTCCTAGATCATACTGTGTGATAAAGAATTGCTATGAGATTGTTAAATATCCATATTACCTCTTATTTATACTATTTTACAAGAGCTGACCATTGTAATATATATATATAGTTTTTAGGCTGATGTAACGAATGATATGTAATATTCCTAGCATGTATTAATTTGATTTTCTGATATTAAGTTCTGATTATAGCGAAATTTTGGGTGCTTAGTTCTTTTCTGCTACATTAACATATATATATATATATATATATATATATATATATATATATATATTGCAATGTTTTTTTATAATTCGTCCTTTATATATCATAACTTAATATATAAATTATAGTCGGATAATAAATAGGTCATTAAATTTCATGACCTATTATTCGACTATAATCCCTACCTTAAGTTATATATATATATATATATATATATATATATATATATATATGTAATAATTTATTATTATTTTATTTATTTTTCTCTCTTCCCAAATTCGTTGCTTTGATATACTGTCTACCTTTAAATCCCTCCTTTTTAGTTACTTCCCATCCATCCAATTCCTCCGCAAAAATATAAATGGGTATTTCAGTATATATTTATATGAATTATGTATTTGTTCTTTAATTATTATTAGTTCTTATGTGCATCTTTTTTTCTTATTAATATTAGAAATAACGTTATAATTTGTATTTATTTGTTTTGTTGTTCTTTTTTATTTTACTCTAAGGCTCTTAAGTTGATAGTTGTTTTATTGTATTTTTCTCTAATGAAACGTGTAAAAGGATGAATAAAGAATGTATCATAACAATATATATATATATATATATATATATATATATATATATATATATATATATATATATATATAAATTTCTAGTTTATAATAATACATAATGGGCTGCTAGGAGCAGAAACGGTTTATATATTGAATCAGCGGATGGTGAAAGGCTTTTCATGCGCAATGGCGGAGGTGGGCCACTGGATAAGACAGGGTAATTTACTGGAATCAAGTGGTGCCCGAATTGGCTGGAAATGAAATTATACTGGAGTCTGGAATTATAGGTCTCTCTCTAATTTATGCTGTTCCCTGATATAATGGATAGCAGTTTATAATAGTGCCCGCTCGGGTGTAGCATTTTAGCCAGTTATAATTGATTTCGATAAGCTAGAAACTAAACCAATGGAAGAAAATAATACTCTAATAAATTCAGTGGAAATCCAAGAATGTTTCTAGCTTTAGTAATTAATTACTTTTTATTTATTATTTATTACAACTACGGTATTTTAGAACATAATATATTTTTATTATCATAGTCACTTGAGCACTTCCAATAAACTTCTCAGACTTCTTTTTCTCTGTTGCAGAGGAGGATCTCACCCAAATAAAGACTGACTGAAAGAATATATTCTTTTTTGAACAGATATCCGGTATAGGTATTACAAAGACTCACTTAGAAAAACTTCCAAACTAAAGTTTCCATTCAAAAATACTACGAATCAAGCATAACTAAACGTGCCTAACAAAACTCTACATAGTTATTTCCACCTGCCTACAGTTGACCAATACAAAAGGACACTTTACAAACGATTCTACACTAACTTATGCGGGCATACTTGCATCCTAATAAGAGACATGGCATAAGCTAACACGCTCATCAATACGAGGATGAGACTAAATAGACGCTGGATGAGAGACCTTCATTAACAAACCATGAAATAATTGAATTAAGCCAGAAAAGAAGCACTGCTAGCAGATATCCATTCTCATGCCTGACATGTTAAGTTCATTATTTTTTATATGCTGAGACCATATGTTGATTGTCAACAGTTCGTCGAAAGGTGTGTATTATTATTTGAAGTAATAATAATAATAATAATAATAATAAGACGCAAAGACGTTCTTAAAGACGCAACAACTACTGATAAATGTCGATTATGCTCAGCGACGCTGGAATCAATCCAACATGTCACAGGTGGGTGTGGAGTGTTGGCTGGCACCGAGTATCTCCAGAGGCATAACAATGTGGCTAGAATTTTTCATCAGGCTCTGGCGGTGAAGTTCAACTTGTTAGATGACAAAACTCCATATTATAAGTACCACCCAAATAAACTCCTCCAAAAAGGTAGTCTCAAGCTATACTGGGATGAATCGATAATAACTGACCATACTGTGCGTCACAATAAACCAGACATCCTTCTGATAGACATGAGAGAGAAAAGAGCAGAGCTTATTGATGTCGGGATCCCCAATGATAATAATATAAGCTTCACTGTTGGAGAAAAACTGAGAAAATACCAGAAACTGGCAATCGAACTGAAGGAATTATATCATTTGGGGAACGTCACCACCACTCCAATTATAATATCCTCCAATGGATTGATACCAAAGACAACAGTGGCAGGCACGATGGGATTAAAATTACCTCTTGAAGTGCTGAAAGAGGCTCAACACTCAGTTCTCTTGGATACGGCGCGTAATGTTCGACAGTTTTTAAATATCTAAAAAGTAATAGATATTAATCTGAAGTGGCTGGACTTCTGGTCTCCCACCTCAAAAACTTACCCCACAAAGCGAGAATAAAGGATGGAAATAATAATAATAATAATAATATATATATATATATATATAAAGTTGTTTAGTGACTTTCATATTTTATTTTATTTTAGTGTTAGAAGAGAAGTAGCTCAACAACTGCCCATTCCTCTAGGCAATATCGCTGCTCTCCTATGGCGATTATTTTAATAATTATACAGCTGATCATTTAATTGTATATGTGTTGAGCTGCTGTTACCTCCTGCTCCCTTAATACAAAATAAAGAGTTTAGACTAAATTTGTACGGGAAATGATATTCCCATCTGGAGGTGGTAGTTTAATTTTACCTTGGTGACAGCAGTTATTTTTCAATCTAGACATATTTCCTTGATTAAAATATGTTTATCATTATATTATATTGTCTTGTAATTATAATTATTATGAAATAGAAAAGGAAGTACAATATAACGTACAATGAAAATGTAACAAATAAAATGCTCAAATTATTTTTGGGTTTTTAAGAAGCTGGAAAAGTTAAATATATATTATGTTTACAAATGGGTAATAAGAATAATTATATATTTATTTCACGACTTTTTACAACATTGGTCATATGTCGTCACCAAATATAAGTTTTTGCCATCTTCTTCGGTCCTGCCAGTCTTCTTCACGTAAGCTCCTATTCATCATTCTCTCCTTATATAATTATAATTATTATATAATTATAATTATATAATAATATAAATTGGCAATAGAGTGCGGTGTATAATATGGATTTTTAAAGAAATTCAAAATTTGTCCGAACTGTGGTTTCGTTTTATGTTGATAAAAAACAATACAATCTGCACTACAGAATACTTCCTTTTTTCAAAAATTCTTTATTGAGATATATTAAAATCTGTCACATCTAAGGACAATAATGGTAGTGATAAAAGAGCACTATGCACATTCACACTATGTAGATTAAAAAAACTATATAAAAAGCAAAATAATAATACCAAAAGTAAATGTATCTAAACTAAACTAAACTAAACAAAAAGAAACTAAAATAATAGTGCGTGGCACAGACGAATTATTGTCGAATTATTACATCCGCCTGAAACTTTGTAAATAGTTCCATCTCATCGTAACCTACAACTATTATATTTACGAAAACTCATGGAATTTGCGCGTTTTCAATATGGAGGGGAACAAACTTTGTATATTTAATTAGGTACTAAAAAACTCGTAAATACCTATTTGATTTCTACTTGGATTGCAAGATAATTTGACCACAAAATCGATAAAAAATGTGCCCTACAAAAACATTGGGCCGCTTGTCCAATATAACCTCATTATTTTGAAAATTTGGGGGTGTAGGCCACGCCAACATGTAGGCCACAGATGCTTTTACATAATATTTACAAACTTCATTCACTCATGATCACCGAGCCAAGCCTTTATCCCCAATGAAGGAAACCATTTTTAAACCACCTGTTGCTAGTGACATCTTTAATCTAAATAAACTTTGTATTGACAAAATAATAACAAATAAATATTTTTTGTTTAATTCAATTCACATCCATATGATCTATGAACAATTTTTTTCTCGAATTAGAGGAGCGAACCATTCTGAATAAAAATATTTTGATCATTAGTAAAATTGGTTTATTCAACTTCTGAAAATCTAAACTAGTTAGCGAAATAAATATGACTGACAGGATTGAAGTGAAAATTATTGGGTTAGCTACCAGGCAATCATTTGTTTCACTACCCGGTGGAGAATATCAATAAAATACTGGTACAACAATATAGAAAAAAAAAAATGTAGGAGAAGAAGCTCTTGAATTCGTGTCACGTCGCTGAACCTACTTGAAAGTCGATTGGTATTCAGAATCGATAGGAGAGTCGCGAGGATAAAGGAAACGTATCAGGAACTTATAGATCGCTGAAATTTCGTTCTCCAAAATACACCGGACTTCGGAGGTTCGAGGCTGTATGAAAATATCGACATTTTAATATTTCGAAGAATCTAAAATAATTATGAAGGCAGAGTAAATGTAGCGATAAGTCTACAAACAATATTTTAGTACATTCGATTTTACAATCTTTTATTCGACAATAGCCATTACAATTGTAATGGTATAAGATTCCTTGATCGCTAAGGTTTTTTTTCATTTATTTAAAAAAAAATTATATACTCATAAACTGTTATTGCACCCAGCTATGTCAGTATAAATTTGTATGAGTCGTTGTTAAATAATACGTGAATCGGATTCATGTACAATATTTCTTCTTGAAACGTTTGCCCATTTTATTCTTCATTCGTTCACCGATCCCCGTACTCTGTACTGTACGCATAAACAATTAAAATGTATATTATGATATCTTTACAGCTTTGACTAATATTAGGCAATTTTAATATTGTATCGCCTGCAATAAAGGAAAATCTGGTACGCGCAACACACAACTTTCACTTACCGCTCTACTTTGAATAGAAATTATTTTCTAGCAATGTTGTGCTCTATTTTTGAAGTTCACTTTCAACGGAGCTATAGCTTAAAATATACAGATAACAAATCATTAAGAGCATTAAAATGACAAAAAAAAGTCTGTTTATTATATCGAATCTAGTTACTCCATCTGATTTTATAAACCACACAACTTCAGTCTCTGAGCCTTTCAGTTGACAGAATGAATAACTCAAATTTTAACATTTTTAAGTAATTTATTGAAATTTTTATTTGGAAAAGTTATATCTATACAGAGAGTGAGTAAGTTTATTCCAGAGTACGTGATTGCAGTGTTAAAATATAAAAGTGTGAATAAAGGTATACATTTTGCCACTAGAAACATCAGTAAAATTAATAATAAAGAATGTTAAAATTGGAGTTAGTCATTCTGTGTACCGAAAGGCTCATATATGACTAGAGAAATTTGAAAGTATATCTGAATATTTAACCCATAAATGATTATGGATTGTAGGATTATTCGTTATTAACTGATTAACTGTTATTTTTCATTGTAAAGTTTACTAAAACCAAATTACGAGATTTTCATTGTCTGCTATAGATAGGATAACAGTTGTCACACTAATTGTAAGATGAGAATGTCGGGATTTCACGAAGGGAAAATTCATCAAATTTTTCATTAATTTAATTTTCTAAAAGGTTACTTGATGATTTTTTGAATTAAACGGACAATAGATAACTAATTATTTAAATATAATATCATATCTAGAATTATTAGACTACAGTAAATATATTTAAGGTTATAAACATATCCATGAAATATTTTTATATTTCACTTCTTTTTTCACACAATGAAATAGTATTTTAAACAATGGCATTGACTTGATTCAGTGGATTTTAAATACTTTTTTTCAAGATTACAAAAAAAAAAAAAATCAAATTTTACATTTAGTAAGAAAATTTCATTTAATTTCCTTGGAAACACCTGTTTACGTTAAATAATGTTATTTTTCTAAAATTATTATTTAATTTTTTTTCGTTACTCTCTGTTACCTTCTACAACTTTATTTATGTGATATGTATACTTTTTTAAATTCTCCGCTTTGAAACGATATATTATGCGTATAACTTCTGACTGTTATTTCAGGAGATTCACTTTTCTAATCATAATATTCTTTGAAACTTCATATTTAGCCATTTTTTAAATAATTACTGTCAATAAAAGAAAATTCATTTTTTAAAATAAACCATATTAAAGATACTTTAGTGGAACACGTATATGAACATTGGGCATTTAAGCCCTTTAAAGTGACATCAATGGAGATAAGACCTAAATGATATTAAAGGCCACTTAATTATACAATGATACACCGAGTTTAATCAAAATCGTTAGTGCCATTTTTGAGAAAACTGTAAAAATGTGTTTCACCGTTGATATATAGTAAGCCGATTTTAAGGAAAAAATTACTGGAACATCTAAGGCATATACCTATCTTAAATACGTAATATCAGTTTCGTACGGATTTTAATTTTTGAGATAGACTGCTAGCATAAACACAAACACAGACACAGACAATTTTGCGGAACTTTGGTTATTTGGACTCAGGGGACTTCAACAAAACGTTTTTTTTTTTGGTCCTCCCCTCCCTCGCCGTTAAGGCTATATGGGGTTTTCCCGGGCCAGGGAGTGTGGGCGGGGATTTAAAAGAATCCCTAGGCACCGGGACGCGAACTCGTGACTATTTATTATATCATTTGATTGATATATCTGGTTGCCGGGCAACGGCGGTGCTGTGCACACGCGTTAGCCCATTCGGCCACCCCGCAGACCAGGGGACTTCAAAACGTGTATTTTTGTTGAAAACTCAGGTTCAAAAATGTTTACGATTACAATACTTTTCCTTACTATACATTACATATTGTCTGGGTACCATCTCATAGTGGTATCTCAGGCAATGAAAGAGCAGACCATGCAGCAAACCAAGCAAGCAAGGGAGGGAGAGGCACATGCCATGATTTCAAAAAACTGTACCACAGTAGAAGACTGGGTACACGCAATAAAAAAGAAGTTGTTGGAAAATTGGGTAAATAGATGGAAAACTGAACATTCAAAATTATTAGAAATAAAAACGGATTGCAACAATTGGGCTACTAGCACAAGAAGAGAAGAAACCATATTGTGTAGGATAGGAATTGGTCACTGCCTGTTTACTCACGGGTACCTTCTCAGAAGACTAGAAGCACCCACGTGCCAAAAGTGTGACAATAAACCGCAGTCAGTAAAACATATGTTAGTAGAGTGCCACGAGTTCATCAACATTCGGCAAAAATTGAAACTACCAATAACAATGAAAGAGATATTAAGAGACAACGAAGATAGAGTCACCACCCTATTCCGATACTTAATAGAGACGAAATATTACAATAGAATATAGAAAACTAGCCGCCAATGACCCTCTAGGGTAGAGGCGATTACAAATAAAAAAACATAATAATGTAAACAGTTAATAATTTATTTGATAGAAAATTAGTTTAATTATAATATAATAACTTCGGAATGTATTGTTTACATTCTATATTTACATGAGAATAAATTATAGGAAATACAAATATCTCCATTACAATGTTAACTGTGATTATGTATTGTTATACAAGGGAGTATATACAATTCATATGACAAACACATTTCAATTTACTTATGTACATAAGTAAATTGAAATGTGCATGTCAATGTTTATATTAATTAACGATAAAATGATTTCAAGATCACGAATAATATATATTTTTCAAGATCGAACTACTTATTTGATATTATGAAATTATGTTACTAAAATCAAATTTTAATTTAAAATAATGTGATAGTGTAATATTCCTTTAAGATCTTTTAAAAGGGTATAGGAGCAATTCATCTTTCTAAAAATAATTTAAGACACTTTCAGATTCAGTAAAAATCCGTTTCAACTGTCAGAGTGGCTTTAGGAATACTGAAAAACTTATAGAAAAGATTACATAACCTGTTTACTTTTACCATCGTTTATTATAAACATAATTTTTGTTACTTATGGTCCATTGGAAGTGAAATTGCTCAGTTAGGCAATTGGTTTCTAACCTTTAAGTTCCGGGTTCGAATCCGGCTGATGTCATGTAAATTTTCATCAACCGTGGATTGACTTTGGGGGATGGAGACCCTTCTGGGGTACACTCAGCCTCTACAAAGTGGGTACTCTTAATTAAATAAATAATTAAGGGGGGAAATCTGGCGGTTGTATACTTCCTACTTCCTAACAAAGTACTGAACCCAGAATCCTTCATGAGTAGTAGTGGTACAGAATTATTTTAGTTTATTTTTTACTACATTACTTTCATGGGCTTTGTATGTTATCCCGATGATATTATTTGAGGTATATATGTACATGTATACATTCACGCATAATTATAATTTTCTAATAATAGTGGATAACACTGATCTATATGATATCCTTTTCAATCTATTAAAGGAAAGAAAGGGGTCATGACCCGTGAATTTCGGTCTGGGACCAGTGTTTTTCAGAACCCTACCCCTCCAGAACAATATCATTTTTTCTGGTTTCAGACAAATATTTTCCGAAATTCGCAGGACAAACAGGGAGCCTTAATGTCCGCCAGGCATTGTGCCCGGTACAAAAGGGGAGAGCTGGTGGATTCATATGGGTTCCATTTTGTAAAAACATTTTTTTCCTGTGTCAGCACTGATGGTAACGCTTTTTTCTCCTTTTTTATTTTTTAATTTAATACATAATTTTCACGCATTAGTAAGCTCGAAACTGCTGTTTACGCGTGGTTTTATCTGTAATTTTCGAGTGTCTGAGAAAATACCGAAGCATGATTTTGACTAAATATTCGTCGGATACCTATTAATAAAAAGCGGTATATATTTCACTAATTCTTTAGTATTTTTACAACCATGTCAATGTTTCGGCTTTTTGTACCATTTTCAAACCATCTAGAAAGATTCATTGGACATTAATATTTTACAATTTAACATTTACTTTAATAGTGATGTTGATCATCTATTTAATTTAACAATAAATAATCACCATTCCATGTGTAATTGGGTAAATAAAATTAAATTTCTCGTTAAAATTACATAAATTTAAGATTTAATTTACAAAATACTATTGCATCAAATATCAAGGTTAGGTCAATTTAATTGGTCCTTAGTGTTTATTGATTTACTTATTC